>KK113119.1:592112-731384 GCA_000611955.2 Stegodyphus mimosarum | reverse complement strand
GGAATGGTTACACACAATTTTCTGCAAGATAAAATTCAAATTAAAGGCCCTGAGTGCTATATTTTTAAATAACCCTGTTCGAATATGGACCTCATTCACCCTGGAAGCAGATCCTCTTATATGACCCATTCTAGTTTGATGTAGTACACATGACAAAAGACATATAATATGACATCTGCCGTATAGACAAAGGAATTTTTTAACTAATTGCACTGTCTCTTCAAAAGGTGAAGCTCGTGAATAACTAGATCTCTGATCAACTAGACCAAGCAAAGAAAATATGCTAGTTTTTAAAATGACATTCACAGACCTAGAAACTGATTTTGAGATGACTTGAACATTCCTGGAAATTTGTGATATCACATTCTTTAGCGCCAAGTTGGAAATTTCGTGACCTTGTATCAGTGTTATTAATTTTTTACAAAAATTAATCTAACTTCATGTTTTAATAAATTCCGTGTCTGGATATGCTTAAAATCCTATAAAAACATGAAAAATGATATTTTCGTATCAGAAAGTGTAAAATTTCCAATCAACATGGTAATTAGTTAACCTTAGAATTAAATCAAAAGCTCTCCAGAAATCAGTTTTTTATAAAGAAAACGTTTGAAAGAGTTTTGTAGATAATTAATTAGGGAAGCTTTTATGTTATGCTAAATTTGTCTGCAATGTGGAAGCTCTGGCAACTAATGTGTAATAAGTCTGCTATTAAAAAAGACCTAAAAATTAAAAAAATAAATAGATAAAAATAAAATAGGAATTCGCTAACTTCGTTCCATCTATTAAAAAAGCCCTGAAATTCCGAATTTTCTGACAGAAGTTAATTTTTTTATTTATTAACAAATATGATCCTTGCAATCCATTTCGTTTCTTCTTTTCACTAAAAGGTAAACAACTCATTGGTTTGGGATACTTTGGGGTGGATATGTCCCAACTTCTTATTTCATAGATCGTTTATGTATATTCATGCACTTTTGGTAATTCTTGAAATTATTTCTGGATAATTTTTTTGAATTCGGAAATAAAATGGCAATGTACTAAACACAAAGGAGCGCAGATTATTAATTTATCATAAAGTAATTTTAACAAGTGTGACACTAAAGGCATCTAGAGTCTTTTTATGCTGGAGGCGTGAAAAATGACTAGTGCCCTCGCCGCGACTCAAATGTGGACCTCTACAGGGACAGGAACAGGGAAAAGCGGACGGAGCACCAGAACTTCGACAGCGACTTTTACAGGTATTGCTCCTCCGCACTACTGTACCCGCTGGTCGTTCGGTTGGCCCGCATCTGAAGCCAGCCTAGCAAGACATTTACAGAGATACTTTACATTATAAACTTTCGCAGTGAATATACAATTACAATAAAACTTTATACAATTATTACAATGAACTTAAGCTATTAACAAAAGTTGGATTATGACAGATTAATATAACATAATTACTTCGAGCATACATTTCACATCAGACAAACAATGCATTTATATTAAAATATCTAATTACATCAAATTACATTAAACATTTATTAAGGAACTAATTATTGAAGAATATTTTATGCATCTTCTATTCCGCTGTCGTATTCTTAAGATAATTAATTATCTTGTTATTACATTTCCTTTCATTTTTATCATGTTACAGACAATTACAACATTTCTGAAATCTTGCATTGCTACTGTAAATTAGTATTTCATAATTACATCAAACATACATTAGATACATTCCGTAATAGTTACATTTACATTAATATATCTAGTTACGTCAAATTATATATAATATTTTTAATTACTAAATTTTTTGTTTTCATCTCCTAGTACATTGGCATCTTCTTAATGTTAATTATTTTGCTGAAACACTTCCTACCATATTTATCCCGTTTCAGGCACTTCCAACATTTCTGAAATCTTGCTTTATTTTTGTAAGTTGGGGAATAAATGATATTTATACAGATATGATAGCGTCTTCACTATGTCTTCTTTTTTATGTGAGAAAAGTTTCTTCATAATCAAGGAAATCTTTTGCTGTAAGGGATCGTTATTTAATGTAGTCAGGCGTAATTTGCGTCCTTTCTTTGCAATGTAGCTCTTTTGTGAGCTGGCACTTGAAAATAAAGTGCTCTGGGTCTCCCATCTCCCCACATACGCACTTGTCTGAGTCGCTCAGATTTCGTGCAAAGTGGTATGTGGGGAAAGGACCATGTCCGGATAAAATGATGTTGATAAAGAAGTTATATGAGATTGGATCATATAACTTCTTTATCAACATCTTTTTATCTGGACCTCTACAATACGTGCCGAGTGTGCTACCATTACACCACGAAGGCATGCTGTAAAATATCTTATATACGCCCCCTTTTCAACGGTGACTGGGAAATAGGGGACCCTAGTCGCCAAGTCCTGGTGGTGACGAATTATTGTCCATCACCCATCACCTTTTAGTTCGGACGCCACTGTAAGGTCATTAGTTTATGCTGGAGACGTGGAAAATGTGATTTCCTATCCGGGTCTCGAACCTGGACCTCTGGAATACGCGCAGAGTGTGCTACCGTTACACCACGAAACGTACTGGAAGGAGCGAGAAAGTACCTCATAGGCAATTAAAATTTATTACTCAAGTCTTTATAATAAAATAAACTTGAAACACTTTTCAACAGAGATAATTATAGAAAATATCAAATCACAGAGAAATTTTGATTAAATATTACGCTGTTGCTTAAATATATTAAATGAAAATGTGTTTTAAAGTATGTAATTTTAATTAACTACTCATACACTTAAGCCTAAAAATGCTTTAAAATGCATGTTAATTATTTAAGCATCATTAAAATAATTAACTGAATTTTTAGCACGCTGAGTTACCCAAAACCGTCTAAAACTGAAACAAGATTTTTCAGTTCTTAAAATAACTATAAGTATATAAAGTTAGGAATTAAAAATATTCATGAAATATCTTACACGAATGAGCTGCAGAATATCTCCAGTTACTGCGGTACTCAAATTTAATTAGCTAAGATGTCTTTTCTAAGCGGATTTATCTAAAATGCATCTCAACCTAATCAGATCGCTTTCTAGATTCATAAATCTAATAAACATCATTTTTAAGCATTCTGATTATGATTTCTTTCATAAAAATAATGGATTTAATTAAAGGTTAATAAAAATTTAATTGGTGTACAAACAACTGAAACTGGCAAACATAGATATATACCAAGAATGGTAAACTCTCTAAGAACAAGGCACAATTAAACACAATTAAAGCAAACCTTGGGGAAGTTGACTGAAATAAAAGCAAATTAGTGCAAAAAAAAAACAATAATCAGTAAACACTAAATAACAATTAATAAATAAAAAATAACAGTTGATAATTCTTTGCTTTTTTGTCAAGAAATATCCAAAAGAATTATCAACAGAGCCGCGTTTCTGAATTATATCTGAATGACATTCAAAAGGAAATAATTAAAGAAATAAAAATTTAGCTGTACGAATTTAAAAGCATTAAATTTTCTTAAGGATAGTCATCAAGGCATAATGTGCACATACGAGACTTAAATGAATATAAGGTGTACCTAGCATACAATAATGAAGAAACGAAAAAATAAATAAGAAAAGAAAACAATAAGTCAAAATTTTGAAACAAGAGGAAGAACATTTAAAAATAAGTAACCTGAAATACCAGCCAGGTAGACTGCGCAAGTTACAAAGAATAAGACAAGTGGAAAAACCGGAATTATAGAAACCCAGAAGTTTTAGCCAATAAGCTAAAATAAGGAAATAAGGAATAAATATAATAACAATAAGGAATAAATAAGGAAGCAAAAATAAGGAAGGAAAATATGATGCGAAGTACCAGCAAAAAACGAAACATCGTTCAAACCCGCTCATGTTACAGTAAGTAAAATTTAAAATTAGAATGCAGTTTCAAAATTTAAAATTTTAAAATAAACGTGAATAGTTAAAAAAATTGTCCGCTTACAGTGTCCTAGAATTTTAGAAAAGGGATAATTAAAAAAAAACATTTTTCAAAATTGAGGCAAAATCAGAATAGTAAGCAGTTGTGAAAATGAACTTTACGTCCTAAGCTTCCAAAATGGAATTTATACCAATGCTTTTTATCCCTCATCAAGGGTCAACATATATATATATATATATATATATATATATATATATAAGCAACGAAAACAGAAACGAAATCCATTAAAAGATAAATATGAAAATATATTAAAAGACCGCTTATTGTTACTGCCAATGAAATAAATAAAGGAGATATTACTATACAAGAGGTAAAAAAATGTGTTATTTTAGGATTCTGCTTCTAGATGTATTTTACTTTTTAGTTAACTTTCAAATTAAATAATAAATAGATAGAGGCCAATAAAGTAGGTTTTCCCCCCTTATATTCACAACTTGCGACTAAGTGGTATGCAACAACAACAACAAAAAGGACAAAAAAGTGTTGTTCAAGTCGACATGATAATGATAAATTTGTTAACAAACTGTTTAAAAAACGATCAAACCCAGTGCCATTTCGAAATAACTAATAATTACATTACTATGTGTAATATAATTTTTATCCGTAACATGCAAAAATAAATCCACCAAAGAAAAAAAGTTAATTTTCTCTTAATTTAAAACCAAATAAGAGAAGCAATGTAAAACGCTCACGAAGCAACTCTTTTGAAATTTTTAACAAAATATCTATCTAGATATATTTTTATGTATGTGTGAATATGTATAAGAAAGAGATAAAATAAATGGAATTAACATAAGCCCAAAATTTCTAATTTTCCAATAGGAAGGCACGAAACAAAACAATTAATTCGAAGCATGGAAAACAAAACTCAAACAAAAGTAACCTGATACATACCTAAAACAAAATTAAAGGAACGAAATTTACATAACATAAATAATTAATTAATAGTTTGTTACTCTTTTTCCTTTTCAAGTAGCGGACGAAAGGATTATAAATTGAACCAGGCTTCTGAGTTATATCTCGATGAATTGCAAAATTAAACAAATAATTCTTAAAGTTAAAATAAAAAATTAAATTGCCCAAATTTTGTAATGTAGAAATGTTGAAAATAAACTTCGTTAATTTAGAGTTAGGTAAAAATGGCTAATTAGCAAAATAAGTACAGAGAATTGAAAAGATATACATAGATATGTAAATTTAATTCAAATCAAAATAATGCATATCAATAAAGTAATCAAATTACATCGATTTTTTACGCTGTTGAGAACACACACACACACATATATATATATAGTATCAGTAAATAAATCTGTATAATTAACAAATACATATTTATTTACTGACGATATACCATTTGTATAACCATCAAAATAAGAATACAAATTATTTTTCTATCCGCCTACATAAGTTACAACAATCTCATGAAACAAAACTACATTATTAGCATTCTTATGTATTATTTTTATAAAGATTAATGTTTATTGCCAAACTGCTGCTTACAAAGTGTATCGTTTCCTTCAGTTTCTTTATTCACTCCAAATAAATTTTTACTTTATTCTTATACAAAATAAAAGTTTTATTACTGTGTTATAAATTAAATTATATATAATGAAAATGAATGAAAGTTAAAGTAAATTAAAAAACCTGAAGAGCATTACAGCGCATTCTCCAGAGGGCCTTTTTCCGAAAAGAATTGTTTAAATTTTAACTCTTCGTACTTTTTATTTGTTTCCTTGCTTATATACATATCTATATATATATACATATATATATCTATATATGTCTGTGCCTAATTCAGAGATAAAATATCCGAAATTCTAGTAAAGTAAATTTTCAAACTTCCTGGACTCCTGACAAAAATATTACAATATTCGTGGAGATAAACTAAATAAATTCTTAAGAGAACATCTGACGCAACTTAAAATGTTTGCGATTTGCCCCAAAACAGAACAAAGCAACTGAAAAGTTAAATTTGAAATTCTGGAAAGTTTGGAAGTTTTATTCATTGTTCAGCCAGCACTTTTCGTCTTCGGATATGTTTTGGACACTATCATCGATCAGAATCTTTTATAGTGCCGCTGTTCCTTCATATTTTTCCCCCATCAGACTCTGCTTCGTGCCACATTATGGGTACTCGTCCACTAGCGAAATGTCCAGATTGATTTTCGCCGTCCGTAGTTGCTACTCATTTACATATTTGATCTGGCAAGCTTTGCCATCTCAATCCTTGCCGCCGTATGAATAAAGGCTGAGCGGTAGTCAAATAGGAAAAAGTTCATAATGTATGAGTCTTAACTGCTTCGTAAGGATTGCCTTGTAGTTCGGACTTTATTCACATATCATAAAGAAGATGGGTTTTATTTCCAGGCACTCCAAGACATGTTTGTTTTATATATGTATTATATAATACTCACAAATATAGGTATAAACGAATATATGTACGTAGAGAGATATATATAACACATATATGCATACATATATATATATAATATATATATGTAGAGAGAGAGAGAGAGAGACATACATATTAAAATATGAAGAAACTGAATGTTATAATTAGAGAAAATAGCCAGCATTTTATTACTGACTGAGTTTCGTTGGAAGTGCAATATAATCAAAATTTTACTGCTGCGGTTTTGAAGACTGTAGAAATGTAGAGCTTGAAGTGGAAATAATATATATGTATGTCTCTGATGTACACATTATTATTCTTTATGCTGTTTTATCTGTGATGCCAATGATCAGATAACTTCTGATTTGTAACGACCTTTTAGGGTTCTGATGAAAGAGAACGCTGTGTCATTTGGTCATTGTATGGAATATTGTTCGAAAATCAAAAAATGATGCAGAAATATTCTTTCCCGTTGAAACATTAACAACTAAGGAATTAAATTATTACTGCAGTTTGTATGCTTTATTATATATAATTAATTATCAAAGAATAAAAAATTCTAATAACAAAAACTTTTTGGAAATTTCTTCTTAATTTGAATTAAACTATGGAACAGTAGAAAATAAAATGATGATTTATACCATACATAAGTAGAAGTCGATCTTTTTGATAAAATGTTTCGTGCTAATAGTTTAGGTAATGCCCAAAATACTAATTTATCCCTATTTCAAAAGTTATTATTGTATAGAAAAAATTAATAACAAATGAACCAAACGATTATGTACCATTTAGGTAATACGGGGCATTAGAACCTTTTCTTCAGACACAATAATGTCTTTTCATCAATCTTCAAGTGTTCACAAAAACATAGGTTTGAGGTATTAAACATATGTTAGAAACTGAAATTTCTGTGGAACAACATGTAAACCGCGATGCTAACAACCAGTCAGAGCTTTGAACGAAGTATAAACAATAAACATATGCTATTGTGTCGATTTTTAGTTTGGAAACAAGATGATCGTTTTAGCATCTTAGGTGAAAGAAGATTTTGTTCACTCTTGTTGCAGCTTAGTAATCCTACGGATTCATAATGTAACAAACATAGCCTAAAACAAAATAAATCAGGCGTAAAATAAAAGATACAATCTTCAAGTCCTGATACACTTCCGGAGCTTTTGAATTGTTCTGTATTAAAATTAAGTCTAGTTTAACTGTCTACCAACTAGATTACTCTTAAAACACAAAAACAAACGTTTCTGGATCAGATGCGCAACGCATGGTATCGGAAAGCTCGTTTATTGCTTTTAATAATTCGATATGTTCTCAAAATTACTCATTAGATGTATTATAAATAAAAAATATTTAGTTTATATCGATGGTTTTTAATTGCAAGCAAAACAAAGCTAAACATTAAAAAACACTTTCCTTGCTTTTAAATCGTTTGTTAAGTGATTACATGCTGATTAAATTCAAATCATAGGTAAAAGTTCTTATATTTTGCCAAACGGCAACATGATAAGCCTAGCTCTTCTAGCTTAGCTGTGAGAAATGGCGAGGAAGATAAACTAAAGGCGTTGCATTTTCCATAGTGGTAACACTTGTCAAGACGCCTGATGATTAAATGATAGCGCAACTTATCGCAACGTAAAGGTTCAAAACATTTTAGACAACCGCTACTGACTGTTGCCCTCCTACAGGTTCGTGGACTTAGAGTGATTACTGACAACATTTGATGAAGAATGGAAACACAATTTATTAGCCAGTATTACTCATAACAGCTCCAAAAACAGGATTCGAAAACTACGACAAACACGCTGAAACAATCAGCAACACAGCCTTCAGGCCAACAGGCTATAACGGTGAAGACAGCTTCCCGGCAAAGCACTAGAGTACTACTCCCGACTCGGTTTGGTCGTTCTCGGAGCTCAACGTACTCTAGAGACTCTTCACGCTACAACTCGCGATGCACTCGGCGATATACTCGATAGCCTCAACGATGCACACTCTCGATGCACTAACTCGCCATAACTCCACGATCATCTCGACACTAGACTGACGACATTCTGCATACAGGTAGGGTTTATATAGCTTTTCGTCTGCCTTCGAGAATATTCTGGGCCAAACCGGTAAGAATTCGTTTTAGAATGTTCTCCATTCGTCTGCGGCATATCGCCAGTTTTATCGCCAAATGGGCGACTTCGTGCCAAATATGGCAATCCTACTTTTCCTTGCCATTTTCTGGCAAACCTAAACTCACCTTGCGTTGAAGCTATCGCAGCTTACCGCAGCTGAACATTTCGTAACATGACGTTCGCACTATACAAAAATGAAAAGCGTATTTTTTGTTCGAACGTACAAGGTGGCCCAAGGTAGACCGGACACAAAGCAAGTAAAGATCACATGAACTGTATGGCTATATTATACAAGTAGATGAACGATGAGATCAGTGTAGATCACAACTTGCTGCATGGCATTTGAAATGTTATGGCGTGTTGCTACAACGAATATATTAACACTTTTCGGTTTCTCCTCTCCTATATTCGGTTCGGTATATCTTAGACCTCCTTGTGGTTTGCCATTTGTGCACACATTTTCTAAATTTAGGAAACAACGACTTAAATACTGAATGTTTTTACTTTTGTCTTCCACGTATATATTTCTTTCTAGTTGAAAATAGATTTGCTCCACTTTTACTGTGAGTTTTCCTATGCAATACATATATGAATTCATGCAGGGAGATAGACAGATCGAGAGGGGAGAGGGACAATGAAAGAGAAAAAGAAAGTAAAATGTATGGTGGAGACAGATCGGTATGCATATTTTATCTTCTTAAGCAATTTAGACATGAAATCACTGCTGCATGATTGCAAATAAAGAAACAAAATCAGAAATGATCTCACTCTTTGAAAATTGTTTCACTTTTGTTCTTATTTATAATAAATGAATATCCATTTATTTATATTTTACTGTAATTTAAAAATGTCATTTACTGAGTATTTTTCCTGTCATTAGTATATTTTCAAAGTAAGAATTAGTACAGATTTTTGTACCTTAGATTTAGTTTCGTAAGACTACTGCGTCAGAGTGTTGAAACACTTGAGCGCAGGCAGTTTCAGTTCTCTTCCAGATTGAAGGACAGCGTCTAGGTATGTGTGATTTTCACATGCATAATAGAAACACAGGTTTTGTACCTTTTGCAAGCTCCAAAAATGCAACATTTCCAGTCTACACTGGTGTAAAAAATTAAGACAATTTCATATTTGGTCTGTTATTTCCAGAACTAATGGACATATTTTAATGAAATTTATTATAAATCTAGGTTGGTAAAATACGAAAAATATACCGTACAACTGTCAGGGATCAATCCCCTAATCAGTACATGAATTAGCACAGCTGGCTGTTGTAGCATTCTACCCAGGTTCAAACTCTAAAGAAGGTTTGAATATTTGTAAGTATATAATGTTTTTACGATATGGGAGCACTTAAAATACTAACGAGCTGAAAGTTCTTTCAAGAGGTTTGGTGGTAGCGAAAGAGAAATGGTACCCTTTAGAAGTACGGTAGAATTTCCCCATTTTCGAGAGCATGAAATTGGTTATCTCCTGTGGTGCACTTTGGGTAACTTTCTCGGTAATGAGACGATTAAATGGTCGATGGGTACTGGTCATTCCTGACGAATTCACTAAACTGCAAATGACCGACCATTTAAAAAAGCAACAGTCATGATAAAGAAAATGTTATGATCTTACGTAAGTCTCGTTGGCGCAGGAAATTCGAAAGCAGATGTTGCCCATGTTCCATGAGAGCATGGATGCTTGTAAATGTAAAATATCTGTACGGCATAGGAGTCTTGAAAGTAAGGCGGGCCGAAAATCCTCTCGAGTGGTAGGGGAAGAGGGGTGAGAGATCCTCAGGTCCGTCCCCCGGGGTGCTCACCTTCAAAATTGGGGTGAAACTTATCAAAGTGCAGAGCTGATGAACTAAGACAGAACGAAGAATTTTGTCATCTGCTCTGCTGATAATGAAGGCATGAGCTACTACAGAAAATACGCAACAATCATGTTACAGAATGCTTGACAGCTTAGAGAGACTAGTATTTTCTATGCTATAGCTCTTTTCAGGCATTAAAATATCTTGAAAGACCTACCTAATGGTATGTATTTCTTTTACCACTGAAGAAAACAAATATTGAATGCAATTTTCGCTTTTCTAATCAAAAGAGGAAATTCATTTCATGTTTCTTTGGTAAGCCGAAAGTGGTACTCTAGAAAATGTTAAGTTTTCTAGAGGAAGAAACGTAAAAATCAACTATGCCTTCACCAGAACTCTAACAACAGATCTTCTACTTATCAGCTGGATATCTTGATCACTTACAACACAAGAGTACACACGAGAGACTGCAAGAATTCCTCATATTCTAACCTATTTTGAAAGGTTACCGGAGATATAACTTCAGACTCAGCTGACCAAATCCAGGTGGTGAGCAATTATTATCCACTGCAATTTCTTTTTATATTCAGACCATATTAATCACCTCGTGCATAGGTTAGAAAAGAATAGCTATGCATAAGATTATCTTTTATCACTAATTCTCAATAGGCGGAAATGTAGATCTTTGGTCTCGGCAGCTCAGTCGTAAAATTTTTATGTCATTAAAGTCTCCTATTAGTTCACAGGGCGTCGTTCAGTCGTAGAGCTGTCACATGAAAATAATAATTTGCATTACTCACTGCACAAATAAAGACTTATAAAAAATTGCAAACAGTTAAGTATTAAATAATCTTTTTGTGAGTATCTGTAGCACGTATTTTAAGTTATCACATAAATGAGACGCACATTATTTATTTTAATGAAAGAAATAAGTTTATAGCACTACTAGTAGACAGAAGAATGCTACTGCAAAATTTTGAATAACAAACATTTTCCTCTTCTTTTCAACTTAATTGTCTGTGCACTTAGAGCTCTTATTTTAATCGAATATTTTGTACCTTAATAGATAAACTGCGAATTAAATGCATATTTAATGAGGAAAACATCAAAGAGGTTATTGAATCACTGAAAAATGCATAAGAATAACAATTAAGTATTCTTAAAGTAAAGTGGTATTCCTTAGAAAATTCTAATTTTTGTTAATGTGCTTCTTAGATCAAGATGCTCTTTGCACAATTTAACTCTGCATTTTTAATAATCATATTACAACTCGCAAATAATTTATTACATGAGTAAAATAATATATTACTCTCTAGAACGAAACCTTTTCTTTAAACAAAAATGCATTTCTACTGTCTGAACTCT
The DNA here is from genome assembly GCA_000611955.2 of Stegodyphus mimosarum. NCBI lineage: Eukaryota > Metazoa > Arthropoda > Arachnida > Araneae > Eresidae > Stegodyphus > Stegodyphus mimosarum. The sequence goes on along the minus strand of KK113119.1, from coordinate 719,733 downwards.
AAGTAAATAAAACAATTTTCCCTTTAACAAAGAACTCAAAGAATTATGAAAAATATTCTAATGAATTAAAGCAAACACGCATTAATTTAGAGTCTACAATCGTCGCCTTGATCAAACGAGTTTTAATCGCAGTTTGAAATTTGTACTTTAATTAATTAAGTCGGGGTCGTTTAGAAAAAAAGTTTATTATGCATTTATTCAAGGCAGAGCAAAGGTATTGAAAACAATCTGGAAATAAATAAAGTTATGTTTTCCTTATAAAAAAAACTATAAATTATCTCTTAAAAATACACAATATACATAGGTAAATGGCCTTTTATAAATAAAGGTGATTAAAAATTATCGGTAAAAAATTTGAAGACAGATAAAGGGGATAGAAATAAGCATATTTCTAAAAAGGTGGTACGCAGCGCTGTTGAAAGGTAGGAAAAACCACTCCGTTGGCGTAAATCATAATTTTCCGTGCGAATTCCCAGCGCGGAAGCGGAACTCGCCGACTATCATTTAATCCATGAGGCTGAGGACGGAAATGGAGCACCTGCTCAGAGGAGGTACTCAGGTATATTTCGATGTATACGGCTCGAAATGTATGTAGTAGTATGTAGCGATGCTTACCGCTCGAAATTCGCAGAAGGAACAACGATTTGAGCTAGAAGAATGTTTTTGCCTACGGCTCAATAATGCCTTCTCCCAGCTCAATGCCCCATTTCAGCGTAAACGTTCCATTACAAAAACTGCTTATTTCGCCCCCCCCACTTGCTTTTAAAGTTATGCCAAATATTTTTACATCAGCCTATATAAAGAGGATATGTTAAACATGAAAACTGTCCCTATCAGTGGTTATAAAGGAATATTTTTATAGCAGAGGGCAAAGCAGTAGACAACAATAAAGCATAGAGCACTCTGCACCTGATTAACACACACGGAATACAACTATGACCTCCAGCTCCGCAGATTCAATAACGGTGTTTCACTTATCCGTATGTTACGGTTATTATAACCCGATTTTGAAGAAACGTCTCTGAATGATAACGCATCGTAACGGGATAGCAGACAGTAGCTCGAATCTGTCCGCTGTTGCTGTGAGTAGTTATCGCATTCCCCAGTGTGTGATTTCGGGGTGTAAATGATTAGTACGACCATCTAGCAATTAGAAAATCCTTAGCTTGAATTCCGGTTGGGACACAATCAATTTTCAAGTTTATAACGCCAAAAAATCTGATAATCAGAAGCACCTGAACTATAATATGGTGGACGCTAATTCGTTACCTTCTGGCCTAACAGCGGAGCGGTAAAGTCGCTGAGCACTGGTAGTTCAACCTGCTTCGAGTACAGGCGAACGGGCTGTTTTCATGAGTGTTTTCATAGTTTTCTTCGAATGTAACGTAGATATGAGCTAATTTACCTTAGAAAGTCCTACACAAAAGCAACCCTTCCCTTAAACAGATATCCCTCGCTTGTTTACCGTAATAAAATAAAGGAACCAAAGGAATCGTCTGGATTTGGTAGACTGGTATCGTGTATCTTCCTAGTCACCTTTTGTAACGCAGATGGTTAGCTGAGCTGGCTATAGAAAGATACATGTTTCGAATCCTGGCGACGGTTTTGGGAATTTTTCATGTTGCCTGCTCAATAATAATAATATCTGCACTTTTTTTTTATTCTAGATTATGTGAACAAATACGCGTACCTGATGTGGGGCTGTGTGCAACTGCTTATACAATGCTTTGCAATCAAACATAATTTTTATTGTGTCTCTTGAACTATATATTTATTCATATTTACATGACGCTATAGAAAGGCTAAGAAGCGGCCGAGCAGTAAAATCGCGAAACACTTGTAGTTCCGACCTGGGCTCGATTCCCGGTGAACGAGCTGCTTGCATGGGTATTTCCGCCATTATTCCTATTTTAAAGTGTATATGAACCAGTTTTCCTTAGAAATTCCTCCATAAAGGCATCTCTTTCCTTAGGCAGATAGCCCTAGTATGCTTTATCGTAATCAACTAAACTAAATATGATGCTATAGAGTGTAGATACAGTATCTTTTATAACTATGTCATCTCTTAAGCTAAAATTTCAGAATGCGTTTCTGCCATACATATGCATAACAGCAACAGAAAATAATTTGTAAATTTGTTATGCTTAGGGAGAGTGTAGCACACTAGTATATTTTAGAGAATAGCAAATTAATTATGAAAAACATTGCAAGGTTATTATCTGAAGCTAGCCAGTTATTTATAACTTCAGCTTTTACTATAATTTCTACTTAGCGGAATGTAGATTAGTGTAGCTAGTATTTAAACTGAGGTTTTTGGAGTTTTAAGACAAAACATATTTCTGGCCTGTGCGCGCGCACTGCGTTTAGTTCCTGCCAGCTCTGCTAAGTTGTAATTATTCGACTTCGCATTACATCGCTGCCGACATTTGAATTTTCTGCAGTTACTGAGTTAACTTAGAGTAGATTTAGACTGTGTAATCTTTGACTACTGTTCCACGTTTAACTTGAAATTAATTGTTTTTGTTTAGTTGCCTCACCGCGAGTTGTGGATGATATTGTTAGCAATAGAAATTTCATATATATTCTAATTTATGTTTAATAAAAAATTTTATTAAAATGTTTTCATGTCTTGGAGTTATCTTAGCGATAATTCTCTTTATGTCTGATCATGTCACGTAGCTCTTGATCAAGTAAAACCTCATAACATCATGCATTTAAAAACGTTATTTGTAATAAAGGCATATGAATTTACGTATCGTGTTTTGTTTATTGGAAAAAAGAGAAGAAATCTTTTTGGAATCAATTACCATTTTTTGCGCATATTTAATTCTTTGTTTAGTCGGTTTAAAGTTATAAGGTACTTTCTTCCTCCATTCTGCATGCCTTCGTGATGTAACGGTTAGCACACTCGGCGCGTATTCGAGAGGTCCAGATTCGCGTTCAGGCGAGGACATTGTTCATGTCTCCATCAAAATAACCTAATGACTCTACAAAGTAGTCCGGGTTATTGCTGTATATATATATGTGTGTATATGTGTGTGTGTGTGTGTGTGTGTGTGTAATAACGTATTAGTAATTCCTGTAGATAACTTGATCCCCCAGGGGTTAATGTGGGGCAACACCCGGCGTTCTGGCTAACATCTGTACTTGGACAGACTCGGCTCCTGGCGTAATCCGTCTTCACAGTGATTAGAACCATCGATTCTGAGGTGGTAGCAGGGACCTTACTGGTACTGTCTTGTCTGCCCCTTAGTTTTGGGGACTCTGCAAGTTTAGACATCGAAGGTTCTCCTTGGGGGGTTTGCTTCCTTTGGTCAACACTGGGAAAAAGTCTTTGACCTGACTTCTTTCTGTATATATTTGTTCTGGAGCCCGGTCGCCATTGACTTGTGTGCTTAAAACTTTCACTGCGTGCATGTTTGTCCTCCTGGGTTTAACGAGGGGAGTTATGCCTCCTTGGATCGCCTCTGGAGGAGAAGCCACATTTAACAGTGTTAATGGCTTGAAAAAGACCAGGTCTGGGATTCTCCCTCTCTGTTGTACTGTAGATAACTTGAGACTAGGAAACAGCTAATAAATATAGAAAAGGACATAACGGAGAAGAAAGGCTTTGAGAAGTGGCCGTTGATTGCAACACATAATTTTATTTTTCAATAGCGCAAGCCTGCATACGCATAATAGATTTAGGCATTTTCTTTTATGAATGCGCTATGCACCCAACAGTTTCATACAGCCTACATTTCAGAATAATAAAGAATAGTTAGCAGAGGCTAAGCGACAAGTTGCCAGAGGGATGGCGAAGTATTAGAAAAAAGGGCTGCGCAAAAGTATGTCCACACATAATGCATTCAGATACAGGTTGGTTCAAAATAATAAATTACACTCAGGTGAGAAAAGTTTATATCTTAACATCTTTTGATATAAGGAGAAGAAATATCTGGTGATTGACTAATAATGACGTTAAAATTGGCTATAACTTTAGATACTGTTTTTATTGAACTATTAGTTATTAGAGAAACAGAGAACATATCCTAAAAATATGCTGATTCTTACTATTTTCTTCAATAGATATATTTATACTATTGATAATTAGTTTCATAATATTAATTGATAAAATATTTTCTTCAATTTGACGATTAATCATAACAGAATTTTTATAGAGAGTCAATTGATTGAGTTGATTTTTTTTTCATTCCAAGTTTTGAAAGTGAGATGGAAAAACGATGTCCCTCATTTATGAAAGGAAATAATGAAATATTTTAAATTCCTAATTATTATTTATGAAGTAAAAGTCTCCAAGACATGTAAGAATAGTCCAAAACGAAGTTTTCTGAAAAGAACTTTCCTTCTCACAGAAGTTTCTTTACCTTATTACCTAATAACTCTACAATGTTTTATTGCTCATGCTAAAATGTTTACAAAGTTTGAAGCTGTTGGCAAATACATAATATCAATACTGTTGAAAACGGAAGACCGTATTTAGCATGGACTAAAATTAGCATTAGTATTACTGCTGCCATTACAAATGAGGTCTTAAATGCGTCTGACCATTCTTTCAGTCATTCAGTATGGGTTTTGGAAAATGACTGTTGCGGAAATTCGATGTCATACTAAGCATGTTGTTTTAAAAACATGCGAATACTTGTTACTAATTTCAGAATATATGCAGTTTCTATATCCTTTCATTAAGATGTTTTGATAGAATAATTCCAATGTAGTTCCCTTCCTCTATTCTACACATGCATGCTTTTAACGCTAGTAAGAAGTGTTTTACTGTGTATGTAACTACAAAAAAAGTAATGCATCAAAATATACTCGAAAGAAAACTGAGATGAAAAAGGTTTTTTATTTTATTTTATTTTTTCTTTTTACGCTCCAGGAAGTGAACTGTTATCTGACTTCTCTTTTGTTAGCCTCTAAGAAGAAACTTTGCAATAGACGTAAGGACAAAAAAAGAAGTCGAAGCTATCTTAGAATGGATGTTTGTATTATATTAGATAGATGAATTAATTCGAATACATATAGTATTATTTAAAAATTTAGCTTATCTTAATTATAAGCGAGTCAGATATATTTATTGTGCATCTTCATTTACAACAGGCCTCGCCTCTTCTAAATACAAAGTGAGATTCAAAAATCAATTATAGTATCATCTCTAACAATACGTAATAACAGCAGATCATTGCCACAAATGTACATATTGCAAATAATTCGTTTGCCATCTGTATTTCGTTATTCAGAGTTATAAATGGTAAACTGCATCTGAAATTATCATCATCATCAATGAATTCGGCTAATTTAGATATAGTAGATAAATTCTGTTAAAATTTTAAAGCAAACTAAGCACTAACACTAGCAACAATACACTTGTATCCTCATTATACCTTTATCTAATATAGTCTGGAGGTCCTAAAAAGGTGTAACCACATTAAATTACTGTAATTTTCTTATCGACTAATATTTTAGATGTAAGGAACATAAAGCGGAGGACTATAGGAGTAGTTCTAAAAGGTTTTACTCATATTTTAGGTTGAATTACCATTTAGAGCAGGGCCCAAAAGTGTTGGTTTTGATCCCCAGGGGGTCGAGGAATTTTAAAGAAGGTCAATGATGATAAAGAGGTCGACTGAAGGTTGATAGTCGAATATGCACAGACATAGTCAAGATCCCACTGATTACAAAAACACATGGCTACGCTAAGTTTTGGAATTCAAAAGTCATTCGAGAGAAAATAAAAGTTGTTACCGAACCAACATTATTGACATTTCCCTCTTTTTACCTAGAGAAAGCAGGTTTTAGTCAAGCCAATAATTTACCATGGAAAGCAAGAAACAGGTTCAATATTTTTGAACGATTTGACTTAAGTTAATTAAGTTAATTTATGTTAAGTAATTTTAATCCAAATATTAAAAAATTGAATTATTACATCAACCGGAGCCATTACAGTAATTAAAATCGAACTTTTACGCAATTAGAATTTGTGATTTGTTTCCGAAAATTTAGTTATCAGGTAACCAAGAAAGTTAGTGAGGTTTTGTCACTCATCAAAAAGAGTCCACGAAAATCTTAAACACTCATTTCATTCTTCGAAACAGTAACTATTGGCTTCAGTAACATGTTCCCAACAAGGAGCAAGCTTATAAATGCCCTTTTTGGAAAAAAAGAAAAAAAGAAAACACTTTTTTTCTGGAATCTAAAAGTTGTGATACAGTTTTTGAGATATCGTCATGTTTTCAGAATTGCTGTTCCCGTAGGTGGCCAAATCCATAGTCAAAATGGACAATAGTCAGATGGGGCGATGTCCGGAGAATCAGGTGGCTGAAGCAGAACTTCCTAGCCCAGTGTTTTGATCCCCTGTTTGGTAGCTTTTGGCGTATAGGGTCTGGCGTTATCATGGAGGAGAACACTCCTTTTCTGTTGACCATTGCTGACTGCTTCTGATGCAGTGCAGTGTAAACTCTTTGCAGTTTTGAGGAGTAGACCTCTGTTGTTATGGTTTCTCCTCTTTCTAAGTATTCATATGGAATATGCCAACGCTGGTCCAGCAAACACACAGTATTACCTTCTTTTAATGAATGTCTAGTTTAGCAGTCAGTGAGGCCGAACCAAAAGCCGGCAAATTATGTTCCTCTTTCGGTTATCATGCATGATACATTTTCCGTCCCATGTCAAGATTTGTTCCAGGAACGAGGCTTTATAATGGCGCGACAGCAAAGACAAGCAGATGTTCAACCGTTAGAGCTTCTTCTCCTCGAACAGAACGTGAACAACATACCTGGTCATCCCAAGGTTATAAAGATGTGATCGAATGGCTTCATCAGATACTTCAAACCTGTGTGCAAGCGCCTGACAGGTTTGATGAGGATTCTGCTTGATTTCCTCCTCCAGCTGGACTTTATCGAAGGAGGGTGAACTATCAACACGAGGCTTTTCTTCAAATTTCTCGTCTCCAGAAGAAACTATGGTGAACCAGGTTTTAGCAGTCCGTACACTCATTGATGGCTGTCTGATCACAGAGCACATTCTTTTAATGACTCTGCAGCTTTGTTTCCTAATTTGTACTTGTAAAGCTAAATAAGACTCAAAATCTCCTTTACCAACCACATGTTCATTGAAAATTGGGCTTCCTTCGAAACCAATAATGAAACGTGCAATGCATTGAATAACTCTCTATTGAATAAGGCTTGGAAGGAGAGTAAACATATTATGTCATCAGAATCAGTTTGACCACAGACCACACAAATGCGCCAAAAGTAACTGTTCTCAAAAACCGCACTAACGTTCCTGGTTACCTGGTATATTAGTAATTTCTTTTTATTCATGGCTTCTAAACAGCAGAAATATAGAAATATGTTTAACATGTTTAATTATATTAGACATATAAAAAATTACATAAAAATATAAGCCCTAACGATATAGATCTAAGTACTAATTTGCGATATTTTTTAATTTGTTGAGGCTTGCGTATTATCCGTTAATGAAAATTTCTGCTAGCGGCAAGTTAACTTTGGCTGCTAGCGGAATATGGGAGACTTCATGTGCTATTTTGGATACCAGCAATTTCAATTCTTTCTTACAATTTTTTAATGCAAACATTTCGAAAGAATTGCTTTACATTACGACAGCTTTATCCTCCATATGCCGTTCTTGGAGTCAAAATTTGAATAATTTAATATGTTGCAAAAATAATCAAAAAACGGTACGATTGTAGTAAATATAATTCAATTTACCTCAAATGAATTACCAACTCTGATTCTTAGTGTCTGTCTATTACGCCTTCGCAGCTTTTTTTGGAGATATGTAATTTTATCGTAACATAATTAGAACATTTTCAATCTTTTGGAAATATTCTGTGAATTTGGGAGAGAGCGAAAAGAAAGATTTCGTTTCATTATGCTCGAATCCCTTAGAACCATGAACAAATAACATATGCGAAATAATAAGTCAAATGTTGAAGCATGTAGAAGTTAACAGAAGATTGAAAGAATAATTAAAAAGATATGGCGAAGAGTTGAAGATATGATTACAAAAGAGAGGTAGATTTCTATTGGCAATTTATCTCAATTTGAAAACAACAAAATTTCTCAGTAGTGAATAATATGCAGGTAAGAATAAATAATTATATACGTGAAGAAATTACAGACACATATTTTTTCCTAATTAAATACTAATATGTATTTATTTATTAATTATGAAAAAAGTTGGAAAAACAAATAGTTTTTAAGAAAATAATTGTCATATTAGACTTATATTTTATCAAATATGATATCTTTTTAAAACTCACCTTGGAAGGACTTGGAATACAAACTACCTCTAAAGGAAAGAGTTATAAGATGTACATAAGATAGTTCAGCCTGTAAAAAAGACACTAAAAGATATTATTAAAACAAAAAATTAGGCTTTTAAAATTTTTTTAGTGCTAACAGTCAATATAATAAAGTTATGGAAATACTTTCAGTTAGTATCTTAGATACTGATTACTAGGAGTCGCTTTATAAGTTAAAATTTAAAAAGAAAATATATATATATATATAAGCGCTGCAAAAGATTCTCGGTTAGTTCACTTAACGCATTTATTTCATGAGTTCCCGTCCGTAGTTTAAAAACTTGCCTTTTGTGCTTTTTCCCATTTCAGAAGTATTTGTAGACGCAATTGAAACTATCTTAATCTGGTACGATCGTATGCCTGCATTTCGACAAGTTACGTTCTAAATGATGCCTAAAAGCAAATTATAATCACACTAAATTAGTTTAAGGAGCAGTTAGCTACTAGCGGTGCTGACGTGCTACCGCTTTTAAAAGCAATATTCACTTGAATTTGATGCACAGTGGTTTGGATTTTGACGAGACTATTGAGACAGACAACAACAAACCCACAGACCTATGATGCTCTCGAGACGATAAGCAAAGATACTTACTATTTATCTATTTTTGAAAAGGAATAAAATAATATACTTAATGAATTTAAACATTTCGATATATAGCACCCAGGCCTCTACTTTTTCATCATTTATTTTAAGGGCAATTCAAAATCTCTGCTTTCTTTTTAATACGACAGTTCAATGTTGTTGGATATATAGTATTTTTTTTTTATAGTTTTAATCATCTTCAGAGTGAATGCAGACCAGTTTCCTTTAAAAATTCACAGCCCGAATAACTAACATCGCTAAACACTGGTAGTTCCATCTGGATCCAAAGCCGACGAACGGTTTCATTACTTGGGTATTTTCGAAGTTTTCTTCATATGTGAAGTGAATACGAACTTGTTTCGTTTTAAAAATTCTCCATGAAGGCCACTCCTACCTTTAAGTGTACCTTGTCTTAATAAAGCTATTCCAAGTTCGTTCCTGACGAACGGGATGGCTGTATTGAAGTTTTTCCAATGTTTAACGTGAATAAGAGCCAGCTTCCCTTGAAAGACCTTCCACTGAAGTACCTATCTTTCGGGAGATATCTCTATCTTGCTTCATATTAATAAAATAATAAAAAAAAAATTTAAGTATTTTTCTTTTTTTTCCTTTTCTTTTTTTTTTCTTTTCGCTTTCCTCAAGTAGATCATGAAAAGTGATACGAGAATACAGGACGGTAAAAAAACATATGTAAAAACTGCAGGACAGATTTTAAAGTAAAAGCTGAAAGACTAGGTTTGGTGATTTTGTTCGCTTTTTACAGAATTAGATACTAATTCTATCAAAAAGAAAACAAAAATCTGCTCTTATTCTATTCGTTTCATCTTCCTCCTCCTTTGAAGCTTACAGAAATACTCTTTGTCGTACTCCTTACTTTGTCGGCTTAATTTAAGAGCATGTCTTGAAACGTGGATAATTGAAAAAACAATATAGATATTAAAGGCATCATTTCTATTTAGAGTTATTTTACCCTGATGTAAATAATGAAAATAATTTGACAGCTTAAAGTGCTAATTTATTTAAAAGTTTTAAATATAGTACAGCATTCTTTATTCAGCCTAAATGCGTCCTTAACTGCAACCGTTTTATTGCTATTCTTTCAAGGTCAAGTCCTTGCTAATTTATTTATTATTTTATACTATATTGTCCTTTCGTATTACCAGAATCAGCAAATTTTTTCAATAATTTGCTGATTCAAGTAATGTAAAATTACAACATCGAACAACACGTATTTTAATAAGACACTTAACGAATTTGAATGAATGCGCCATGTTGTAGATAGCTTTTTTATTTGTCAGGAAACAGTTAAAGGGAAAAAGAAAATTCTTGTTTCTTTTTCCGCATGATCTACTTTGCCGCAATTCACTTGTGCTTGAATAGTAATTTAGCACATATTCTTATTTTACGGAATGATCTGGATTGTATCGTCTAATTACGGCAAAATATTATTCAGAATATCAAATCTTTGGTGACTAGTGAACAACCAAAATTCCAAAATTTGTTATCAAAAAGAGTTAACATGTTTATCTCATTTCCGGTGGGAATATAATGTGATTAAATGTAAATAATAATTATTTTACTAAATTTAGAAATAATATGCTAAATTAAGAGTACAGTGATTTAGTTTATTTGTCTGTTATTGAGTTATACTATTTGTTAGTACTTTATGGAGCTGAAAAGTTCACATGTAAGAAACTAAATTTACGCGTGTAATAAGATATTTAATTCTCTGACGCCACCCAGACGCTATAGCGGTTAGTGAAGCTGACAGCCGTATCGAAGGGCTCGGATTCTAATCTTAGAGAAGACAGGGATGTTTGTAAATGTATAGTGTCTGTGCGGCATGGGGGCACTCAAAATATACACAACGAGCTAAAAACCCTCTTGAGTGGGTTGGTGGTAGCGAGAGAAGGGTGGGAGGCCCTCGGACCCTTTGAGCGGTCCCGTTCAAAATTGGAGCGGAATTGGGCAAAGTCATGTTGTGTGATATTCAATGTTCATAAAAACGATAGACGCAGTTTTGCACTCCTTGCCACAATATTCGCGTGCTGGTTCTGATTAGCTCAGACAAAGTGATATTAGCCACACCAGTTCTCTGACAATTATGAATTCCCATTTTTCAGCTAGTTCTGAGTAATAACAAAACCTTAATTTTATAGCATTGCCATAGCCGCCCAGACGATATAGTGTTTAGGGGAGGCTGACTCCGATACTGAAGGGCCCGGGTTCGAATCCCGGAGAAAGCATGGACATAAAATTGTCTGTCCCTTCATAGGAAGTAGTGGTGGCCGCCTATTAGGTGCCTCCACAATAAAATGGTCACCACTTCTGGCCTTAGCAGTGGCCAATGCCGTTATAGGCAAATGCCCGCCATAAAAAAAAAAAAAAAAAAAAAAAAAAAAAAAAAAACATTGCCATTGGAATTTAAGGACGTAATTTGAATAATTTCAATTAAATAATTTATTAAATTATATATGTATAGTATGTCAGAGCAAGTATACTTCAGATATTACCGGAATAAAACTGGAGAAGCGGCATGCTTATGATTAAATTCATTTTCTCCTGAATCGCAAAACGGCAGAAGGCCGCCTTAGGCAAGAAACATTATCGCACCCTTTACCTCAAGTGGCCAACCGCGCTGATTTATTTGTCCTCTCAATAGGCAGCTGACCAGGCCCTGCGGCACTGCCGTTTGATAGGCACCGACGGCTGCCAGTGGGCAAGAAATCCGCTCATCTCATGTGCAGCGGTGCCCGATAGATGGCAGTAGTAGAAGTCATGAGAATCAAGAGGCCAGCTGGACTGAGCATAATATCGAGGCAAGTATTGGCCTGTTGGTAGCAACAGGGATCAGTCGTGTTTTCAACTGGCGCGAGTTTAGGAGTTCTGAAGTGTTTCTGTCGCTTTTTTTGTTGAGTTTGCGAATAAGACGCGTCAAAGCGCAATTTGGTGATACTTCATTTCCAGCGAGATCTGAGCATAAATTAAATGATTCATCGTGAAAAACATTTAATAAACTGACTTAGAAGGAAAGTTTAAATTTCATTTAACTTTTATTTTAATAAAAGGCGAATTCGTCACGGGTAAGTTATTTTCAAATATTACTTTTGAAACCATACCCAATGATTATTTCAGGCTGCGTTTGTAGAAGCAGAAATCATTTCTTCTCCCCCGTGTTAGGAATTCGTGCAATAATTATAATATATTAAATAAATATTTAAATTGACCATCAATAATTATTTTTTCCGAAACTTAAAATATTATGTTTCACAGTAGAAAATTTAATATTTTGCTCTCTTTATGAGTAACCAAACCAGTACAAAATAAAAAAAACAAAGTTTAATACTGCACGAAATCACACTTATCGGAATATGTGAAATTGCCGCATAAATGCGTGTCTGATACGAAATAAAGAGTTTAGCGTATTTGTTACTATATTCACGTCGAAATAAATTTTCCTTATGTGAGAAACCAGTCAAAAAATTTTCACCCTTTATCTGAATCAAGATTTAATTATTTAATGCAAAATATCATTCTTAAAAACTTTTTCCCAGAAAGTGAAATATTTCGCTTTCATTGATCGATACATACATAATTTTATATTTAAAATTAAAAAATTCCTAGAAATTTTCAAAACTTTTTCATTGGTTTAAGCCACTTTTGTTTAAACTCAAAACGGTTATTGAAACCAAACATTTTTGAAATATTATTGGATATGGTTCTGTTTTTAATTAAAAGAAGTTAATGTTAATAATAAAAGTATTTAACTAACGGGCATTATTTGCATTCATTATTGAAGTCATTTCATAAGGTATTTGTGTTTGAATAATAAATATTATTAATCAGGTTAAGTTGGTTTTTATACTCATAAATATCACAACAAATAAAATATGTCCGTCTAATAATAATGTTAGTATTAATGTAACGTTGATATATCAGTATATCAGAATTGTGTGTTTTAAATTTTACCTCATTCTCACTAGTTCTGCATTCTAAAATAGTGCCTGAAAATTTAGTTCTAAAATTTCTCTTAAAAAGTTGTTTCGTTGAAATTGACGCTGATTAGTTAGATTTCAGATATTTTAAAAAGCATATAATTTAATTTGCATTTAGAAATACATAGTGAATGGAAAGTTGATTGATTTCTTCGTTTCGCAGCAATTTATCAGTGAAGCATATTTTACATAGCTTTGGTTTGCGTTTTGTCTCTCAATAAATTCCTAAACCCGTTTTTTCCAGAAATCGATACTGATCATGTTAAGAATTCCGCTGTTAGCGCGAAGGAAAGTACTTTTGAATTTCTAAATGCAAGTTTTCAGCATCTAAATTTTGGTTTTGTTTAATAAAAATTACCGTTATCTGAAGTAGCTCAAAAGCAAACTTTACGCGAATGTTTTTTCTCTCCTTATCTGGCTGAGTAGTAAATATTGTCAAAAAAGAACAGTTTGCGTGTTTTTTCTCTGCCGACTACGAATTCCGGCAAGGGCTTTCGTACACGAAAGTTGTAATTTCCTCCATGCGCAATGTGGATAAGATTTAAATTTCCTTTGAAAGTTCTCCATGAAGGAATCTATTCTCTTAGGCAGATAAACTTCATGTGCTTTACAAATCCAAGTTGTCGAATCCATTCTAATCCTTTTGAGATATTATTTCACTGTACGATAGACGACAGTTTATCAAATAGCCGTTTGTCTTTCGCTAAGCATGATTCCTTAGCGAGAATAATATTTCTGCTAATAAGTTTCTTTTACTCGTTCATATAGCTGTGATAAAAGAAAAACGGGCTGTATGCATGGCAGTTTTCGTGGTTTTGCTAAAATGTAACGTGAATACAAGCCAGTTTTCCGCAAGTTCCCCACGAAGGCATCCCTGCCCTTAAGCAAAAAACCTTCCCGTGATTTATCATACTCTAAATTTAATCCAAATAGTATGAAGTTCATTTTTATGATTTTACAAGCTATTTTTATTTGCCGTCTATAAACACCAAAGTTAATTTTTGTTTGATGTGATAATTAGTAATCATTAGCGGACATTTTAGTCCCGTGATTCATTTTTCTAACATATTTCGGATACTTTAGTATGATGAAGAGAAACGGTATAATATTCAGGAATAAAGGAGGGTGTGAGCGTTTAGAAACGAAGTCATAGGAGCCGCAATCTTTGAAAATTATACTATATTTAGCAGGTCGGAAAGAATGTTTAAGGTAGTAATTTAAATTTCCGTGTTCGTTTATTGCAGAAATAAAATTCAAATACAAAATTTTATTGTATTTATTATTGCAAACTGTAAGTTAACTCTTCTAAATAGCTTGGGTATTTTTTGCTGTCGTAAGTAATTGATTGTTAAGTTTTTAATCCTGTGTTCTTACAGTTGATTTTATGAATGATTATTTTATTACTGATAACAAATATTTCTTTAACTGGTTTGGTATTTGAAAAATGAATTACTTTTTAATGCCTGCTTTAAGGCAAAACGCCCTCTCACGTTTTGTCTTGAGTCATTAAATAGCCAATCAACATCAGTGTTTAATTAATAAATTTATTTGATTTTATTTGGCATAATACGCAATTTCTGTCATGTTTTCAAATCATGTGCATTGTAAGGTTTGAAATAAAATGCAATTTTGCGGTTTATGCAAATGCGAATTTCAACGAGGTTAGAATTATAGTTAGCACAATTATTACTTAAATAAATCTATAAATATGTTAAATAATGCTATCGAAGTGTGTAGGATATACTTATGCTATAACTACTCTGAGAAAACTCTTTAACTTTTGTTGCACTTTTAAGCTTTATGAAATTCCTTACTCTTAAACATTGTGGAAATTACCAACTATTGTAGATTATTTTTCTTCTCTTTACTTAAAAGCACTAAAATTAACCGGCTCACTAGCGGCAGAGTGGATAAATAAGGTATTTCGCCCTAGGTTCTATTTCTGGTAAATGAAAGTGTCGACTACTTTCAAGTTTTCGGAATTTTCACCCTCGCGTAATGTGAGTACGAGTCAGTTTTATTTAAGTTCTCAAAGAAGGCATCCCACCTAAGACAGCCCTTGCGTGTTTTGCCGTAATAAATAACTTAACCTAACTAGATTAATTTTAAGAGAAGAAGAGGGAGAGATAAAGATTTTCGTTAAAAAGTTTGGGTTATAAGAATTTATTATATTAAAGTTAATAAGTTAATGCTAGGTATTATTAAAATTTAAACATAAATTGTGAAATATTTAAATCAATTAAATTTGGGTTATAGAAATCATGATATTAAAGTTAATAAATTAATGCTAGTTATTATTAAATTTTTAAAATTAAAATGTAAAATATTTAAATCAATTAAATGACACTACAATTAATAAGGCAAAAAATATTTTTTTGTAAAATTGCAATGCAAATCATATTTAACGGCCATATGATTAGATTCATGCCCAGACAATTCTGTTATTCCTCAAATATGTTAATTTTCTGTATTTCAGTACATATTTTTTGTTTCAAAATGATATAATGGCTCCAAAAAATAGGTATCGGTTCGGAAAAAAGTATTTTTGCGCCAAGAACACAACTCTTGCCATCTTTATTCAACTTGCAAGCAGTTTTCTTTCCAAAAACATTATATAGAAAGACCTTAGGGTTATCTGCTGCTACCACCAAATTAGATTTATTTCTCCCTTGTTTTAGCATCCAATGGCAATTTTATGCGCTACCACGAGAATGTTCCTACTTAGTTAAGCCAATAATGCTTAGGTTATCTTAACGCGTATTTGAATGCAATAACGAACATTTTTAGAATTAAGGATTAATCCTATCTTTCTTAAAATGTTCGAAAGTAATAATTTTTAATTCTGCTTATAACGGCTCTTTTCTTGACTTATTCGATTTTATATGCCCTCCCCCAAAAAGGCTTTTCTATGCTGTGTTCCTCTCCAGCGGCAGAGTGCGTAAAATCACTGAAAGTTGGTAATTCATCCCGAGTTCAAATCAGCCCTCGTGGAGGACTTCTTGAGGAAAACTTGCTCGTATTCATGTTACACGTAAGGTAAACTACGAAAACTCATCTTGCAGCCAGCCCGTTCACCTAGTTTTGAACTCGAAACGGCCTACCAATATTCAGCAGTGGCGACCCCTCCGCCACTGGTGGAGCATCTACCTAACGATGAACACTTCCGTAAAAGATTTCCGTAAGTAGCTTTTACATTATACATAGATTAAAAACGAGAAAATACCCATGAAGCCAGTCTCTTTGCTGGGATATGAGTTTGAGACGAAATGTATATGTTCAGTTCTGTTATCCTCTTGGCCCTGTGGCATTTTTAAGGATTCTAGGCAATTCATAAGAAAGGGATCGAGTTACCTTTAGTATTCGTTTCATCAAATACCTAGTTCCAATTTCATTGAAAGCAGCAGTATTCATAAGACATCAAAATACACTTTAAAAATTACATGCGGGTCTTGTCTCCTGTACGAAATTGTATGTCAAAGAACCTATATAAAAAACTAGGATTCATACAACTGAGCCGTAAAAGTTGTCAAATATTCTACCAAAGTGGCACCAATCTTTCCTGTGGGAATTCTGAAGGAACTGTCGCCTCTTTATTTAATAAACAATTAGTATTCAACTCACTTTGTTTCTGCGCTTCGTTAAAATGCTTTTGCCGATTTCTTTTATTTTTAGGCCCTCCCGTTTTAACGAAAGCTCTGTTTAGAAAACAAACTTCCCTTAGATAATTGTTCCAATCTGTTATTGTTTTGCTAAGCGTTTTTGAAAAATATAGCAATAACTGTTAATAATATCATTGTTCATAAAAAAACGTCGCTTATCCAGAATCAGTCGGGGTTACATCGTACGAAAACGCAGAAGTTCCAGTGTCGTTAAACTGCGCTGTTTGGCGACAGATTCATGGTCGACGGAATAATACGTAAGCATTGAAATAAGTTAAGTTTCTAATTAACCTACTTATAAGAATCAAAATTTTACATATGCTTAAAGTATAGCCTAGTTTGATTAATATTTTCTCAAGCTGCTTCATAAACAAACATTTGAACTCTTAATTATGGTAATTGTGGAGTTTTTTATATTTGCAATACTCACGGCAGTATTCCATTAAATCAGTGTTACTTGCGTACATATACTTCTTTAACTAGACATAAGATTTAATCTATGAAGTTAAATTAATAATAACGAGCTGCATGGGCGCTTTCGTAGTTTTCCCCATGTATAACGTGTATACGAGCCAGTTCCCTTAGAAATTCCTCCACGAAGGCATCGCTCTCTTTAGGCAGATAGCCCTCGAGCGCTTTGCCACAATCAAATAACCAAACCAACCTATCACGCTGAGTGACAGGCGACGGTTTTCTGTACTTGCGTATTAGCGCAACCTCTTGGCGCAGTCAGGCGATTTTTTACAGAAATAAAGATGATTCTATGGATTTTCGGATTGCAACTTACAATGAATATGGTAACCTGAAGAATAGTTATGCGCATGGTTGCCAGAGTTTAGCAACTTCTACACAAGCGGTTGCGGTACTACATCCATACCCACTTTTCAACAACAGTTACGGACTTTTTCGAAATTATCGCCTGTTTGACGTTCTGAAGGGTACTGCATTAGAAGCCAAGCCATTAAACCACTGAATACTGGGAGTTTCAATCGGGTTCAATCCCAGGCGAATGGGCTGGCTGTAAGGTTGGCTTTCGTCGTTTTCACCATGTGTAACGTGAATACGAACCACTCTCCCAAGGTAGATAGCTTTTGTGTGCTTTGACCCATTACAATATCCAACTAACCATTCCCTAGGGCAACTATTCTGCTTTCATCCTCCCGCCCACCACCAAACTCTATACATTTATAAAAAATGTCATATTCTTTGAACACTTTCCATCCATAAGCTGTGTACAACTTTTCAAAAAACCGACGATTTCGCAGCTCATAGGATACTGAATACAGAAAGCATTGGCGTTTTTGTGGTTTTCCCATACGTAACGTGAATATGAATCATTATCTTGAAGTCTTTTACCATGACATCCCTTCCTCTAAGCAGATAACTTTTGTAATAATAGGTTAAACAAATGTAAACTATTTCAAAATTTTTTGCTGCGGTTTCGTCAACTTTAACGCATAGGTTTTAGCAACATTTGGTTATTTCTGTTTATCTTTTGAACTTAGCACAACATATATACGGCTGCTTACACTCAAATAAAAACACATTTTAAAATTTTGTTCGTAAATGGACAATATTTTCTGCAAACTAAAAATTTGCTAATAATCATTGTCACTATTTCTCATTTGGCAGCTTAGGAATGCTCGAAAATAATTAATTTTGTAGTATTTTTCGAGCATCGTATATGCATGCATATCAATATCGAATAACGCAAGAATTATTTTGGTTTGCGATTTTTTTTTCATTATTTGCGGAAGAAAGAAAATATTTGAGTTTCGAGAATAGTGAAAAACCTTAAACTATTTTCATTCCAAGAATGCTGACAATTTAGTACATTCTGGCATTTAAAAAACAATCTTAATGATTAATTTAAGTTAAAAGAAATAAATTGTACATTTTAAAAATACTTTCCATTTCTACTGAAATATATTTATTTTACATTTCTTTCCTCATCTGTAGAAAAATACTCCACATAAAATTATAGTGCAATAAAAACAAGTATTTCCTTTGATTAAAACTAAAATCGGGAAAGGTAATAAAGAGAAAAAGGCCTCGAAAATTTATCTCGTTCTGTTTATTCCCATGGTACGCGATAGGGTAAATACGTATTTCATTGTTGTAAAAGTCTATTGTTTAGTCTAGCTTCTAATTTTTAGGCATGATTAATAAGTAACTGCTGAGCACATAATGAAAGAGTAAGACTACTTTCATATTCACTATAATTCTGCAGATCGCCTAAGTATTTTTAGAATTAAAAGCATTTGTTGCTCAGGAAAGAAATTTCGAGGAAAGGAAAAATAATCATATTAATTGGTAACGATTGAAAGAGCTTTTTTTTCTCTATTTTATTACTTATTTCTGTAATATATGTATTATTTCCTTGGGAATGCAATTTCGATAAGGAAACAAAAATCATGCTATTAACTAATAATTAATAAATTGATATTTTGATTCATTTAACGAAAAAAAAAGAACTGTCTTAGTTTGCTTTTAAGTAAAATGTCCAGATATGAAATGTATCTTAAAATTTTTCAGACCATTTTTTGCCACTATTTTGAATTTCCTTCGTATATGTAAATATATTCTATTGAAACCTGCCTATGTCCCCTATCAATTGCACCTACGTTTGCTGCTACTAAAAAATGATAGCATAATGACATTTTGTATCCTAAATTAAATATTTTTACAAATTTCATGTAATCTTTTAAGCAAATTTTAAAACTTTCAACCAATTGAATAGAATTT
This sequence comes from Stegodyphus mimosarum, assembly GCA_000611955.2. Lineage (NCBI taxonomy): Eukaryota > Metazoa > Arthropoda > Arachnida > Araneae > Eresidae > Stegodyphus > Stegodyphus mimosarum. The sequence goes on along the minus strand of KK113119.1, from coordinate 700,425 downwards.
ATATGCAGCTGAGCTTCAAGCAACTGGATAGAAATGTGAGATAGAATTCAGTGTTTCAGAAAATTATCAGTAATCTAAACTTTATTAAGCTTTCTGTTTCCATTTATTTTGTTGGAAATATTTTTTCGCATTGAATCATGCTGTTCTTCTAGTCGAATTGGAAAAAAAAAAGTCTTTACTTTTTATCCTACTAACACTGTTAGAGTACTTTATTCTGCACTTAAGATTTGAGGAAGAATTTTCGATAGTAATCGATGATTTCAAGCAAGGAAAGCAGAGAGAAAATAGCTTATATTCTTTTATATTATATAAAAGCCTCTTCTACTAAACTATCGATTGTCGGTGGCAAAGTAGTGACTGTGCATGATTGATAACAGTCACTAGATGTTCGCCTTGTTGTACAATAACAGTGTTAAACAAGCCAGAAGTTGAGTCTGTAGCACCGGCTGCTGAGATCGTACGTCAGGACGCCAGTGAAAGCTCGGAAACAGGTCTTGCAGCTCGAACCGGCTGGCCGTAACAGCATTTTTCGGTGGACTCGTGCCAGTTACGCGGTACTAGCTCCGTCTCCGCAGTTACACACCGCCAAAAACAGCGGCGTTGCCGGTGGCTTCATCCTAGATTCCCATGCATCTGATATCCCCTTTCTTACTACACACATTGTTGATTTATGTTATGCATGTTTATCAAGAGCCAGCTGTATTAGAAACAAGGAAATATGTGATCTAAGGTTTAAAAGAATTATTATGCGAAAGGTAAAGACAAAACTAAACATCAGCGTACTCTAGTTGTAAGAATATAGGTTGCGCAGTAAAATGATCTTATGTCTCTTCTCTATCTCGCAAAATTCAGCAGCAAGCTAGGTATTTTGATTAACAGACGTAGTTTTCAGAAAACATGAACGTGGTTTTATTGTTTGCAAGCGCTAAGTTCTTACATAGGCACGCGATATTTTTTCCATATATAATCATTAATCAGTAAAACTTAGTTAATTCTTATTGTAAAGAGTAAGATAAAATTTCAGAAGGGACACTGAAAAACAATGAAATTCGAAATTCCAGTTGCAAAAATGCTCGAACGTTTATTGTTGTTTGTTATTCAGCTTCGTAAACACCGGTAAATCTTCTGAAGAATCACGAATTCTTAAAAATCTGGTATTTGCTAATACTCATGTTAGCATTGGACTGATGCTATTTAGATATGTTTTTGGTAATCCGTCCGCTTGTACCAGAACCACCTATTATCAATATTCTAGCTCACGAGTGTTGAAGTGGTTATGACAAGAACACCAGTAGTTGGACCTGGAACCGAATCCTCAGCAAACGGCCTGAGTGCCTATTTTCTCCCAAGTGTAACTAAACTAAGTTTAAATAAAAAAAACATTTCTTATAAATTTCTCCACCAAGATATTCTTCCTTTAAGCAAGTAGCCTTCATGTAGATTTCCGTATACAAAGTAAATTATAATATCTTAAGAAAATTAGCGACCTAACTGAAACTTGAATCATCTAAGTGGGAAAATTTGCGTTCTTTGCACATTAATAACAATACGCAAAATAACATGTGAGTACATGTGCTATGATTTGATTTTATAAAAGATATCCCGTTTACCGTCCAAAAATATCCAGGAATTAAAAATCTAACGATTTCAGATTTACTTGGATAGAGAAAGTAAAGAGAAACTAAACCACATTAATATATTCGACATATATAAACCGGTTATGTATATAAACCACTATTATCTCTATGTTTCAATTTCGATTTCCCTCTTCTATATCAGCTGAGAAAGCAAAGGTCATTTAAAATAATAAAAGAACGATAGCTGAAGAGAAATGTTACAAATTCTAGTTTTTTGTTTGTTTGTTTGTTAGTTTTTGTTTTTAGTATTTGTGTGCTGTGTCATGTACTATGCAAATTTTAAAGCTTCTTATTTCTTTGTAATACTTATTTTTCTCGTCATGAAAATAGATGTAATAAAACAACATTCGCTCTTTCGGAAATTCCATCAACAGTTTAGAGGCAACTGTTTTTATTTTGAGCAGCCCATTTAATGGTATATCATCCATATTCTGGCTCATCGTGTAAACTATAAAGCTCTGAGCATAAAATTATACCTTAGACCACATTTTTAACACTTGCTCATAAATTCTTCTGAATAAACTAATGCAGTATTCCATTAAGGTAAAATAACACGCCGAATAAATATTAGTTTAGAAGTCAAATAACAAAAATCAGCGTTATATTTGCAAATATAGAGCTGATTTTTTTATTTCACTTCTAAAAGAGTATTCCATGTTTTTATATACTGTATGTGAGTATCACGCAGTTAAATTATGCTTTGACCAGTAAATTTATATTTTGTACGTATGTATTTAAATTCATTTGCTGCGGAATGTAATTTCAAATTAGGATTCATTTCGTAAATTAGCATTTGATCTATGCAGCAGTTTTGTGATATAGAATAAATATTTATTTCCATAAAAGTATTTCTATAAAAAATTTAAATGGCTCGTCAGTGGCCAAGTGGATTTGACAACTGAATACTGGTATTTCGACTCCTCCCTTCTCCGATTACTAGCGGCGAGCTGACTACATAAGTGTTTTTGTGGGGTTTTTTAATATGTGTAATATAAATAGGAACGAATTTTTCCTTGGAAAAACCTACACGAAGCCATCCATCTGCTGAGGCAATTATCCCTCGTGTGCTTTGCCATTTAAAAAAAAGCAGACAAAAATGTTAAGCTGTGTTTAAAATATTGCTCCTTAATAACCAAATTGATAAAACCACTCATCAGTGGTAGTTCCTCTTGCATCGGAAATTTTATAAACGCGAGGATGTTTTCATGATTTTTCGTGCATACAACGAGAACACAAACCTGTTTCCTTTAAAATTCACTACGATGTTATCTGTCCTCGCACGCAGATAAGCCCTATTATGCCTCGCTTAATTAATTGTTAAGGGAATAAATAATTTAAAATATTATAAATTATAACTGTTAAGCCAAATAGTCACTGAAATTATCAATTGAGTCTCTATATATGCTAAATAAATTTCCGCGATGAAACTCCAATAATGACAAAATTATTTCGTCTTTGCCTGTATAGAGAAGCCTCATTTTCAAGCAAATTTTTATACACGTAAATTTCTTTCAAATTATCTTTATTCTTCCCCCTTCTCTGTCCAATGGGTATATTAATTTTCATTCACACGCTCATTCCTACATTAATTAACTAAAATAAACTGCAAATTTTAATTAAGCAATATAAAATTGCTGAATAAGGAAAGTCTGATGAAGCCATGTTTGCCTACACGTATCTGGAGGATCTCTTTTATTTTTTAACTTCAAACATGGGGCTGCAACTCCTGCGAGATTAATTTACAGGCAATTTCATATGCTCTGGTGCTTTTATTCACAGATTATTCTATGCAACTGAAATATCGAAAAATGGGGAACATAAAAAGTAATCAATCCTTTAAGAAATTGACCCAGACAGTTAGAATTCTTAACTTTGCTGATTTGCTCGATAGTCGGTTGTTCTGGTGGTCGCTTCCAAACCAACTAAAAATCGCTACATAACACGGTTGTAAATTACAAATTATATTGTTGAGTCATTAGGTTATTTCGAAGCAGGAGATGTGAAAAATGAACAATGTCCTCGCCGGGACTCGAACCACGGACCTCTCAAATACGCGTCAAGCGTGCTGACCACTACACCACGAACAGCCCATTTAATGGTCATAAGTCATGCCAAGAAGCATAAATAATAGTTATAATAATTACGAATTAAAGGCATGCCAAGAAGGCGGGAGAAATACCTTATGTACTCCCCTTTTTAAAGGGCGACTGGGGATTAGGGGACCCAATCGCCAAATCTCGGTGGTAGAGAATCTTCATCCACCGCCTTTTTTAGTTCGGGAGCCACTTTAAAGACATTAGGTTTTTTTTTAAGCAGGAGATGTGAAAAATGAGCAATGTCCTCGCCGGGACTCGAACCACGGGCCTCTCGAATACGCATCGAGCGTGCTGACTACTACACCACGAAGGCATGCGTAGAAAGCGGAAAAAATATCTTATAATATAATCTCTAAGATATCTGATCCATTACTGACTACTTCACTACTAAAGGGGCTAAAGAGCTGAGCAGCATCAGTAGGTATCGGCTTCCGATTAATGAGTGGATAAGACCGCTAAATACTGGTTTTTCGATCCGGGTTCGAACCCATGCGAACGGGCTGGCTACATGGTTGTTTTACATAGTCTATCCCGTGTGTAATGTGACTGCAAGCCAGTTTGCCCTAGAACGTTCTCCACGAAGGCACCCCTCGCCTTAGGTAGATAGCTCTCGAGTGTTTTTCGTATTCAAATAACCATTTCGGTTAATGAATGGTCTAGTTTTGTAGCACTTAACGCTATTTAAACGTCGCCTTTGTTTGGAGGATTACGTGCTAATTACGTTTATTTTAAAGGGAAATACTATCACGACGTACTGTATTTTCAGAATATCTGAGTAGTAGGAAATATTATACTGAACTTACTTATATATTTGGATAAATACAGAAATTCAGTAATTCCAGATTATTTCAGATGCTACTGGCGCATATTTTGCATGAAAATTTGTGCCCAGTGTTTTTGAATGAAAATTTGTATATGATTCAGAATACACCATACTCTACCACTAATAATATTACTTTTTCGTATATTTATTGAGCGCATTCCAGAAATTGTAAATTTACAAACAAGCTTTCCTTCGCTTCATTTTTTCCCCTTTAGAATTGTCTTTAAAAGAATATCTCCGAAATTTTTATATCGTTACATTATATTACGCTGTTAATTTTGATTTTCAAACATTAAGTTACGCTACTAAGTGGTTTTCCTTAAAAGTGTTTTAAGAAGAATAGTTTCGAAATTTTACGAATCGAAAATATATCCGAATCGTTGTGCTACTAATTTTGAATCGTTTTTGGTGGGAAGATGGAAAGCTTAGAAATGTCTTTAGTAGAGTATTCTCAAAATTTTTGGATTGTTACATCACTTTACGCTATTATTATATTTTTTGTCTTTAAAATGTCTTTAGAAGAAAGTATCCAAATTTTTGGATTGTTACATTGTTTAGAACTATTATGCATTTACCGTGCATTCTACGTGATAAATATTGCCATTATGCCAAACTGGCTTTCAATTAATTTTCCATTGGGTTTGGAAATGAGCCAGTCCTCAAGAATCTTGCCTTTGGGAAAAGCGTTAAGATCTTAATCTTTCAAATTTAATGAGTATGTAAATTGTAATTCTTAACGCTTTTATTTATGTTCTAATAATATACCTAATTATTATAACTCAAAATATATTTAATTTATAATGTATGCAATGATAATTCTTATGAATACTTGCAGCATTATTGTAATTACTAGTAATAAAGGATGTATCAATGCCATTTATTTCGCATTTCTGTACAAAGCCTTTTTTTCATTGAAATTGCTGTATCCATAGGATATGTAAATCTCCTTTTGCTTATAAAAGTATGAAAAATCCCTGTGATTAGAGATTAAATGTGTTAGACCGTGGCTTATAGTAACGCAAATAAGTGGGTTTCCTTCCAAAAGCTCTATGAAGTCAACCTTCTCTTTACATGGCTTTTAAGTATTTTGTCATTATTAACTAATCAAGTTCGTTTTAGGAATTTCAGCTGTTAAGTGACTGGCTACTAGAAGTGAGAAGGATAAGGTTCATTGGTTTTATTTTGATCTCGATTTCTCAAAATCTGAATCGTGTGGCTTCGTAGTATTTTGGTTCATTTCCATACGCAGTTCAAATATAATCTGATCGTATTTAAGAGTTATCCGCGAAGGCGTCTTTCTTAGGTTAATTGCTCTCAAGGCCTTTTCCATAATAATTTAATTATTTCTCATTAATTTATGATGAGAAAAGTTCTTCTTGTTCTTCTAAATTTCCTGCATATTTTGTATTTAAACAAATAATCATAAACAAAAGGGTGAAAGGCATCTCCTTACGATTAAGTAATGATCTGTATGCGAAACGACAGTTCTTCCTATAACGCATGTTTATACTTACAAACAACTTATAGGTATAGAAAAAAATTCGATCTTTTTTTTGATACTCTATAGAACTGCGTGTTAAGTTAGGTTAGATTGTTTAAATACGGCAAAACCACAATCTACCTAAGAGGAAGGATGCTTTCTTGGAGGATTTTCTAAGGAAAATGGCTCATATTCACGTTACACATGAGGAAAATCCGAAACCTAAACATGTTGTAAGTTCGTTTTCCTGGGATAGAACCTAAACCAGGTCGAACACCAGCAGTCAGCCGTTTTAACCATTCAGCCGCTAATGAGACTCATAGAATTACATGTAAAACTGAACTTTAATGGAAGAAAATTATTCCAATATTCTGAGAATGGGTGGTTAAAGTATATATTTATATAAGAAATAAATTGTACGTTTGATTCTTTTTTATATATAATGTAGTAAATTTCGTCTGAATATTAATGTGTAGAAGATGAGAGCTTTATTACCCATTACCATAACAAATTAAGAATCTGACAAGATTTAAAAAATAATGAATCAGGCAAATTCCTGTAGGTTTTTAATGGGTTAAAATTCAGCTTGTTTAAATTATAATAATTAATTGAATTTTATACTGAATTATTGCATTAATTATAGGAAAGTATTTAAAGTATTCCGTATTTTTACATTCACTTACGTGTTAAATCTTTTGGTACTTTATGAAAAGCGCAATTTTAATTGAAATCTTTAAGATCAAATACATTTTTCTTTAGCACATGTGAACAAACGGTTAATTGCAGATCAGTTACGGAGCTCTAGTCCCATAAGCACCATCTGACGGGTCTACAGAAGCGTATTTAGTTTCTTGACTCCTTACGTAAATGGGGAATTAAAAAAAGGGGGATAGGAACTGTTGCCTGTTTTTTTCCTTCCTTCCCGACACTGCCGCACCCTTTTCTATTTTCCAGACGCACCTTATTAATTTTGTTTAGTCAATTCTGTTAACCTAATTAATTTCACTCACTTAATTTATCATTCCGTTAATTAGATTCTTTTTATGCAATCTAAATTACTTTTATTTAAAATAAAGTAAAGCTTACTGCGCTCGAAAATTTTCAACTTTTTCTTTAATTATATTCTTTTCTTTTTCTTAAACCGAAATGTTTGCTATCCTTGAAAGTTTGTTGCTCTTACAACTTTTTACGCCTTTATGTGTTTGTATTAAAATTAGAATTTTTTTTAATGCCTCAGAATTCTTTGCAATAAACAATATCTTATTACAAGCGTTTCATCGTAGAAAAGCTAAATTTTAGCAATGAAATATTCGTAATTAATATGCTTATGTACTATTAGCATTACTTGAAGTAAATAATCATTTTTTCATTATGCGTAATGAGATCGTGGTTGTGGCATTGGAATAAAATAACCAATTTCCTTGATGATGACTGAAAAGAGGCATATGCTATTGAAAGGAAAATAATCCGTTTCCCATTTTCCTGCCTGAAATGACGGCCACCAAAGAGCTTTCTGTCATCCAGGTATAAACTGATAATTTAGTACCTTCTATCATTTATGTATAAACTGATAATTTACAGTATCTAAAGACCTAAACAGTCACTTGATGGTAGCATTATTAAGCAGTTTACTCAATCATTAGAACTTGCAGCTCAAGTCATCGGGAAGTTTGTAAGGAGATTGCATTGATTATTTGCTTAAACTGTAGGGAGCTATTTATCTTAGAATTCATCGTTACTAGATGATAAATCCGACGCTGAAGATTATTCCATTCTTGTAATATGCATACAACCATCTGTTAAAGAAGCACGTTTCAGCGAAATTTTGAGTATTTTCGTTTGCATTATTTTTCTCCTCTTCGTGAATATTTTATCCGTATGTGCACTGGTGAAATAAATTAAGAAATTTTCATATTTGATCTACGATCTCCAGAACTACAGGACAGATTTTAATAAAATTTGGTGTGAACATAGGTTGATATAATACAAACAAGATAAACATTCAACAGTTATAATAGACACACATGTTCGTGTGTAACACTCATTGGAGTCTGAAGGTCTCAAACAGCGGATGCAGAAAACACAAAAGAAATGGGTTAATAGGGGGTATGGTCCCCTCTAACAGCCATACAAGCCTCACAGCATGATGTCATACTGGAAATAAGGCAGTTTATCAGTGCCTGTGGCAAATGGTCCCACTCATTCAGCAACGCAGTTTTCAGTTCCTGGATGGTTCTGGGAGCGGTATGTTGCGAGTTGCAATGCCCTCCCCAGAGCGTCCAAGACATGCTCTATAGGGTTGAGGTCTGGAGACCTGGCTGGCCAATCCATCCGGCGAATATCCTCACTCTCGAGAAATTCGTCGACCAGAAGAGCTGTATGTGGCCTCGCGTTATCGTCCTGTAAGATGAACTCGGGGCCCACTGCACCCCGGAAAAGGCGAACATAGGGCTCCAAGTCCTCATGCCTATACCTTAGACCAGTCACAGAGCCTCTGTCAAAGACGTGGAGAGGTGTGCGGCAATCCAACATGATGCCTGCCGAGGCCATTACACCGCCACCGCCATAATTGTTTATTTCGCGGACATTGGAGGGTAGATAGCGGGTCCCTAGCACTCTCCATATGAAAGTACGGCGAGAATCGGTGTTTAGGCTAAAACGGGACTCGTCGGTGAACAGAACGGTCGCCCTTTGCTCCGTACTCCAACCACTATGCTGCCTGCACCATCCTAGTTGGACTCTCCTGTCGGTAGACTTGAGCGGGACGCAAACAGCCGGTCTCCTAGCAAACAACCCTTTCTCATTCAGTCTTTTGGAAACAATCACCCTTGTTACACGGGTTCCTATGGCTGTATGCAGGTCCCGAAAGAGCTGAGAAGCTGTAGCTTCTCTGTTACGCCTCGGTAAAATGGACAAATAGCGATCTTCTCTAGCTGCCGTGGCTAGTGGACGACCTTGCACAGGCTTTCTGTCGATGGACCAAGTATTCTGGAACTGTTTCCATAGGTTACACATAATGCTGGGCGTTAAATTAAACTCTCTGCATATCTGGACTTGCGATTGGCCTGCCTCTAGCCAAAGAATATGTACTGTTAAGAAGGAAAACTTCGCAGAAGCAGAAGTGGCTCCCTTCCAAAGAAAAGGGAAACAACTGCGCATGCGTGAAATATCTGTCGCCAGAAAGCGCCAAAGCTCGAAGCTGAATGTCGAAGTTGGTTTGGAGAGGTTCGACCGTTAAGTTTAGCAAGAGTATAAACAAAGAATAGGTTCTTTGGTTTCAAGTAGCGATATGGACAATGGAAGTTCAACAGCCAGTGAAAGTGAAACTTCACCTAATATTTCATCATTTCCGAGTTTAAATTATCGCGACAAGTCAAAGAACGATTCATCTTAACCCGTGTTCCTCAATTTCCTATACACGTCGCGGAGGGGGAAAATGTCGGCTAGGTACCAAAGAACCGGCACATCACAGAGGGGAAATTCTCGCCAACAGATTCCATCGCCAAATCCCTTGGCGAATGTTCCCTTTTTTTGTAGCGGCGTTGAAGACAAAGTGGTTTACATTACGTCTATGGAGCCTTTCCTTCTTTACATAGAGGTTCTTTGCTCTAGCCTCCCCACAATTTGCCACCTCATTCCATCATCTAAACGTTGGTGGTTACTCATTTTTACTGTTCAGATGGGAATTTAATCGATTGCTGCAAGATAACACCAAGAAATACGCCGAGGTGTGCTAGCGAACGCAATTCGTCTTACCCTCCCTGCGCTTATAAAGCCTGTTTTTCTACTGGCTCCACCTACACACACGTGTGCGCTTACGTATTTGCCGTATAAGATTTGCATTTTTATCTAGAAGCAGTGGTTTTTCCTTCAGTTCAGTTCTTTTCATGCAGTTCGATAAAATATGCAAAGTCTTCTAATTTATTTCACCAGTGTACTTTATAGTAGCTCTATTCTTCTTATCAACCGATTGCTTGCGAACGAAAGCTGAGAAAATTTGATTCTGAGCTCGCAACAATTACTTTTCTCTTGTTTAATTGCATATTCGTCTTTGAAGCGGATACGAAATATTAAACCAAACACTGAGAAGAATGTAATTGAGCTTTTGAATTAAAGAGATGAAGTCACGAACTGTAATTAACTACATTCTGTAACGCAAGTTCTCCCCTTTTCCGGCATCTTAAAGCTGCTGATTAGGAAAGAATTTCACCGTTAATACCCAATGCATTTTTAATCTTATTTGGGTAATCTCGCATGTGATTGAGACAGATGTCATAAATCCTGTCCGTATTACAAATATCAATTGTACCTTTGACAGATTTGGAAAAGAGTGAAATACAGCGTTAAAAGAGATTTCCTTTTTTGTTCTTCATATTGCTTTGCCGAAAGTTCCATTGTATGCGTAGTCCAGCGGAGGATGAGTTTTATCATTGGTGAGCTTATTTACGTGACCACTTCTTTTTTTTTTTTCATTGTAAGTTAGTCTTCATTTCATAACTTTACCATGCTGTTTCTTCCTTCTCGTACACGTGAGTTTGTGGTTTAAGTTATTTCATAGTAGAATCGCTAACTCTGGATTTGCACGCGAACTCGTTTTCTTTTGTTAGTCTAACACGCACAAAATGCGTTACATCTGAGTGAGTCACATTCTGCATAATCGGTACTATGTGGCTGGGATTCAGTTGAAAATATTTGACGCATCGTTTCATTGGTTTACTGGATGAGTAAATTTCGTTTTACTGCAGAGTACCTATGCAACTGTTTATGTAACATATTTCAAATGATGCAGCAATACATTTGCTTATTTCAAAATTTTATAAAAATCACCGTAATTTTATAAAAATCTTACCGTAACTTATAACTTGAATTTTTTAAACTGGACGTTTTGTAATGGGATTGAATAATGAGATAAAAAATTATATGATAGATTTTTATTAATTTATACCAGTTACCGTTTCTGTATGACACTGAGCCATCCTACGGTCAAGCGGTAATATTGTTGAACACTGGCAGTTCTACCCGGTTTCAAATTCCGATGAAGGATGGACGACTTTGTGGGTTTTTTTCATATTGAACGTGAATACGAGCCAGTTTCCCTTAGGAATTCATCCTCGGAGGCGTTCCTTTCCCTAAATAGGCTCCCTAGTGTGCTTCGCCGTAATCATATAATTGAATGCAGTCCAGTCCTGTATGATATGAAAGTGGCGAAGGCAAAAGTTGTGATGCAAGGTTTAATGTATAAAGGTTTTTTAAAAGTAAAACTTTAAAATATAACACCTCCTCCTTTTCTTCATTAGTTCCAGCAATTTCTTGCTCCTGGAAGAAAGTGACCCATGTTTATATATGATGCAAAGCATAATTTGGTCTTTAAATATATGTCACTGCTAAACATAATTTAATCTCGATATTTGTAAAGACATAGGGATATTAAAAATTTTGTTTCGATTTTTTCTGCACTTTTATTGAAAGTAAGACAGCCTTTAAACATTAACATCAAAATATGCGATAAGGGTAGCTTTCTTGCAATTTTGAGTATTTTGCAGCATTGGTGCACTAATTTCAGAATATGCGATAAAACTGCTTATTCATAGAGAAATTTTATCCCTGTGTAACAGTGTTTTTACGCAACAAAAAACTTTCCTATGTGTCACTACTTGATTTGGCATTCAATCTACATTAAGATGTTCGTTGTTCTTTACTGTACTCTTCAAAAATTTTCCCGCCATGGGGCATTGTATCCCAGTTTTCCTATTCAGTGGCGGCATGGGAGAGAAATATACCAATGCAAAATTAAAATTTAGCCAAAAATGCAACCTTAAATATGAATTCCAATTCAGTTCTTCCCAACACTTTCAAATTCCTAATGTCTTAGCTCTTTGGCGATTAGATTTGGCCATAGATGGCTTTACATTATTTTCTCTTTGTTCCGCCGCCTGATTTCTGTATATATTTGACTTTTTTCTCCTCACTCTTTGCCAAAAAAAAATTCTTTTTTCTTTATGGGGAAGAAGGACCTATACCACATAGCCCTCAACATAGATCGAATTTTATTCAATATCTATGGCGATGTAAAGTTGCTTTATACCTAATTTTACACCACCATCTCTATCCAGGCTGATATATTTAATGGCATATATGTTGCTTATAATAACTCTAAACGGTTGCCTCCATCAGAAATCGGACAACATTTTTGTATGTAATCTTCGAGACGATTATCTACCGACCAGCGGCTGAGCTGACAGAGCTCAGAAGGCGTTTTGAAAAGTAGTCGTTGATGCGGTTCTTGATAACGGCACAATCTTCCCCATAATTAACTAAACAAAACTCTCAGGTTCTTGCCTACCGATGATACTGGCTAGTTACATAGTCCCCCTCCCCCTATCCGTAATTTTGAAGTCCTCCACAGAGGCATCACTCCTTAAGAAAAAGTTCGCTTGCTTTTCCGGAATTAATTAGCCAAACGCTAATTAACATTTACACTACTTTCTCACGTATCAGAATGAATGAGACGATTAAACACTGATAGATTGTAAACGAAATCCTGATCCTTGTAGCCAGCTCTGACTGCATGGGAATACTCATGTTTCTTTCCGTGTGTATAGAGAACACATTAGAGGGGGGAATACGGCTCCTGTATCTTCCTTAAGATGTCTTTTTCTGTCAAGGCTCCTTAACATGTGTTCTATTTATCATGTTTGTATAACATGTCTTTTATCTGTCAAGGTTCTTTAAGCCGTCTTTCCTTGTGACCGTTACTGAGATTGTTTTCATATAATGTTAGAAAAGTTCACCATATATCTTCACACTACGGTGTCGCATAGAACATATTTGATGAAACATATGAACATTTTTCCTGATCAATCGATTGAGATATGCTCTTTTTGTAAAGATTAATCTGTTCTGCAGAGAAAAGATGGAGGGGAAAAAACCAACCAAAAGTCATAACTGAGGAAAAATAAAAATACTAATAACAGTAATAAATTAAGGAAATAAAAAAGTATCTAGGAATCATCGAAAATTGTCATCCTAGATTTATAACATTATCAGTCACTCTGTCACCAGGTGGCGCCTCTGGGCTTTGTCGTTTGTCTCTGTATCGTCAGCTGCTTCCTTTGAGACTGGATAAAGAATTTTTAAAGTAGACATTCATTTTCTCCGACGAATAAACGACGTTTTCATCGACAGTATTGAAGATAGAGACCATATTAAGCTTTCGTCATCGACAAATTGTTACTTGAAAGCGTGTTCTCCAACCTCTAAAACCTTAACGCTTTTTTTGTATGTTTATCAATACAAGGATCCAAGCAAGAATCTTCTTCAGAAAAGACAGATTGCTGTGAAAAATGACATCTTACTTTTATCTAAAAGGAAAAAAAAAGTACTATCTATTGTATACAAGCATAAATGCTTATAAAATTTTTTAACTTATATATGAGCCCATTTATTAAAAATCGTTTGAAAAGTAAATAGGTCTTGGAGAACTACGTCTTTAGTTTAAAAAAGAGATTTATGTAAAACAAGTGCCTGATGAATGCTCAGTTTGACTGAAAAGCTTCCATAAACTGTGAAAGAGTTTATTCAGCGTCTTTGGGCGTATAATTTTTAAATACATTTTAAATAAAATGTAAGATTTTATTTTGAGTTTTAACTAACTGATTATGGTTTTATATTGCTCTGTCCAGTTTTCTTTCCTCACATTTTCAGAATCACTCACTCCGTAAGTATGCAAATTAAACTAGTATTAAAAAGTACAGCGTGCTAAAAGATATATATACTAATCAAAATAGCTCATCTTTGCTGAGCGTGTTATGGCACAATGTCTATAGTTTAGTTTAGACAAATAAACTTTAAATAAACGTTTATAAATAAATAAACGTTTTTAGAAAAAAACTGTGAAACCCTTGTAGAGACATTAGGTACTTTTGAAGCAGAAGATGTGAAATGAGCAGTGCCTTCGCCGAGATTCGAACCACGGACCTATGACTACGCGCCGAGCGTGCTGACCACTACACTACGAAGGCGGGAGAAATGCTTTATATACTTCCCCTTTTAAAGGGCGACTGGAGATTAGGGGACACAATCACCAAATTCTGGTGGTGGATTTTAGTTCGGACGCCATTGTAGAGTCATTAGGATGTTTTTGTAGCAGGAGATATGAAAAATGAGCAGTGCCCTCGTCGGGACTCGAACCACGGACATCCGGACTACGCGCCGAGCGTGCTGATCACTACACCACGAAGACATGCCAAGAGCGCGAGAGCTTATACCCTTAACGCTCCAAGAACGCGAAACCTTATACCCTTAATTCTCACCTCCTGTCAGTATTATAGACTATGTTGTTGTTCTGCCATGTCTCATGTGATGTAGGTGTGTAACAATGATAAAAATCAATGTGAGCACATCCTCATCAAATGAAATTTGTGATATTACGTAACTATGTGCTGTCTGGCTCTTTATATCATGATTTGCCTACGTTATATGGACTGTAATGGCCGTGTTTATGTTACTGAGAAAGTTCGATATATTATAGATTTTATGCGCAGCACTGTTGCTGTGCGATGTTTTAGCAATCTTAGTTTGCATGTGGTATTTTTTGTATGTCCTGGTTTCTTCTTGGAGCACACACATATATATATATATATCAAATGATGGTAACATATGTAGATAGATTGTAACACAGATTTACTTACTAAGTCTTTATCATGAAGCATCAAATTTAATTCTTGAACAGAAAATCTCATGAATCGAGTTTAATTCATTTTTTGTTACGGTTTGTAACTGCGCAAGAAAGCATAATATTCCATTGTGAGGAGTTTCAAAAATACATATGACTCCATGTTCTTTCAATTGATTGCGCAACGTATAACTTTTACATATTCGTTGAGGACCATCTTACTTTAAAAAGCTATTAAGGTGAGTTTAACAAATAGTAAAAACACGGAAATGTTTAGTTTTAAATGTGGTTTATGAAAAAATATCTTTGTTGAAAACAGCAGAGCGTGACCACTTTCTGGCTTAAGCTGTCTTGTAGTTCTTTGGCTGTATAACATAAAATAGTGTATACTTTAAGGCAAATTCTTGCACAGAATTTAGAAGTATCATTATTTTTGCATAATAAATGTATGCACTAAATAAAATTCTAAATAAAATTCTTCTATTCTAAATAAAATATTTGAATTTTAAATTTTTAATCTCTAAATTCTGGTTATTCTATAGAATTCTATCTTGTATATGTGTGCAAGCTATATTTTAATTGTATCTCATTACCTAAGGACAAGTTTTCAAAAACGTTTTTACTAAAAAATCTGTAAATTAATGACTGCTTTGATTTTTTTTTCATCAGTAAACATAAGAGCTGTTGTGTAAGTATATGTTGTTGTACCTTTATTAAAATTTTATTGCACGCATATAATATGTAACTTGCACACTATCACTGAAATACAATTCTACAAATTGCAATTAAAAGGAAGCACACTGTGTCGTTAACTCTATTTTCAGAAATAAGATCTTTCATTTAGCTAAGACTCCGACTGTTACACTCGGCATAAAATCTGTATGTGTAAAAAGAGAGAAGAAACCGAAAACAGAAAATGTAAATTCGGGAGGAAAGTGGATTTAGCTATTTGATAATGTATAGAATGAACAAAAAGTTACTTAACTATTTATGTCTTTGAAAGTTATAAAATTCTAAATATAACCTGTGTTCCATCGATCAGTGATGTATATTCTATTAAGTTTTAGAAGCACCTGACTTTGCAAAATTAAACAAATACCGAAAGAGCGTTAAATTTAGTTTGAAATACAATGTAATAATGGGAAAACTTTTTAGAACTACAAAGTTGTCTCCCTTTATCAGCAAAAAAAAAGTATGTTCTTTGTTATATATTACCCTTAAGCCTTAAATTAAGGAATTTTATGCATTAGCTAACATTGGAATTCGACCAAAGTATTTGCAAATTTCCTTTCATATAACAAGATTCTATATAAATAATTTTTTATGTCTTCCTTTAGTTTTCGAGGCTTTTTCCTTAGCATTAAGTACGTACTATCAATGCTAATTTTGTGAAGAAAGTAAGTTTAAGTGTCTGTTTCAGAGCATTAGGATAGAATATTAATTAGATTATAATGCTTCCAATTATCTACTTTGTTCTGCTAATGTAGTTTAAACTCTAACTGATCTAAATCTAAAATCTCTAAGACTATTCAAAACACGAATAGCTATGCTAAGTATTAAAATAGTACCTTTTTTATTGTACAATATTATCTTTGAGTCTAGTATAGAACAAGAAAATAAACAAGCTACAAGAAAAATTTTGTGTGCGTGTTTTATTTTTCATCCTTTATGGTTTTCTCCTTCTCTTTTCTTAGTCCGTTTTCTCTTTCGTGGTTTTTCTATCTTCCCCCTCATAGCTCGTTTCTTTCCTTTTGTGGCTTTCTTCCCCCCCCCTCCTCAAAGACTGCTGAATACAGGTAATTTGAACCGGAGTCAAACCAAAGCGAAAGGGTTGACAGCATGTTTGGTTTTCGTTGTTTTCCCCATATATAACTTGAATACGAGGTAGTTTTCCTTAGAACGTCCTCCACGAAGTCATCGTTCCTCTTGGACAGATAACCCAGTAGTGGTTTGTCATATTCATATAACCCTTCAAACCTTTCTCTTGTGGTTCATTCCTTCTCTCCTAATACAGACAATATATATGCATGAGGAGGCCTATAAAATGTTTTCTATAAACAGCTGGGCAAATTACTGCTTAGAAAACACGGGCCAAAGAGTTGCCGATTTTATGTCGACCCCAAATTATCCTATTATTCCGCATAATCCTGCTCCTCTTTTTCAAAATAATAAATAAAGAAAATAAAATAAAGGAAAATGAATACGGAGTTCTCCCTTGATAATATGCTGAGTCATTGACATTCTTAATCGGGCCCTGAGGAGTAGTAATATCTTGTTTTGATTTCCTTAAATTCAAAGAGATAAAAGCTTTACTGGATGAATCTGTTAATGTAGTCGTATCCGTAACTATTAAACCTATATTGTGGTCATGCAGACCGTGACGTTTTCTAGGTTTGCTAAAAACATTTCTTAATGTTATTTGATAAAATAATCGAATCTTATTTCAACGCATAATCCTCATTTACCGTATTTCATTGCGCATTTTCCCTATAGCTTTTTAACGCCAGTTTCTGAAAATTCTAAAAATATTCGCATAAATTTCTTTTTCAATCCAATTAGAGGACGAGTTATCCTAAATTTTAAAATGCATTCGTTCACGCAAGGATAATTTTCGTCTTATTAATAAAGACAGACCCTCACAAACTACCTGCGAAGGTCACGCCGAAACTTTCCCTTCTAACTTTTGAAATTTATGGTAGCTTAATACAAGAACCGACCAATCACAGCGAAGGAAACACGAACCCCCCTGACTTTCAGTTTACGATTTCTGTGAGTCAGTTGTACATTCACCTTCTCTAATTATGTATGGATGATTTAAGGCCTAAGGAGTAGCGGGGACAACTATAAGAACGGGCGAAGGTCAAGTTGCAGGAAAGGAGAAAAGAAGATATCTTATTAAATGTTGTAAGATTAACACTATTACTATGCGTTATTATTGGGATGTAGGTTTCTTTTAAAGAAATAATATTATGGCAGATACTTGTAAGTTATTCATGACTACTTTTCATTTGTTATGTTATTACTGCAACCGCATCCTTCGGAAATTAAATTATTCGAATAATTTTCCCCTCTCGATCTTCGAATGATAAAGTAATTGAAAAAAAGGTGAAAATACGGTATTTGCAGTCAGTATTTATACAGCATGAGTTAATAATAACTAAACAAGTATATATATTTGATAATTCCACTACCATCTGAGACCGACCGCACAGCGAGGAAAGTTTTAAACCGTATATTTGCTGCAGTAACTAAGATTAAATTTAAAAATAAAAGTGAGAAAAAACTGCTATTTCAATATTTAGATTACCATCTAAGAAATCAGAAAAGATGTTATTAATAACTGAATGAACGCTTACAGCTACCGATTTATAGAATACAATCTTATTGATTAAGTTAAAACTAAACGGACAAAAAATATAAGCAAGTAGAGAAAAAATTATTTTTACGCATCATTATTTCGTTAAAAACTAAATAATGACTGTGTAAATAGTATTAAAAGGGCAGAAAGTTAAAAATAATGGCTGTGTAAATTGAAATTGGTGTAAATTAAAGCGAAAAATATTTAAATTATCAACTCATTACCTCAGTTAATTTTAAGCTTACAGAACAAAATACTTTAGTAAGGAAGAAGAAATATTATTGTTAGATGACTTTACCTCTTCTTAATAACGTAAGATTCTGAAAATAATAAGAGTTTTTCCATTTTGTATTTCTAACCCCGTGTATTATTGTTGAAATAAATAATTTTTTTTAAATTCTTTTCAACTTACACCGATTTCAATTTGCACAGCCATTATTTTTAACTTAAGTAGTTTTTAATTGCAATGAGTAAAAAATTATGTTTTTCTGTACTATCTCATATTTTTTTGCTTGTTCAGCAAACTTATTCAATATTTCATAAGTAAAATTTTTGCAGCAATTTGAGCAGGATATGTTTTTTTAAATTCTTATTACATAATTTACAATTTAATTATATAAAGCTCCCCGCTTGGTTTCAGCCTTTTGTTTTTGAGCATAAAATGGCACAGGTGTCAAAATACAGAGGGCTACAGTTTTTATATTACTAACAAAATTTCACCATTAACATTCGATTTCATTTCATTTAGTCAATACTGCATACAAGGCATAGCAAGAAATTAGAATTTTGCAACTTGTATATTTTTTTTCTGCCAGGAGTATTTTATTGATTATGCTAATGACGAATGATGTAAAATAACACTTCTTGCAAAATGTTATTAAGAAGTGTGGATAAATTACCTCCTTATTAATTCAGTTTATTACGCTAATAAACAAAATACACCCTACTATATCTCCAGCAAATTTTAATTCGTATTTGCAGCGGACATAAAATCATATATTGCAAAATAGTTTACCTACATGGAATTTGTAATGCATGAAATTACTTGACATTTTACGCGACGTTTAAACTTACGGAATACGTGAGTGATGAAATAACTTCGATCATGCTGAAATTTTATGCAGCTAATAAATATGTATTTCTCATAAACAAATAAAAATATAAGGCTGAGAAAAAAGTTCTTTTGACTTTAATTTTTAAAATGATCCAGTAAAAAAAAAATTCTCCAGTACTTTTGTTTTCATTATTCTGATCCACGCATGCATTCTCTTTTCTATGAACTCTAAAAACAAAGTTCAAATATTTCTTATCTGTTTATCGTTTATTCAGCATAAGATTATGGAAAAAACAAGTAAACCGGCTTCTAACTGCCAACGGGATCCTTTTCCTTTGAACGTGTCTTTACTTTCATACTGCGACTAGGCTTTTTTTCCATTCGTGAGTGACAACCAAAGCTTAACTCTCACATATTTTTGCATATTTCTTATACTTTATTTCAATTCCGCTGCACATTGGGAGTAAAGTTGCGATAAATGCCATCCATGGAAATATATATTGGTTATGAAAAAGAACCGATGAAATGGAAATGGAAACAAAAGTTCAGAAGGAGACGATTTCAAGAACTTTAAATAACAGCAACTGGCTCAAATTTTGTACGAATGGAATTCTGGGA
The DNA here is from genome assembly GCA_000611955.2 of Stegodyphus mimosarum. NCBI lineage: Eukaryota > Metazoa > Arthropoda > Arachnida > Araneae > Eresidae > Stegodyphus > Stegodyphus mimosarum. The sequence continues at coordinate 680,685 of KK113119.1, read as the reverse complement.
ATTTAGCTAGGTCATAGGATTTTATACTCTCGAGTGTGATCGAGTAATAGCAAATATTTGCCCTTAAGGTTAGGGAAATTTTGTTAAAACATATTATCGTGATTGTTTCATATTACCTGTCAAAACTGACGTGATAATGTAAATTGCCGGGAAAAAGCAGTATAATGGTATGCAAACAAGAACTAAAGCTTAGAAAAGGCATAATTAATGAAATATCAGTAAGAGGCCTATTTTATGAACGGTGAATTTTGGAATTCAGTAAGCTCAAATTATTGTATATTTTAATTTTGGATTTCTGGAGCGTGTATGGTAGAAGTATTTATGATACCGAAAATCGTTGTAATAGTTAAAAACTTCTGGAATGTATGTGTGACAAACTTCTTTGGGAATTTCAAAGGTTAAATTCAGCGTCCCTGGCAGTAGGATGATACCAAAGATTGATTGCACGGGTTATTGGATGCAGGTTCGAATTCCGGACAATGCATGAACATTTTGAATGCAGTATCTCAATGAAAATGGGGCAGCTTCTTTCGATCTGAAAGCCCTCTCGAATAATATATTTCGTATTTGTATGGGTTCAGTAGTGCTTAAAAATTTAGTCTCAGCCTTATATGTGAAAATATTAGTTTTGTAAGTAATAATGAATTTTGAATTGGAGGTACATAACTACAATGGGATGCCTATAATCGATGGCTATCCGGTGGCAACAACAGACGGATAGCTCTCGAGTGCTATGCCATAATCAGAACAAACCAAACCAAAAACTGATAGCAACAAGCTTATCATAGATATGCGTAACGGAGCACACTGGAACAAATAATAATGGAATTTATAATAAAATCTCAAATAAAAAATTTCAAAAGCATATCATATTTAAGGTTCAGAATCACATCGATATACTGAACTGCCTTTCGGCAATGTACCTTACGTCATAATAATTGATAAATATAGAAACCATTAAAGCCATTAGACTTTTCTAACAAAACTCAGGTATTTCAGAATTGAGAGAATGAAAACGCTTTCAAAAAAAAACCTAGTTAAAAACCTTGTTTTATAGAAGCTAGCAATTCAAAGTTCAAATATGTTTTCTTTCATTTGCCTCAACACGTAAAACATTTTTTACGACATTCTTTTATGGTTTCATGTTGCATTGTGTTACCAAATAATATGTTACCAGAACTTGATAATGAGTTCTTATCACTGGGTAAATGCTTACTGGATTCCTTTAGGAAGTGTTACATGACAGCATCCCTCATTTTTGAGCAGATAGGGTGTGCTTTACCATACTGAAATAACATACAAATAAGCAAAATTAATATATAAAATCTATATTCTTCTTGTTTCTGAATATAAGTTCAGAAAAGTATAACACATGATCATTGCCATATTTAATTTAAAAAGGTGTACAATTCTTCTTTAATTTCACAATGACGCTGCTTTTCTTTTAATTCTTCCAAACTTGTGCGATGCAACATCAGAAAAAATACTTCATCATAGTAACATTCCATTTACATTTCATTTGTCTTAGTGTATATTTTCCCTTCCATTAATGATCCATTCTGATGTTTTCACTATTTCTCGATTTCTTGCGAGAAAGTATCAGTTGAGAATTCTAGAAAGGAATTTAAATTGTGAGCTTTCTGGTAACCTAACGCTTTGAACTTTTCCAGCATGTTTTCAACAATGAATGTACTTTCATGATCTTCATTATTCCCTAGGCACTCAGTAATTACCTTTTAAAAAAATTCAAGCTTCTTTACCTACATCAATCATCGTAACCAACAAGTTTTCGTCCGACAGCAGTCTTCTAATGTCTTGGCCAGACAAAAGCACCTTCTTATGCTTCTAATGTGCGAGGAAAATTCTTCCTGAGGTGCAGCAGTCTTCATTTTTTAAGAGCTTTAAAACCGTTTCATAATGTCAAGGTTTGTATAAAAGGACTGTAAAAATTTTCTTTGCAGTCAACAAGAATTTAAAGCAACGTATTGTCTCGTGGGGTAGTTATCTTCCTGTTGGCCAGTTCTTCATTCCAAGAGTTGATATTTTGCCCTGTAGTTTCTATTGAAAAGAGAAGAATTTGGTATATCCCCAAAAGTACGTATTAAAATTTCTACACATACTCCAATCATGGTGATAATATTTTACTTTTTTAAGAAACAGTTTTATATATTCTTATAAATTTCTTTCAAAGATACCGAGTGACCATATCAATATACCGAGTGATCATATTTGCTTTCATTGTTTAAAAGAAAGTCTCAAATTCTTTCGTAGTCGATGGAAAATCTTCATTCGCATGTTTTTCCTCACTATTGCGATATACACTGCGCAAAAAAAAATGGACAGTTTAATATCTCCCGTTCTACTGGGCCGATTGACGAAATTCAAATTGCGTTTTCCATGCCTCGAAAGCGCGGCTTAGGATATGTATTAGATTAATATATGGCAGTGTTTTAATATAGATATTTTGGCACAAAATCGGACTTTTTCTGAAATGACATGCCGATTGTTTTCCATATTTCGATTCTAGGACTCAAACTATGCCAAACTACCAAGTTTTGTAAAAATCGCAACAGTAGTTTTTAAAAAATTAGCTCTCAAAATTTTAACTTCTCAGTGTTAATTCAATTTGGTATGTATTTATTAATATCTTTTTTTATTACACTTACTTGATTCCTTCTTTCATAGTTCGAAATTCAGGTTCACTCCAAATAAAATTCACCCATTTTTTATGATTTATTTTTAAATAATTTTTATAAATTTTAGCAAAACAATTTTGAATTATAACCTATAAAATTTATTTAACCTTTAAAATTTTCCGTCCAGGAGTATTACATAATCCATACAGAATTGGTTACCCACTCAGCAGTTTAAGGTCCTTAAAGATATTAATAGCACTGTGTTTCTTAGGAAGACGAAGCTCTTAACGCAAGGTATACATTCGTGGAGTGGGCTACTGGCTTTACGCTAGGTATATATTCGTGGAGTGGACTACTGGTTTAACGCGAGGTGTACATTCGTGGAGGTGTTTCTAAGGAAAACTATCTAGTTTTTGCACTATGGGGAGTGAAAACCACGGAAGACCAGGAAGCCAGCTAACTCATTTGGCAGTATGCGAATCCGAAGTGAACTGCTAGTGTATAACAGTTTATCCTACAGTGCTTAGATTTTATTCTTGTTTCGTATGTACTGCACACTTGGATAAGCGTGTAGATATCATAAAAGTCTATAGTAAAACTCGATTTGGAAATAAATACCAGTTAAAAAATATGGGCGTCATTTAAGCAAAACTGAAAGAATACCAATGTTGAAATAAGGGTATAATAAACAGTTGTAAAATGTTTAAAGTTGTTTTAAAATACAGTTCAGTTCATAAAAATTAAGTTTAATAATTTTCTTAATAAAATCAGACACGACTCATGTTTGCATACAATAGCAATTTCTTATAAAATTTCGTAATAAAATACCAGTAGTGAAATTTAATTATAAAGAGACAAATGTAAAGAAGTTTAAAAATTACGTTATTTTTAAAGACAATCTAATTTCAAAATTAAATTTAATGCTGTTTTAATTAAAATATGAAAGAGATTTTGCGCAATATTCGCTTTTCGAAGCGAAATAAATTATAAAAATTATTGCAGGTCATTAAATATAAGGTATAATTGAATTTTGTAAGATCGTTATATGTTTGGAAAATAAAGGAAAGTGGAACTTCATTCCTCCTTATAGATAAGTTATTTCTTACCTTCACGTAATTAAGTGAAGTCAGAAGGTTTTATAAAAGAAGTATTTTCATTTACTAAATTATGTAATGATATAAAATTCATTAGAATCAGTTCAAAATAATTATAATATATTTTTGCAATGGAGCAAAAATTAAACAATGTGAGCAGTTTTTATTAAATTAATATACACTGGTCATCATTAATTAAGGGAAAATCACAAAAATGACGACTACTCAAAAAGTAATGAATAGAATTTAATGAAAATGACTCACAGTATACAACACATAGTAAGGTATAAAATAACATGAAAAGAAATTACCGGACAATTATGGTGTTCTAGAAATTAACATGTGTATAAAATAAACAAATAGGTTGTGTCAGTTTGATAGATGTACGATAGAATTCAGGTCCGATGATCGAGCTGGCCGCTTCATTCGCTGAATTGTTTGCTGCTGAAGATAATCATCCATGATGCGAGCTCTCTGCGGTCTAACGTTGTTGTCTTGTAACAGGAAATTATCACCTATTGTCCCGGCATAGAAGCGCACAGAAGCATTAAGGATGTCATTTCTATAGGCCTGAGCATTCATGGTTCCACGTGGGAAGACAAGGAGCCGCCCAAAGAGGTACCACCCCAAACACAGACACTGCCTCCTCCGTATGGACCTCTTTCACGGATGTTTGATGCAGGGTTACAGGGTTTCACGAGTGTTTGATAACGGGTTACAGGTTTTCTACAAATCAAATAGCGCCGATTACCGCTTTGGAGGCTAAACTTGGACTCATTCATAAAGAGAACAGCTCTCCATTGGTCAGCTGTCTAGTGGACATGTTGACGTCCTTACTTCAAATGTTCCATTCTATGACGCGACGTGAGCAGCACGCAAATGGCAAGTCGTCTCGCTTACAGACCTCCTTCGTGAAGCCTTCTACGCAATGTTGACGTTGATGCCAGCCAACCTCTCAGTGGCTTTAGCAAGACAGGATCTGAGTTGAGGTTCTATTCCTTCGTGCGCATAACCACAAATATGAGTCATCAGCGCTCATCGTAGCGGTTGGCCGTCCTTGGCTGAATCTTTTGGATGCCGAATCTGTGGTTAAAAATTGTTGCCAAAGTCTATGAACCACAGAAAGGACTCGCATTTAGCCATCTGGCCTCCCCCCCGGGGGTTGACTCAGGAGAATTCCTGGGAAGTACTGGCTAGGATCTGTACTTAGACAGTCTCAACCACGGGGGTAAAATATCAGGTACTATTGTACCTTATTCTTCACAGGACTAGAACCCGGGTATTGTACCTAGGATGGGATCAGGCTCGACAGGGACCGTACTGGTACTGGCTTGTCCGCTCCCTTGGCTGTGGTGGAGCTGATATGAAAAACCAGGAGGAGGGCGTGGGACCATGCCCGTATAACCACAATGGTAAAGTTAGGGCGTCCCCGTCTCTCCGTAACGAGTGTCCGTAACGAGCCATCTGGCCACTTCTGTCAGGCTTTCTCCTGCCTCTAATCTGCCAATAGCTCTCTGTCGCAGTTCTTCGGGCAAATGATGGCTGGAAGTCATTGTTACAAGTTGGCTATCCAAGATTTCTGATCTCAGGATCACAGCGAAATTTGCGAGCTTGCTCTGAAACATGCAGTTTTATGCTCCTGGCAGATGATGTACTCGATGGCAGCACCACTAATTTGCATACTGAAGATTTACTCAGCAATTCTTATTTGACAACATATTAAAGGTTAATATACATTGGCTTGAGTTATCGCTACTTTTGTGATTTTTCCTTAATTTTTGGAAACCAACGTAATTTCTTATTTATAAAGAAATTAGCGTATATTTAGTTTTCATGCCTCTAGAGACCAGTTCTTTGAGTTATGTCTTGTCATTTGTTCGATAACTTTGTATTAGAATTTTTAAGATAAAAATTTTAAGAAAAAGGAAAGGGGGGAAGTGGAAAGCTTAAAAAAAAGGAAGAAAATAGTATCCCACTGTTGCACGCATATGGTTTCGCAATAGATTGAATGCATACAGGTCTGAATATAGGTTGATAAAATTTTATTAAAAGAAACACTTCAGAGTTCTGGAATTTTCCACAGAAATACTCGTACATATGATCACAGTATTTCAGAGTGCAATCACTAGTTACACTTCAAACTACTAAGGACGTTAAACGCAACGAAATGCAAAGCGCATCTAAAGAAGAAGCTAACCCGGAGATATCACGGTACTCTGAACTCACGTTGAACTAACAACTCACAACAACTGAGAGCAGGCAGACAGCATCCCAAGGAGTGTGACCACTTGTCACCTGTGTTCTGAAGACATCGCGGTTGGTTGAGAGGATTTTCAGTAAAAACTCCTAAAATACAATTTTTTACACTAAAATAAAATTTTTAAAGCCGTGATAGAGTGCACAGTACAAGTTTTCAATTGCATAATCGAAAATGCATCTCCATACATCCGTTAACAAGCTGAGAATTGCAATTTTCCCAAAATTCCATGTCACGTGACAATTTCTAGCGATATCTTCTGCTTGGGATGATATTCATAATAAAACTAATAATAGCAATACATGAGAACAAGTACTCCAAGTCCAAATTGCATAAATAAAATACAGTAAGTCTTGAAATAAAAACACTGTAAATACGAAATTTGTGCTGACGGCAGGTGCTTTCTCCGGCGTGATATAGTTTTCATCCGGCCGCCCAGGTAGTTCTAGTACTTTATGCTTCTCGGAATTACTGGAAGGCATATGAGGGCCAGATAAAGTTACATGTAATATAGTGACCAATTACATTTATTCAATTACAATACCTATTACGGAGATACAGAGACCGGACCAAAATGGCACCAAATGCTCAGAAACTTTGGCGACTTTTGGCGATTTCTTGCCAAATTTGGTGACAATTAACGGTCAAAATCGTTACTTTACAAAAACCGTTACCAAACTTTAGCGAGATAGCCATTTACTGAATGTTAAATACTACAATTGCCCATGTACTCTTTATTTTTTCGGCAGAGCATCCTTTCTCTAGATTTTCATGTTGCATTATACAGAAGAATACAACTCACATAAAATTTAACGAAACTTATCCATGTGTATACAAAATTCGTAACGGTATAAAAGAAAAATGGAAAAATCAAGTGGAAATATGAAATTATTTTTGTTGGCCATAAATTAAGCTATGTGCTTACTATGGAATTAGACCTGTTTGATTTGCCTTGCTCTAGCTCAAGGTTTCGCCCTTAGTCGTACTTGTAACAGTCAGGCAGCTGTTATATGTAAATTACAAATTTAAGCAAAGGAAACAGAGGGGAAAAAGTAAATATTTGCGCGACGAGACAATGGATAAATAATATCAGCAAACGTAATAAATATGAAAATAATAGAAATATACAATAACATTAAAAATTAAAAATCTGGACTGGATTATTTGGATTGCAGCAAAGCTCACAAATGTTATCTACCTAAGAGGAAATGCATTCACGAAGAAGTTTTTGAAATAAACATACCGCTACGCATTAGGAAAAAAACCGATAAAATTCCCGTGTAGCTGAGGGGCCTTATCACTGGCTGAGCAGTTTAAACCGCTGAATACTGGTAGTTCGGCCTGGTTTGGATTCAATCCTTGAGAACAGGGTGGCTGCATGGTTGGTTTTCCCTTGTGTGTGGGATGCGAACCAATTTCTCTTAAAGTGCTCCGCGAAGACATCCTTCTTCTTTTGACAGAAAGCCCTCGTGGTTTTCTGAGATTTGAACCAGGGTTTTCTGAGATTCAAAGTACTATTCTTGTGAATATGAGCACGTTTTTGTCGTATTTAATGATTTTTGCAATGTTGCTGAACTGTGGTACTATATGGTTATGTGTTTAATTTCTCACGTGGCTTATTGCATGGTTTGTTTGGACCGTGTTACGTTTTCTGTGATGAACAGTTTCATAACGCTGTAGAATAACACTTGTATCGATCGTCCAATACTTTTTGGAATGAAGACGTTTCCATCCGCTGCTTCTGGTTTTTGCAGCTGAAATACTTTGTGAGCGGGAAACTGAAGGTACACTGGACTGAATTTCCGCTTTCCCTTCAATATCATAAATCCTTTCATGTTGAAGGATTTAGGTAGGCTAGATTAATTAATTAAGGCAAATCAATTCGAGGGCTACTTGCCCATACAGGGGAATGTTTTCTTAGATGATGTTTTAAAGAAAATTGCTTGTATCCACGTTACACATGGGGAAACTGTAATTCTCATGCAGATAGTTCATTCGCCAGGATTTGAACTTGGAACAAAACTGTTAGTGTATTCATTTTGCCACTTTTCAAGTACTGATGGGCTTTTTGAGGCAGAGAAATGAGTCTGTAAAAGTAATGCTGCTATTCAGAGGTCGTAGAAAACCGTTTCGCAAGTTTGTTAGTAAGCGTCTACCCTTTCTAACAAGCGTACATGCATGGATGAAACATATCGCTGCATTTCTAACTGACGCGTGTTGCATGGTTGAAAAGACCAGCTGTGTATTAAAAGACATAAGTTATTCATTAATTATCAGTGCAGCTGGGTTTCCGTGACCAACTATACTCTTCATATGAAGTTAGTGACAAAGTCTTTTATTGTTTGAAAACAGATTATGCATTTAATTCAAATGAAGATTTGGATTCCTATTGTATTCCCGCTACTAAAATTACTCTTTTATCCAACCGAGCAAGATTTAATTGCATAGTTAAAATTAGTAACAATGGTAATTCCGAATCCATCCAGGTACAATTCATCTGAAAAATTTCTCCCAAAAATTAATCATATTTTCCTTTGGCGAAATGAAATTACTGACGAATACTTAATTACGCAGCCTTATGTGTAAATGTCATTAACTTATAATACATGAAATGGCTAAAGATTTTGAATGCACTACTTTCAAAACTTCAGCGCCCGCATGAAAACTATTGGTCAGGTTCCAATTCCCAACGAACGGACTGTCTGCATGGGCGTTTTCGTAGTTTCCCTCATTCGTAACGTTCCGTACGAGTCAGTTTCCCTTATAAAGCATCTCCCTCCCCAAAACGCCATCTCGTATTTTAGACAGATAACCCTTCGTGCTTTGCCATATTGAGATAAATCCGAATAAAACTCAATATTAGCATTTTATACGGGTATGTACCTGTGCATGCACATATCTATATGTTGCACAAGCAGAATTTCCAAGATCCAAATCACATACCCATGGTGCGCATAAGAGATGTAATGAAATTCTACAGTTTCATTTATTTCCAACTGTAATTATTTCAATGACTTTGAAACTACTTCTTTTTATGCATTGATCCAATAATTTTTAAAGCTTACACTTTAGGGATTCTATCTTATTTCTTTAACTAATCTTAAACGTAATTTTTAAAGTTTTTTAATTGGTATTGACCTAATACCCACTTGCTGATTTTTTCTTTAGGATTAGATTTATATTTAAGGAGAAGATATATATTTATTCTAGATTTTGAATAAGAAAATGAACCATTAACAAAGCCCAAATGGTAACACAGATAACAAATACAGACATAGCCGATAGAAACTATTTGTTACTTACTCTCCGGGTCATCTTTTAGAAACAGAAAATAAAAAGAACTTTACCTCATAGGCATCCAATTACATCTTCCATGAATAATAGATTTGCATCGGAGAGGCGTCCACTGGGAGCAACCGCTGAAGTTTTTAGAAATGAAAGCGAAGTAGCGGAGTGCAGTCAGCTAAGAAAGAATTGTTGTGGAGAGAGGAAGAGGGAATTTTTGAGTAGGAAAAAATACCCTCTTTAAGCAAAAAAATGTAAAGAGAAACACGGAAAAAAATGACAAATTAAGGATGATCTCTATTGATTAAAAATGCAATGGAGACATTGTTCGTAGAGGAAATTAATGGGTTTAGTGGAATTTTGCCCATTATGTGTAAAATCATCAGATAGGCACCGCGTTTCTGTTTTTGTAATTTGCGTTATGTATGATTTCTATGCCAAGCAGCAAACCTTTTGCTCTTTTGAATTCTTTAATAAACATATCTTAATTCCCCCTTCGATTTCTTATTTTTGTAAGTTTTTCCCCTTTTCCTTCGATATTAACGTGAAAGTGTAAAATATTGGAGAAAGGAACTATGCAAAATTAATTTTTTATTTCGTATATTCATGGAAAGAGAAGATAAAAAAGCGATAATAATTAAAGTAGGAATTTTAATAGAAAGATGAGTTAGGTCTTACTGTACTTCTTCAAGTTGGTTTGGTTTGCTTTATTTAATTACGGCAAAACACTCGCGGACTATCTGCCTAAGGGAAGGGATGCCTTCGTGAAGGATTTTCTAAGGGAAAGTGGCTCGTATACACGTTACACATGGGGAAAACCACGAAACCGCACATGCAGCCTACTCGTTCCCCGCGATTCGAACCCCGGTCTGCACCAGTATTCAGCGACTTCATCGCTCGGCCGCTGATGAGCTTCCTCTTCGAAGTAATTAAGTACAGGGTGGTCATAAAAATACTTCTCCGATATATAAACCTCTAGTGGCCTATCCGCTCAACCGATTGAAATGAAATTTCAGGTAATGCTTGCGCTCGAGATTATGATGATTTAAAATAATTGAGCTTTAACGGTTACGGTGACAGCTGTAAAGAAAAAATATCGAAATTTTGAAATTACAACACCTACTTTGTCCCTGCGTAAATTAGTCAGCACATTGACAAACAATATGATTGGCGCAGGAACGATACACGTACGACGAAAATTGCTGGCGTAAAACATATAATAAGAAGAGAATTGTAAAAACGAATGAGAACACAAGAGAGGCGGAAAAAAACTTTTAGTGCAATTACAAGTTTTCAACGTAACCATACGGAAATGATATCACATTGCATGCGGGACATTATACGCAACAATGATGAACGTAACATAGCAGGAAGAATCCGTATAACTTCACATTGTATGGCGTCTTTCAGTTCTGACAAATCTCATGAATTTGATGTATATACCTTAGATTTCAGATAACCACAAAATCATAAATCCATCGGAGTGACTTCGGAGGATTGCAGTGGCCACGAAACTTCACAGTTACGTAAAATGACGCTATCTTGAAACGTTGTACGCGTTGAAAACTTGAAATTCCAACAAGTTTCCCCCTCTCCTTTCATCCTGTCATTGGTCCTTTACAATGTTCTGCTTTGCAGATGTTTTACTCTAGCAATTTTCGTCATACGTGTATCGTTCCAACGGCATTTATGGTTTTTCAATGCATTGATCAATTTCCTTTGGAAAAAAGCGGATACTGCCATTCGAAAATCTTGAATTATTTTTAATGTAACTGTAACTGTGAGAGCTTTATTGTTTTAAATCATCACTATCTCGAGCACATACTTCAATACATAATCTTGAGTGTTTCAGTGGAAGGCCATTAGGGGTGCATATATCGGGGAAGTTTCTTTATGACCACCCTCCATATGTTTCTATTCGTGAAGGTTTAGTAGAATATATGTTCCTCTCCGAAGAGATCAAGATTAAGTATTAATTTTAAATGAGTGTCATTGTTTAAATATTTTGATATATCGGAAATCGTTTCCTCTAATTAAAAAAGAGCTCTGATTTTTTTTTCCAATGGCGGGCACTTGCGTATAACGGCATTGGCCCCTACTAAGGTCAGAAGTGGGGGCCATTTTATTGTATAGGTACCTAATAGGCGGCTACTGCTACCTCCTGTGAAGGCACAGGCAATTTTACATCCATGCCTTCTCCGGAATTCGAACCCGGGCTCTTCTGTATCGCAGTCAGGCTCTCTAACTACTATACTATTTGGGCGGTTCCCTGAATTTCAGTTGATATTTATAGTATAGCTCTTAAGAATAATAAGGTAGGTAGATAGCCAGATAAAGAAATAAAAGAAAAAAATACCTTTTATTGCATGTGGAAAAAAAAAACTTTGTCCTCACACTTTTGTGTATTTAGTACCTTAAACTTCAGTTTGAAAGGTGCTTTATCTAAACATAAAGTAGCTATGTTAAAAGAACTATAGAGTGCAATATCATTGTGTGTGTTTCTTCTCCAAAATCATCGACTCCTTGCGCTTGTTCAATTGGAATCAGATATCTCATGAATATTTGAGAAACTCTCCCAGCGACGCTAGAGGAAAGCGAAATAATTTATTACGTAAAGCCTACTGGAACAGCCTGCTTGTCTGTCTTTTCTGCCGACTTCTACTTTTCTATTTCCATGTTGGTTAAAGGAACTATATCAAATACTGGGATAATTTGGAGACCAGACAAAAGGTAGAAAATCTTTTTCAGGGGTTGAAACGACAGCCATATTTGTTTAAATAGCTTGGTGCATTATGCTGGGCTACCTTCTATATGTACGTTTTATAGTATTTTGCCATAAATACACAAGATTTTTTTCCTTTGTGCGTGTATGAGAGAGAGAATGGCTTGCTATCCTGCAAATAATAAAAATAATAAATCGATGGATGCAACGAATCTGTTGTGAAATCACTTTAGATATAGTAAAAAAGTCGCATTACACATGCCGAAAAGACATATTAAGAGACAATATTCACAATTTTAAAAGACGAAATATTTTTTTTTCTTTCTAAAATTAGGAACATTCTTCTCTTCTGTGCTCCTAATTTTTCATTTTATTATAAAATAATATCTAGTATTTAAATTTTAATTACATAGATGATCTAATGACGAACATTCTAATTTTCGCAATCACATACAATTTAAATGCAAATTTTAAAGAACTTTACCTCAAATCTCCGTTAATAAAAACCGGATACGACTAAAATGTTACCTATCTTGATTTCCAATTTAATATTCGAAAAGAAATATTATATACCAAAGCTTTTCGCAGTAGGTTTCCCTTTTAATAGTAAATATCATAATCTTATTTCTGTAACACAGTAACAAATACTTCAAGGACCTTTACCCAAAATTTCCGGTTATTAAAAGCTAATTTATGGCCTTCCAAAAGCAATATCGTACGTCAAATTGCAAAATTTTTAGAAAAGGAGCAGGTATTAAAGAAAACTTAACTTTCCTACCGTGTGTTTTAATCCTTTTACTTCGATTTTTTAATCGCGTGTTTCTTTTTGCATTAACAAAATAGACAGCATTTTAATTAGAATCTGCACCAAACATGTGGTTGCTGTTTCGCCTGATTTTAAGCTTTACCTCGGCGTGTTTCTTCTTCTCTATTGAGGTGATGTCATTTTAACCTACAACAACTTATATTTGTAAGTCTCACGTTAGTCGATCGTCGCCTTGATGTCGGCTGCGTTGTTTAAGTAAGATAGCAGTAGGGCTATCTTTTAATTTACAGACTTAGCTTGTAATGTTTAAGTTACTAACGAGTTAAGTTCGAGCTTCTTTTTTCCTTGTGACTTCCAGTTACACAGAACTCGCTCTAGAAAGTTATTTAAAATAGCTTAGATAGGAGTAGATGTTTTGCGTGGGAATGTATATAACTAGCATCAGATTAGACGCAGAGCAGCTGAGCTGGAATCAATGTTAATAACGCAGTTCCTCTAAGATTCCAGAGTATTCTTTTAAAAAGCTGAGAGTGAGAAGCTGACAAAGAGGTAAGTGCTTGATTATATTCGGTAGATCAAAATTCAGTCTTGATTGTTTAAGGAGGCAGCAACCCATTTTTAATATTAAATTCAGTGATATCACGCATATTAAAAATACTTTTATTGTATATATGGGAATAAGAATGGCATCTTTTATTACAAATATGCTTCATTCGCTGCTTCGCGAAGCTAATTTATGGCCTACAACAACATTTCGGTGACATTTTATAACGTTATATTTACTGTTCGAGGCTCTTAAAACTTTGCAGTAGTTTGTTCACATTCGTTCTTCCCACTATCCCAGTAGGATGTAATCGTCAACTGGAGCTGAAAAAGCAACATGAAAGCCTCAAGAAATTTATTGAAAATATTAGCTTTCCCTAATCTTAGGTGTTCCATTCGTGTCTCTGGATATAAAGGCAGTAGCCCATCTTGTTGAAACCGCAATTCAGGATACTTTTCCATTACGGGACGAAAAACTCATTCAGTCATTAATCGTTGGGCCTTCGTGAAATTCACTTTGATGAATATTCTAATAATCTATTTACTCAATATTAGAAAGCATAGAATTACTCAAAAAAGGTGTTGACTTGTCAAATGCTACATTCAATAGGTACTTACGTACTAATGCAACCACCTTGGCACAATTTAGAGATTTTCAAGACTCACTTAAAGCTTCTCAAACTATTGATATTTATCGTAAGTCGGCAAACATTATCACCACATCAAAATAAAACACACTTTTTCAATTTAAAATACAAATTTTAATTATTAAATGCTGATTAAGTGATGGATTAAAAGTAAAAAACTCACGTTCTTTACGAAATCTCTTTGCAATTTTTTTCCGCTGTTCTCCCCGTCTACACAGCTATCTGCTTTCGCTTTAAAAAAAGTCAGAGAATATCCCAAACTCGGCGTCGCGCAATGGGTAGCTACTAAACGCTTTTATCCTTTTAGCGGTTTTGCTGCAAAATGCTGCATTCCTGGAAAACTTTTACAGCAGTTTATTCCATTGGTGGCAAAGTTCACAAGCGCATATTTTAAAATTGAGTTTAAAGCAAAAAATATCAAGATGCATACGAAAATGGCGACATTGCTTCACTGAAGGATTCTATGAGCATGGCTGCCACTGTTTGGCATATTGTGAAAATTTGGCAGTTTCTGCTAAGGTGATTGCGATGATACCTTAGTACCATTAACTGTTACACCGTGTTGTATTCCATACAGAGGTTTGGTCAAGGAATGTTAAACAGCCCTATTCTTTGGCTTCCTTAGTACTCGCCTTATTTCGTATTACGTATTTGCAGCCAACTCAGAAGGAAGAGTTCTTTTGTTTACATTATTAAGCGTAGTTCGTAACTATAAATCGTGTCCACCAATAGTGGGAGAGTTAAAAGTAAGGGGAACATCAGACCGTCATAATACAGGGTGTTTATAAAGTCCCGGACCCATTTTGATGTTTAATAACTCATAAAATGATGAAGATATAAACAAACTTATGACATTTATTGATGGAATAACTTGTATATTTTCCTTTTCAGGTTTGAATATCTTTACTTTTGTAAATATCGTCTGCGCGTGTGGTTAATTTCAGATAATTTCATTTTCCAGTCTACATATCTGTACTTTTCTAAATATCGTCTGCTTATTAATTGCCACCATGAGGCACAAAGGAATTCCCCAAATGTTAATGTGTGTTGTGGACTGATGCACGACCGAGTCATTGGGCCTTTCTTTTTTACAGAAAAGACGGTTTCATCAGTCGTATACTTAGACACGTTGGAAAACTTCGTATTTCCACAACTAGAAGAGTTTCAGCCAAAATTTTTTTTTCAACAAGATGGTGCACCACCTCATTGGGGAACCATCGTTCGTAGTTCTTTGAATGGCCATTTTACAGGAAGATGGATTGGGCGAGGAGGTCCAATTCCTTGGCCATCCAGATCACCTGATATAACACCACTGGACTTTTTACTTTGGGGATTTGTAAAGAACAACGTTTACAGGAGGAGACTGTCGAACATTAATGACCTAAAAGCCAGAATTACAACCGCAATAGCCTCTGTGGATGCCGATATGCTTGCCGGTACCTGGCGTGAAATTGAATATCGACTTAATATTCTCCGTGCGACGAAGGGAGCACACGTGGAAGTTCATTGACAAGGGTCATGAAACGTTTTGAGTCTATCTAACCATTTATGCTATTAATTTTAATCTATCTTTATTATTTTATGAGTTATTAAACATCAAAATGAGTCCGGGACTTTATAAACATCTTGTAAATCACCAGGTATAATTGCACTTACTATCCTCGTTTTCTGATTTAAAGTTATGTTGTACGACACAGAACCAGCTCTACTATCTTCAGCAGTCCATCATGTGCATCCCAGGAAATGAGATCTTAATATACGGTATACTGAAGGAAAAAATATATTATAATATGGTAACTGCAGGAGACTGAACTAATTGTGGTTGCACAAGGTTGTTAGACTTTTCGTCAATTATTATGCTCCATTAACCAGTGGTATTTACTTTTAGACTGTGTACTGAAATATACATATATATTATACACATTATACACAGAGTATGAATTTTTTTCTTACAATTAATTTGTCAATCTCGGTCACAAAATTTTATAGAAGTGTAAGAAAAAAATTATTTATATATATTGTACACAGAGTATATTATACATATGTATTATACACAGAGCATGAATTTTTTTTACAATTAATTAATTTGTCAATCTCGGTCACAAAGTTTTACAGAAGGGTAAGAAAAAAATTAGGTAATCAGAATCAGGAGAACATGTTTCTATAGTTTATAGCTCTGAATATATAAGAATCATTAGTCTGAGACTTGACATAATTCTGCCGCATGTCTTGCTACTTATGTAATGACGCAATTTATTTTTGCTATCAGGTGTGAAGTCTTGATCAGGAGTCTTTTGAAAGTGAGTTCGTTGTTGGGTAAGTTCTTTAAATGAAATTCAGATGTAAAAGGACGTTTAAAGATATAATGATCTGCATCTCCCGCTTTCCCACATACCCAAATTTCTGTAGAGGAAATAGTTCTTTCATGAAAGTGTGTCGGAAAAGGGAAGTGATCAGATATATATTGAGAATATCATTGCTAATTTTTATATATATTGGGATGCTGTTAGTGTATTTTATATTCACTTTCGAAAGGAAACAGTGGACTCTCCTTCCTTGTAATGCATTGTTCCATTCATTTTCCCAGCTTGATAAGCCTTTCTATTTTAGTCGGAATTTTTAATATATCTGAGGCCACGGTATTTCTATAAATTCACCTTCATCAACTGTCGTTGTTTTTTCTATTCCACCAACATTTTCGTTCTCTTGATATCCATACGGACTTTGATCCATGAGATTTATATTTTCAAATTTGCGATGAATCTGAGAACCGGTTAATGTCATATATAATGCTTGATGTACTCGTCGGATTTTTAATAGCCTACAGAGCAGCCTGGCTATTTTTTTAATACGTAACTTTCCCAGGTGTCATTCTGTTGCTACTTGCTGTGCCGCTTGAATGGCTGCCAGTTCCGCTTGGAGTACGCTATTTTCAGGATTCGTGTGTCCCATCCAGCTGTCTGAATGAGTCTTCCATTAATGTAAGATATACAGCACAGCAAACTTAATTGTTGATTTTAGATACGTCTGTAAATGCAGTCGAGTTTTCAATTTCTTCTTGTCTTTCAAATCTATGGAATTTAATTCCGTTGTCAGAAGATGCTGGATATTACAGATAAAAAGATTGGTTACACGGAAATTTCTTGATGTCATTCGTCTGTAATGTGATGGTCTGAGAGAATTTTCTTTAAAAAACCTTCTATAAAGACATCCTTTCCTTTTATCTTCCTAGCGTGATTTGCCTTAATTTATTATAGCTAATAAGCAAGCCGGGTTTATAAACGAAACAGCAGCTTCATCGTAGTTCGTTGGAATAAACTAGGTTCTACGATATACCTTTTAATCATCGCTTACCTTCATGTTAAATTTGATGGAACCTTTTATATTTTAATTATTTGTTCTTAGGATGTTTATTTATTCAGGTCTAAGGAGCAAGAATTTTAATTCAGTGCTTAATTTTGTACTTCTGTTTGTATTACTAATTTATTAACGATTTACATATTTCCAACTTAACCTCTATGTTAATTATCTTCCTAGCCCCCCTCAGAAATGTATACATACGTATCCACTTTCAGTCCTTCATTTAAAATAATGATTTTTTAAATCATTGTTTTAGATATGTAATATGGTGACTCAACTTCTATTTTTAGCAGCATAATAAATCCTTACTTCTTTAATTTTTAGCTCCTTTCTGGAAGCATCTGCTGAGGCACCTCTGGTATTGGAATATTGTCTGTGAGCTGTTCTTGGGATACACTTTGAATTATCTTAGTAAAAACGTCAGACACAAGTAAAATCACGTCACCTGGTTTCCAGATAATTATTTTTCCTGCCCCCCCCCCGGAAAACAAACTAGTGACCTGAACCTAACAAATAAAATATTCTAGGTGTTATTGTAGATTGGAATTTATAATGGCACTTGAGGAATTTATAAGGAAAACTGGCCTATGTTTGTTATACATGGGTAAGCTTCATAAAGCCAGACCGTTTGTCGGTACTTGAAACCAAGTCGAACTAACTAGTTTTGAGGTGTCTTAGCCACTAGTAAGTACTAACAGAAATGGAAAATGTTACCCAGAGCATAAACATTTGTGACTCAATACTGACTTGCATTCGTGAGATATGTTTTGTACGTAATGAGAGTATTTAGTAAATAATTTACAAGAAAAATCTTATATTTTGCTTATTTCAAATGTCGAATGTTTCAAGCTTTTTTCTAAACGTTTACTCAGCTACATATTACTTACATATTACTACACATATCACATATAAATTCGTGTAAATTTACTAATATGTAACAGCTGCATATCACTACATATTACGTATTACATAAAAATTCGTGTAAATTTACTAATATGTAATATATGTAATTGCCCAAATTCATTGCATTGTCGAAATTTAACATTTGTTTATTCAAAATTTAAAATAAGCGTAGCTTTATTTCTGAAGTATAAAACTGTTTTGTTCTCATATTTTAGAAATTTGTTTCCTTGCTCAGTTTAGTACGCGTCATTTACTGGCTAGGTTATTTGCTGTTACATAACACTCGGAGGACTGTTAGAAGAATGCTTTCGAAGTAAAGTTTTTAAAGGAAACTCGCTCATATTTACGAACGACTATAAAAAAACCACAAATGTAACGTAAATACAAACAGTTATCTCGTCATAAAGCTGGCCATTCATTTGTCGGGAACCGAAAGCGGAATATTTATTGCTTCTTACCGTCTCTACCAATTGCTTGACTCTCTCTAATTTAAAATTTTAAACATATTTACGGTAACACAGCCAAGTAACTGTTCATCATGCTATTGTTAGAAATTTAAATATTTCAATAATTAATAAGTATGTACGAAATATTCTCCGATTTACTCAATCATGTTTCGAATTAACAAGCTAACAAACTCCACCTAAGCATTATGGGCTAACACTGACTTACATTGTCATTTACATGATAAATCCTTAAAATAAATTCCAGACGGGTGTGTTTGTTAGATTATTTAAATGAAGGCAAGGATTATCTTACCGCGGACTGGAGTTTTCCCTTGAAGGCATTTTGAAAGGACTGGCTAATATTTCAGTCACATGTCTACGAATGGAATTAGCAAAGCAGCGCGCATTCAGCTCGTTTGTACAGCAAATTAAAATATCAGTATTCGAGAATTTCATTTAGTCAATCATTGCCCTAGCTAAAGCCTATAAGAAATTTTTATGAGACACTATCTTTTATTTTTCCATTTGGAAAAATCAAATATACGCAATCTGATTTTTCTCTGTTTTGCTTCTGCGTGACTAGAACCACAACATGCGCAAAGTACTAGTTTGAAATCCATAATAAATCATTGTCAGAACATCAATAGTATTATCATTAGCATCTTCCACCATTAGCATTATAGTTAAGCGAGTTAAATTCGATAAGCAAGCAAGTTACTGAGTGTTAAAAAATACTAATTTAAAAATGAAAATTATAAAAGAAATGTAAAGCATTAAAAGGTAATGATTTTGGTCAATCAAAAAGAAAATTCGTCCACTTCCCTTTATTCAGTCTGCGTATAGCACGCAAGAGTTTTCTACTTAAGGTAAGGAATGCCTTTGTGGAGGACTTCCTAAGGATAAAATGGGTTCCTAAGGCTAAAACAAAAACGCCCATACAAACAGCTTAATTTGAACAGAGATTTGGTCATTGATTACCCGAGATCAGTAGACATGGTTAGGTTCTGTCTAACGCTGACGTCACTTCCACAAGTGGGAGAAAAAGGCACAGTGAACAGACTCGGTAAACTTGCTTCGTGTCTTCAGCTGCTAGAAGTCAATGACTTCTAGTGTCTAAAGACAATGTTTTTCATTTGTGTCTTTAGTCACTAGCAGTCAGTTTCTGTTTTCAACCACTACTAAACACTAGAAGTCAGTGACGTCACACAAAGCAAACCCTGTAGTTTTAGTATCCTGCTTACTAACTTGGCTTAGTGGACAGAAAGTTTATTGGCTTACAGCAAAGCGCGCAGAGGCTTATCTGCCTTATGAGAAAAGGCTTCGACTTACGATTAAAAGAGGATATGACAAAGCACGCTAGAGCTATCTGCCTAATAGGAGGGATGCCTTCGTGAAAGACTTTCTAAGGGAAACTGACTCGTATACACGTTACGCATACAGAAAATCACGAAAACGCTCATACAACCATCCTGTTCGATTGAAATCAAACCCATGTCCAACTACCGGTGTTCAGCGACTTTACTGCTCGACCACTAGCACTCCATTATGGTCATGGAGACGGCCCGTTTGCCTGGAATGGAAACAATGTCGAACTACCAGTGTTCAGCGACTTATTGCTCGGCCGCTGGTGAGCCAGTAGGATACATTCGTTAATCGTTAATTATAATCGCCAATAACAATGCTTTAATTTTTAATTCAAAATTCTGAGTGTTATGTTAACGTGTGGTTTCCTGAAAAGAAGAATGATTTGGTTTGATGATTTGAATACAGCAAAGCCTAAGAAGGCTCTTTGACTGACAGAAGGGACACTTTCGTGGAGGGCATTTTATTAAAATCAAAATGTGGGATTAGTTTACCATTTAGACTCACTATAATAAGGAATCTAACAACAGTTATGTACAAAAATTGTACCTGAAATGTTAAAATAATTAGTCTAGACTTGGCAAATATCTATGCTCCGTCATTAGTTGAAACAAAAATTTTATCATTTTATTTCAAGGCATGTACGCTGTATAAAGTACCTTAGATTAATTTTCGAATTTCATTAGAATGCTTAAAAATTTTAGAGCTGATATAAAAAAAATCACGCTACTCATTTAAATGCATTATAGAGCACTATTTAGTTAAAAATCGTTACGTATTAAAATTCTGTTTCTTATCATTTTCACATGATCATGAAATTTGACTTGAGATTAGAAATTTGTTTATTCTTCATTTCCAATACGCTGAATTAATAGCCTGATATATTTCTCGTTTCTGGAAATTCAAACAGCGTTGGCGTAGGATTCATTATCTTTGACCTTCAGAATTGTGCGTAAACTGTTCTGAAATCAATTTGCCGTCGACAAACTTCGTCTTTATTTGCTAACAAAATAACCCTTAAATTTCTCCATGTCTTTGCCTATTTTCTTTTTTTCTTCTTTCTCATCCAGTTGATTATATAAGTTATACACACTATTTGGATACTTTTGGAATTTCTGAAAATTCAAATTCAGGTTGCTGGCTGATGAATATTTTTATAGTTATGCTTAAGTAATTAACCTGACATTTCATTACTTTCCTAGCAAAAATTAACGACAGTTCTATGCAACTTGAACATTATCTTTTATTTTATTACATGTGTCTGTTGTACCTGAAGAATAATTTCCCTGTAGACTTGTAACTTTCATCTTGCGATTTATTTTGGATCTGCTGTTTAAACAGTCTGTAAAAGCTTTCTACATTCAGCGTATTGAAGAAAGTCTCTTGAATAATGACTGTATATTCCCAGAACTTTGCAAATGAATTAAACTCATCAAGCATTTTATTTGTCCATTTAAAGTGAAAAATATTCTTAACGATTTTGACAGTATTTTAGAATAAATTATCATACATCCTTGCGTTTTCTGGTATTTTATTTGTGCACCAAATAGTTTAAAATGTGACTAATAATGTGTTGTATTAATACATTTGAGTTACTTAAACATATTTTTGCTTATGTGCAGTCATGCATTCCTCTCCTATGATACTAATCCTTTTCCCTTCAACTGATAGCCGCGTTGTGGTTTTGAAGCTTACCAGTGTTAAGTGGAAAAATGCTCCTGAACATGGCTAGCTCAGCACGGGTCTGAATCATGGCTAATGTTGTAATCCTGACTGCATGCACGTTTTCGCGATTTTCTTCGTGTGTAACAAATACAAGCCAGTTTCCCTTAAGAAGACCTTCACGAAAACTTTCTTTTTTTCCACCGAAAGCGAGTCAGCCGATCCACTGGGGCAGTTAGCATGTCGGCTAGGTAGCCCCGCTGACGGAATTAACTTGGTCTGCATAACACAATTTGGTGCATATTGTGCTGAAATCGAGTGTTGGAGTTCGCAAACCAATGCTCGGCAAATCAGTGGTGCTGTGATAGAAGAAGGGTGCAATGTGGGTGAGGAGAACATATTCAGTTTCACATTTACAGTTATAGATAGATGGTTACAACTTAAGTGCTGTCAATAGGCAACCACAACTAAACGATAAATGAGTACTGATGATAGTTAAAGTACAGGTACAGGTATAACTGAGTTATAATCAGCTGAATAGTGCATTTATTATGAATGAGAACAATTAACAGAGTGACTGATAAAAAATAAAAATAATACATTAAATAAGGCAAAATTCATGATTCAAGGTTCACAGTTCAAGGAGATTAGTATAAACAGAAAAGAACAGAAAAGGCCAACTTAAAATAAAATGAAATAGATTAACTACAAATGCACAATATACGGGGACAATGCTGGTGACTAGGAGGGCAACTGAAAATTACTCCAACCTGTCTGAGACATTACGTGCGATATTAACGCAATCGCGTATGCGTTTCAAAGCATAGCAATTTTTCGAAGTAACTTCGGCCCATGTATCGATATGATCCGCTACTGGCTGTCTAAGATGATGTTCTGCACGGTAGAGCAACTCAGCTTGTGGTTAAGTAGTTAAGTCTCTTTGGAAACGAACATATAATTTTCCGGATCTCCTGCCATCCCGCATGAGTACTGGTCGTTTCCGCGTTGTCTGAAGCGATGCGGATAAGTCCTAAAAGGACTATGCCCTTCGCAAAGACTGTCCGCAGAAAAACAACCCTCATACGCTTTTTCCTTATTCAGTGAAACAAAGCTTTCGTACTTTCTGTTTCCAATCTCAAAGACCCCGTAGCCTTCAGTGAGAAATAAAGACTGAGTAATTTGGTGCAAATGCATTTTATTGATCACAATAATCACCTTCACTTTCAATTGCATGTTCCGAGCGTGTTACAGCTGACAAATCCCGAATTTGTAAAGGTTCTTGTTCCTAAAGCCAAAACGTTTTCCTGTGTGGCTTACGTGACATCATCTCGGTTTCGCAACTGTGTCTGACGCAAATGGTTATTCCACGGTCGAAAACAGGCAATAGTTGGAGTGATATACGGGTAGCAAGAAAGATGTGGTAGAACTTCTCAACCAATCGTCTGATCACCTCCTTGGTCACTTTCACCGTATGGGGTCTTGTGTTGTCTTAAATAACAATCACCGCGTTTCTCTTGACTAGTGCTGGCTGCTTCCGACACAGCTTTGCAGCTGGAACAATTATGCTTCGGCTGTGATGCTTTTGTCATTCTCTAGCAATTTGTGCATTACCAGCGCTGGACCATCAAACACAAATCACTACCTTCTGTTGATGAATGTTTTGTTTGGGGGCAAATGCCTTACAACCAGGGGACGACCAATGATGTTCCCACTTGTATAACACGCATTTCTCATCACATATCAATATCTGGTTCAGGAACGAGGCGTTCTTGTGGAGTGACAGCAATGAAGAGCAAACGGTGAACCGATGGTGTTTGGTTTCATCGGTTTAAATGTGAGGAGCACACTTACTGAGCTTCAGTCTCCATTATGAGCCCGAGATTTTGTCGATGCAATTGAATGCTTTCCAACACTCCAGGCTTACCAGCCGTTGAGTGGTTAAATCGCTGAACACTGGTAGTTTCGGTTCGGGGTTTGAATCCCGGCAAACGGGCGCACTGTATGGGCGTTTTCGTGGTTTTCGCCATGTTTAAAGTGTATACTAACCAATTTCCCTTAAAAAATCCTTCGCAAAGGTTTCCCTTCCTTAGACAGATAATCCTCGAGTGCTTTTCCATAATTAAATAAGCTAAACCAAACCTCTGGCACTCCAAATACTTGAAGTTCCTTCCTCTTCGTTGTGGATTATGCTCCGATGACCTCCTTCAGCAGGGCTTTTTCAATAATTAATGGACACCCAGCTCGAGGCTCTGATTTCCCAATACAAATCGACTGACCCATGGCGCTCACTCACTAATATTTCTCCAAATGCGAAGTATATTTTTCGAGCAGCTTCTACAACAATGTTCTCTAAACTGAGTTCATAAAGTAAACATGGTTGTAAAGCATTTTTTGGCACTGATATGTCCTATACTACCTCACAACTCTGCACTGATTAACAGTTCACGGGAATGTCGACATCTGACGTCATCCCACTAGGGTTGGTGACAGCTGCCGTTTAAATTTCACATTTTGTGGCAGCGACATGAACCTTTTTGGATACCTGGTACGCACATATCCCACATGTAATGCGTGCATGTAATATATATATATGTAAGACAAGGATGAAGGAGCTGAAAAAGAAGAGTTGTTTCTTTTAGTAATTCATGCTTTTGTAGAAGCTTTGAATTCGATGAGTTTGCATTGGATTACGGCTAAGCGCATGAAGTCTGTCTACATAGGGGAATGAGTGGCTTCAAAGAAAAACTTATTCGTATCTGCGTTACACATGAGAAAGTCAAAGGGAACTCTCATGCGAGTTCATCTGACGGGAACTGTACTCGGGTCGAACGGTGAACTCGGGTTGTGAAGTGTTCAGTATCCCAGAAGGACTTTGTATTCAATTTGTTAAATTTAATAATTGAAGTACGAAATTATTAATTAGTAATATGTCCTCGAACTCTGAATGCGAACATATGCCTAATGCTTTAAAGTCTAATGAATAATTTATTAATTAAACTTTTCGAAACAGCTTTTATTTTATTTTTACCGAGATCTTCAGATCAAGTGCTGAAGGTCATTTCATAAAATTCTTCACCGTATTTTCAGAAACTCCATAATTGGAAGAGCACATTTAGTATCAATTTAGGGGAAAAAAATATCGAATAGAGTTTTTCTTTGCACATGAAAGCAAATACTCTCCTTAAATCTACGATTTTGTTTGAACTTCACTAGTTTTTTATTAGACTAAACTTATCACACGGAAATGCTTAAAATCGCGTGTGCGTAATAATGAAAGGAATGCGCTATTTCACTCGAGAAATTTGGTGTTATTTACTAATGCTGATAAATGTGTATTTTCATTCCTGATATTTCTGGACATGCAGGCTTTTTATTCGCAATGTGTGATTTCAATTTTTAATCTTGTTTAAATTTTAAAAAAATTGCAAGAAAATATAACTTAATGCTATATTTGATTTAAGTTACAAGGATAACAGCCGGTCAAAGAAGTGCGTTGTATGCATAGTTTTCCTAGACGAACTACCTGATGCTTATACATTAAGAAAAAAACAGGATAAGAAAATCGGGAAACCTTATTTTATTGTAATGTATAGTATAACGAAAACCATCAGTGATGGTCATATACTTTTTTGAAGAAAATGTCTAAAAGGTTTAGGTAAGTAGAAAAATAGGGAAACTGATAGAAAAGTAAAATCATCAAAGTTAAAAAATGGCTGTATATTTAGAAGTATTTAACTGGTGCGTTCTAAAAGCATAAATATATACTTTATAGAAATATCAGTCCTACGTTGTAGTTACATCACAAAAAAAATTAAACTACAAAATAACGCTGCAGAAATGAGCTACAGAAAGAATTTTTCATGTAGTAATGAAAATAATGTAAAACATTAATGTTAGCAAGCTAGATTCATGTGATTAGTGAGTAACATAACATTAATTAGATAAGTGCTTTCAGAAGATTTATTTAATAAATGAACATGCAATAAAATCTGCTTATGCTCAAGTTTATCCCCATCGAATAGTAGATCGCGAATTTTAAAAAGAAAATTTTGCGTGCATAGCTTCTGTTCAATTAGTCTTACAAGAAATCTAATTTATCAATCTTCTATCGCGTAGCGTTTACTTTAATGATATATTTCTTAGATAACTGGCATAAATGAATTTTACTGAGTAGCCTTACATTAAATCAGCGTCTTTTACTTGTTCGATCTTGGAACCAAAATAGTTATTTTGAATAGTTTTATTTTACTGCATTATAAATTTATTTGTTAGTCACCATTTTATTCCAGTGTAAACCCTCTTGGGGTTTTACATGAAATATGTATTCTGTCTGGCAATTATATTATATCGTGTAATCGTAAGAGGCATATTATGTGACACAATTTTTAAATCATTATATTTCAGCTTTTCTCTAACCTAAATTAATATTTCTGTTGCAGGATATTTCCTCAACGTATAGCATCTTTGAGCATTCAACATTCTTATAAGCAGTAGCTTCATCGTCATTAGAGAAACTGTAAATCTTAAGTGTCATCAAAATGATTATTAGTAGAATCGGCAGCAACATTTGCTTATTTATCTATTACATGCTCTGCCATTAGGCTCTGCACGGAAGGAGAGAGATGTCCGTGGAAGACATTTTAAGAGAAACTGGCTCGTAATCACATTGCACATGGTGGAAAACCACGGATACGCCCATGCGGCCAGTCTGTTCACCAAACCCCAAAACACAGACTGAACTACCAATTTTCGATTGCTTTGATCGCTCGGCCGTTGATGGGCCGACAGTAACATTTGACGCTATACAATCTTGCTGATTGGTTGGAACATGATTTTTCTATGTTCATTCCATTTCCTGCAGAATTGAAATAATAATTTCGGCTGAAACTTAGAACAATGTTTAGCAATAAGTGCATTGTTCAAGAAGTTAGGTGCTATGGCTTTAACTGAAAAAACAACGCACCGTGCCTTAGAGCAAAAGACCCAGAACTAAAATTCCGGTAATGAGGAATTGTTCAACGCTAGAATTATTAAGAAGAGTAATGCAACAGTTGAAATATATTGATTTACAAACTCTAGATGTTTTAGCAATGACACAGCGTCTTCATATTTGCACTGTGAAAGAAATATAAAAACTGGTAAGATATGCCCATGTTGTCAAACATGTGATGGAAAATTTAGGCGCTAGCGCCTCTGAAGAATTTCTTTCTAAAAAATTTAAACAATATGTATTGTAGCTTAATAGAAGAAGCGTTATTTCGAAATTCAGAGGGTACAGGATCAACTGTGTCAAACGTCAGGAGTTTATTAGAGGCGCATCAAAAACAGAATACATTTCATGTTTCCCAATATTACCTCTATCATTAGTGCACTGCGGAAAAGGAAAAAAAGTTCACTCGCTTAAGCAGCATTTTGCATACCCTCCTAGCAGAATATTTTCGCTCCTTGAAGAAAAGAGGAAATCATCAGTTGCCAAGTATCTAAAACTGCTGAGTAATGGTAGTTTGGCTCGGTTCGAGTCCCGGGTGGATAAATGGTTTGTTTTCGTGTTTTTCTCTGGGTGTAAATGTGGATGCGAGCCAGTTTTCCTTAAAAGGTCCTGCACAATGGCATGCCTCTCCATAGGCAGGTAGTCCTCGATTTGCTTTGTTTTAATCTATTAACTTAACCTAACCTAGTGTCCCAGCGAACAAGCTGACTGCTGATGATTTTATGATTTTCTCCATTTGTAACGTGAAAAAGATTCAGTTTTCCTCTAAAAAATGGCTCTGTACCAAGACAACCGTCCTTTGGCAGATAATCCTGTCTTGCTGGTAACTAACTTAGCCAGTTTGAGGGAAATGTACAGATTATTTCTTTCGAAACCAATAAAGTCCCTACCAGTGCCAGTCTAATCTATGTTTAGTGTACAGCTTTTTTTATTATTTAATGTAGCTATTTTCAAATTTTAAGCTGTTATAGATTTACTGACAGAAAGTCACTTCATTATAAAAACATATGCTTTAAAAATTAGGAATTATAATGGAAAATAAATTCATAACTGGAAATTTTATATTTGAGTTAAGAAACAAGGTTGAACTTTGAAGGTCTTGAGAAATAAGCATATCCGAGGTACTTCGGAAGAAAGCAAACAAAATGCGATAAGTGCGACTCGATTTTAATAAGTATTCAATACACGAGACTGTATAAGAGTTTTGTACCCTTTTGCAGTTGATAAGTGATCCAGCTTATTCATACAGAAGCTTTTAGAAATGCTAGGAAAAAATGTGTAGATTCAGAAACTGCTGAGGCAAAACTAGTTCAGAGAATTTTCAATTCATAATGGAAAAGGAAAGAAGTTAAATGTGTGCATTATGCTTCAAATTATTTCAAAATAGATGTTTTTAGTCACTCGAATTATGTCTTTCGAAACCATGAAAAGACCAAAATATGTACAAGGGTTTTATCGGAAAATAATGCTGTTATTTTTTCTGGAATTTGGTCGCAGAAATCTCCGTTATTAGAAAACTGAATCAGTGCACTTAAATAAAAATAAATTAGTAAGATTATCAATGAAACTTGGAAGAATGAAAAAATGGATTTCAATATCCGCTACCTAATCGATACTAACAAATTTAATGCGTTCTAGAAATAAATAAATTTATATTGGACTATTCTAATTCTTTGCATTTATATCGGGGTGTATTTTATCTACAGAATACTCATTTCTGTTATCTCATTTGGAATTTAAAATTCCTTACCGATTTATTATTGAAGTATCCCATGCTTTGCAAAAAGTTAATATTAGTACTTAATGCTTTGATTTCAGCACATGAATTACTTTTAGATTACTGAACCGATATCTTTTAGATTGAGCCGTTAAAAAATAAGTGCAAATGGTCACAGAAACGTAACAATAAACGTTTGTAAGTAAGGTGTCATTATGGATTCAATAACGCTGTAGCGGTTCATCGATTCCATCGATTGCTTTTCAACTTGACGTTATGTCCCAAGCTTCATTAGCATATCTCAGTGCTTTTATACGGAATTATTTTATTTTTTACCGAAGCTTTTTTAATAATTCGCTCCTTTCAGGCATTAGGAGAAGTTCACGTACGATAAGTTCGGTATGCTTAATAACAGTAAATCGATGCGTGCGAATGTCAGTGTTCATAACTGTGGTTACTCTTTTCAAATGTCAAGTCTGGAAGGAGGCAATGGAAGCGTGGGCGTAAATAATGTTTATGGGTTTTCTGAACCACAGGCAGAATTGGAAATTGGTCATTATCTCATTGTTTTTGAAAAGCATAAGCTTTAGCTATTATCCTGTTTGTTTATGCTAATATAACTATGAAACATAAATTTGATTCTCCAGGGAGGAACTGTCTAGAAACAACAATAGTTTGTACAGCAGAACTGATAGAGGAAACGTTTTTTTGGGTTAACGGAGGCAGCAGAATTTATTTTCTACACTCACGTTTGTGAAAATTGCAACACCAAGAAGGAATCGTCATAATTGAATGCAATTTAATACACAGTTGAGTGGTAGTGGTACAAATAAATGATTAAATGTTCAAAGCAAACAAACAAGAACAAGAGATCAGAATCAGTATTTTGTGTGGCCACCACGCGCCGCAATAAGTGCTGCTACACGACGTGGCATGGAGTCAAACAAAGTTTGAATGTCTGACTGAGGAAGAGCATTCCATATCGTTTGTACGCGTACCCAAAGTTCGTCTGCAGACGCAACAGGACGAGGATCACGAGCAAGACGCCGACCAATGACATCCCACACATGTTCAATTGGCGACATATCCGGGGAACACGCAGGCCAAGGAAGAAGCTGTACCTGCTGCGCTGCAAAGAAGGATTTAACAATCCGAGCAGTATGAGGGCGGGCATTGTCCTGTTGAAATACAGCGCCTGGCAAGCTTTGAAGGAAGGGAACAGCTTCGGGCTGTAGAACTTCACGGATATACCGGTTGCTGTTCAGATTGCCCACAATTCGTAGCAATTGAGATCGTCTATGATATGCTATGGCGCCCCAGACCATAACTCCGGGTGTTCGTCCACTGTGGCGTTCGATAATGCACTCCGGAAGGTGGCGTTCACCGGCATAGCGTCTGACACGAATG
Source organism: Stegodyphus mimosarum (assembly GCA_000611955.2). Taxonomy (NCBI): domain Eukaryota; kingdom Metazoa; phylum Arthropoda; class Arachnida; order Araneae; family Eresidae; genus Stegodyphus; species Stegodyphus mimosarum. The sequence continues at coordinate 650,888 of KK113119.1, read as the reverse complement.
CGGCCATCATGGTACCACAAATTAAAGCGGGATTCGTCAGAAAACACGACATGCTGCCAATCAGCACGCCAGTCTCTATGCTGATTGGCCCATTGTAGCCGCAGGCGGCGATGGTCGTGCGTTAGGGGGATCCTGTATAAAGGAGTCCGTGCGCGCAGTCCACACTGCAGCAGACGTCTACGAATTGATGAAGCACACAATGAAACACCTGTAGCTATTGACCACAGTGCTGCCAATTGTCTAGAGGAAGCTGTACGGTCCGTCCGCGCCATGCGGACCAGGTGTCTATCATCGCGAGCTGACGTCACATTTCGGGGTCCACTCCCGGATTTCCGAGTTGTCCGACACTCGTCCGTCCACTGCTTCCAAACGCGCATCACTGTGCTGCTGTTACGCTGCACACGAGAGGCTACTGCACGATACGACAATCCAGCTTCACGAAGGCCGATGATTCTCCCTCGTTCAAACTCTGTAAGTTGTTCAAATCTCGCTCTCTTTCGTCGACGAGGCATAAGTACAGATTGAGTTAACGTTTACCACTAGCAGATAACCACCGATAACCATACACGCCTCGCTACAGCCGTCTATTTATTCGGATCCATCAGCCGTTCAGAGGGCGCTGCTGAGCATACGCATGCGCTACGGATTTGCAATTCTAATCATTTGCATATCATGCGCTGCTTTGCATTTCCTGAAAATTTCAGCTCACTCGCGTAAGTCCTTCATGGTGTTGCAATTTTCACAAACGTGAGTGTATTTCAACTTTTTCTTCTCCTCTTCGTGTGCTGATAAATATATCTAAAAGCTGCTTATCCTACACGTGTGCATGCATGACTATTAAAGCTCCGTACTCATATAGGCTTTTATGAATATTATCATTATTTAAAGAGCTTTCAGTTATATGTTAGTGTAATTTCTTCTGTGTGTACGTGAGCCAACATCAACCTTCAAACACAAAAGTAATTTGCTGATTAGAATCAACGTTTAACGTTTAAAAGAGTAAGTAAAGCTGACGTAAAAGTGCTGTTTAAGACTGTTGTCCTGTTGCACTGTTGATGCTTATTAAGAATTCTTAAAAGAGGAAAGGCCGTGAATAGTCATCGACAGTGAAAAGAGTGCATTTTTCGTTGATCAAAAGGACCTTGGATTTCAGTTGTAACTGTATGACATTGGCCAGCTCTATCTTACATTGATCGAAAACTCTCCAGAGTATAAGATCCCAGCGTCTTGCATCGTACTGCCACTTCCACCAAATTCTCAAGAGGTTGGCTAATTAACGTAACTGAGTTAAGTACTTTAATTCAAATACTTTAATTCAAGGCAAGCACACGAGGACTACCTAAAATTATGCCAAGTAAGGAATGCCTTCGGAAGGATTTAAGGGAAAACTGGTTCATATTTAGATTACACATGGTTAAAACTACGAAAACATACATGTAGCCCGCCTGTTCTCTGGGATTAGCACTCTGCTGAACTACTTGTGTTCTCTGGTCTCATTCACTTAGCTGCTGACAGTCTCGAAAAAAATTTCGTGCCGATGAATTGCAAATGCCTATTTTTCTCATAAGTACTACATTCATAAACATTTATGCCTTATTCGTTTTCAAACTTCAGTGCTTCGGTTTGGGAGCAGCACTTGATGACTATCATGCTGACTGAGTGCCTGCTGATTTTTAAAATTTATTAACGAAGAATGAGAATGAATTTTGTTTATTAACTGTTTTCGAAGCTTTAAATATTGTCTTATTACATCGGGCAAACATAATATGAAATCTGAGAAAGTTTCAGAGTTAACTTCTCGAAGTTCAGTACCTTTTACTTTTTCCTCCCCTTCCTCTTAAGATATGGAAATATCTCTTGAGCTTCTTACATTGCGCTAATCAAATGCCACCTGGTTTCCATTATTTAAATGGCATCTTAAATTATTACATTCTTAAAAGTGAAGGCACTTTTTTTTCTTCTTTTACTCGTTAAAAATTCAGGAACTAATTTTCTTTCATTTTACTGCAATAAATATTCATTACAATAAAATGACGCTTTTGAAGCTTTCTAGTAAAGTGACTAGCAATGTTAGACAGAATCTACTAGAATTGGTATTTCCTTCAGAATGTCTTTAATGCATGCAAATTCGCTCTTAAATCATGGAACCCAATCAGATTAAACATATCCCGCATTAAACGAATCATTCTTCTGAAAGTGCTTTTGAATAAAATTAGTATTATCGTTTCATGTTTAAAGAAAAGAGGAAAGCCTTAATCCCCAGTAAGTTATTCACCATTTAATCAGAACAATTCGGGAAATGGATATTTTTATATTTTGTGGGAGTAAACGGTTTTAAACCGGAACCTATTTTGTTTATGGGAATATTTAATTTAATTTTTTGCCCTTTTATCATTTTAATGTAGTATTTGAATCTCCAGCGGATCTATATATCAGCCAATGTTTTTGGTTGTTTTGTTCTGATCCGTCGAATAACAACTTTATTAAAGTTATTAATGTCGTGGTAAAATTCTTCATGTTACTTCCCTTTGGGAGATTTTGAGTTCTACTAAAATTAGAACTGTGATGAGAGCAAGAAAACGTTATTGAACTAAAAGTTAACCAAGCCAATAGAAAGTTTTTTTTTTTTGTTTTAATCGGACCTAAAGTTGTATACACACATTTGTTTCCTTTTTAGGGTTCGTAATAGTATGCTGGAATGTTCCGAAAACACTGAAAATTCTTTTTTCGTATAATGCATTAATTAATTGAGAAAGTCTGCAAAAATAGATTGTTATGTTTGTAACAGATTTAACGAGTCAATTAAGACCAAACTGTGTTAGCGGTAAAAAGTGGTTTTAGAGTTCTAAATGTATTTTGAATAATTTGTTTAGTATTTCGAAACTTGTAGTTTAATTGCTAAAACTTTAGAAACGTCATCCAGTTGTTTTCCAATTTCTAGTACAGTATATCATTAAAAAGTAAAGTACATATCCTAATATACATATATCGCTTGCTTTTGGTTTTGCTGCGGATTTTCTAAAATACATTTTTAGAATTCAGAAATAAAACGTTATTTATTCTTTATTTCATTTATTTCCTCAGTTATTTTTCTTTCCGTTCTTCCATTAAAATTTAATATAAATCTAAGAAATCTATTTTCGAAGCTATCTTCTGTGCTAGTCATCAGAAAATTATAAAATCATTTTAAAAGCTATTTACGTGCAGCTGGATTTAAAAATTCGGTATTAAGTAAAACGAGTCTAAAAGGCACGATCAGGGTCTGATTACCACCTAGGCCTACAAGCTCCGAGCGTTTTCCAAGTTTCAGACATTAAAGAGTTCCCAAACTATACTATGCTTCTATTGTTTCTATCTTTATCTATCATTTTCTTGTAGAAGCAGCTCAACAGCGGCTGAGCGTTAAATTCGCTGAACACTGGTAGTTAGACCCTCGTGCAAATCACCACAAAATGGATGCATGGTAATTTCTGTGATTTTTCCCTGTGTGCAATATTAATACAAACCGGTTTTCCTTAAAAATACTTCCCGACAGCAGCTCTTCCGTTAAGTAAATAGCCTAGTTATGTACCTTGCCATCTTCTAATAACCAACCTGCTCAACAGTTTCCAAGAATCCAGCAATTTAAATAACTGTGTTTATTCAACAATTAATGATATTAGTTTATCAAAGTAAATTCACATATGAGTAAATAAATGTGTGCATGTATGCGTAAATAACTGGCTTTCGTGAATTATGAAAGACAGTTACGTTGATTAATATTTCAGTACGCATTATTTGCACGAGTCACTGTAATGCCCTGCACAAATTTCAGTTGGTCTGGCTTATAAAATATATGTATGGCGTTTTTGTTTAATATACAGTTTTCTAACATGAACGCAACTCGATCGCACAATCTCATTTTAAAGTAATTACAATGAACATCTTCTTTGTGCCTGTATGCAAATATGAGGGTTCTTGAATACGTATTGCATTGCTCACGAATAACTAATGCTAATAATGTGCAGATTTCATAATGGAAAGAGGCAGAATATATAAATACCAATAGAGCATTAAATGTGGTTTATTATATAATAGTAATATTCGCTATATGGGCAAATAAAATTAGAGTTTGTTAAATATTAAGTAGCTTAATTTTCTTTCGAAAGGTAAATCACATTAATGACTATTTGTAGGAGTTTCAGCTTCTGCTCTTAGTACCTTTAAACGCAATAAAAAGTGGTTTATTTCATCTTCAAGTACGTTTTAAAAGTTTTTAGTGTTACTGTTTGTTTGTTTGTTTTTGAATTGTTAACGTTCTTAAAATATCACACCGACAAAACAGCAATGACTGAAAGAAACTTATGTCACGGTGAAACTTATGTCACGATTGCATTTTAAAACTTTTCATGGAAAATCCTAGCGCAAATATTCTTTTCTAGATCATGCAGAATGAGTTTGGAAAACGGTGGGTGGAACACATGTGTTTAAAGCAGACATTGAACTGCATGCTTATGATTAAATGTAAATAAGGAGTATTTTCTTTCAGATGAATGTTTTCATTAGTTTTATTCCAATCAGATTTAAATGCTGGCAACCATTTTGTCAATGAATTCATAAATGTTTTAAGCTAAGAAAGTAAATATAGGCTTCTAATTCAAAAATATGAAGGTGCAATCAAAATTCTTAGCATAAAAAATTGTAAGGATAGATTCTTTTTAGAATTATTGAAATCACATAAATGTGAATAATATTGAAATACTACTTCATGTGAATATTACATTAGTTAACTCTCAAGTACTTTGCAATAACGAATTATCTGCCTTAGAAGGGATGCCTTTGTGGATAATTTTGCATGGGAAAGAGCTCGTAGTCATGTTATAGAAGTGAAAAATTTACTTACCACTAGTAAGCTGTTTTAATGGTTACGAATAATAGCTTGCGTATACAATATTTGTTTTTTAATTTACTGGATACAATGACAAGCACAAATGAAAAGAATGTACGCAAAGATAAGTAATACTTGTCATATACATCTCCCAAAAATGCTTTCGCTTACACTTACGTGAAAATAGTTCTGCTTCCATTTTCAAGCCACATTTTTTCTAGCGAGTATATATTACAGATATCTTTAATATTTAACAGTTTGGCTTGGGAAAAGTAAACACTATTTTCTGCATGTGAGAGCCTAACGTTTACTGATTTTAAAATGAAATTCTTAGAAATCTGAACGAGTTGTAATAGCACGTATTTCTTACCTTAAATCCTCCTCTTCGAGTATATTTACGGGATGTTTATGAAAATTAAAAATCTAATCCTTTGAACCTTATAAGCTTACCAGGATCAGCGAAACCTTATTTTTACTACTTAACGGGTCATAAAATTCTTTTCAGAACGCAAAGCAAATAAAACACAAAGGGAGTGCGAAAAGGTCTCGGGGTATTAGCATTTTTATGCGAAGATTTTAAGAACTGAACCTTGCCCATAAATTGAACCTAAATTGAACGTGAGCAATGAAGTGCAGACGGGTCTCAAAAACGTGTTACATACATAATCAGCCCGCAAGAATTTTGCTGCTTCTTTGCCGTACGTATTATTTTTATATTTTTAATGCTCTTACGCTTCACCCGTGTTGTTGGACTTATCTAGCGGTCAAGAAGTCAACGGGACTAACATTAGGGAAACGTGACTTAAGAGTGACTGACCCTCCTCTACCCACAATCTTCCATCCTGCCGCCATACCATAAGTTGTGTGTATGTGTGTGTGTATGCGCGCGCGTATGTTTAACTCTGTATAATCTCCAACTTGTCTTTTCCTTCATTTTTTATTTCATTTATTTATTTTTTTTCTCAGTGCGTGCGACTGTACATGAGTGAGAGGGAAAACGAATCCGAGGGGTTGTTGTTTCATTACGTTTCTGCGGGTCGCCTCGTGCGTCAAATGCACATGACAGCAGATTCGATTAAATGAATATATATCATATCTGAATTATTATCAGTGGGTGCTACGTAATTAACAATTTAAATTTTATCCCTGGGAAAAAAAAGGTACGGTCATTGGGAATCTAGTTATAGTAAGAAATCTGTTCTGCCAAGCCTCGCTATTTATTTGTTCTAATCACTATAGAATAGAGCATTTCTTTCGATAGTGTATACCCAAGCCTGGTTACATAACTTCTAATCAGCAAAGAGCATTCCTTTTATAGCTAGTGACTGGAAAGGATGGTGTTATTTTAGCATATTTGCTTATTTACCGATTTCGGGGCGTCAGTGATTGACAAATTACATGAATACCCATACCTAGAGTTAAAAATATAAAGATTTGACTTAGTTTCACGTAATAAATACGTATATATATATATATATATCAAGCATTTAGTCGGCTCTGAGACTCGGTATTTTTGATTAATTAATTATATTTTTATTCATTTATTTAGTTAGTTAGTTAGTTTTATATTTGCATGATTATTCCATTATCTACATCTATCAGCGGCCAAGCAGATGAGAGCTGAACATTTTTTTCGACCCGAGTTCAAAGCTGGCGAATTTACTGGCTGCACGGGCATTTTCGTGTTTTTCTCCACACAAAGCATGAATGTGAGCCCATTTCCTACATAAACCTATACGAAATTCGATAGCTAATTTAAGGATTTAACGCTATACCTAATGGTAGTGTTTTGAAAAGAATTTGTAATTACATGTGGAAGATAAGGATGGTGTGCTTCACACAGTTTCAACACTAGCTAAATCTCGTGGATAAGTACACGATGAAAAAATTTAATATTTAATTTGCGATATCTCCTAGTTAAACTGTTGGAGTGACAGCTCAAGTAATGTAGAAACCAGAAAGGAGAAGTGTTAAAAGAACCCTTTATTAAAACTCTTTAAAATTCACAAAGCGTCGCCTTGACGCTAATAAACTACGCCTCGCTCGGGCGGTAACTCAACTAACAAGAACTAAACTTAAAATTCAAAGGTATTAACAAACAGTAGAGTTTTTCTACCAGAGCTCAGATAATCCTGTTACCCAAAACCGCGTCGAAGTCTCGTGGCAACAAAGTAATAGCTGTTACGCCGCTTTAACCAGCAATAAATGCAGAATCAGGAACTTACACTACAAAGATACAGTGCTTGGAGCTTACACTACAAAGATACAGTGCTTGCCCACACTTTCTTTTTCCTTTCTTCTAGAATTAAGTATTTAAACCTTTTTTCTCCCCCTGGTAGAATTTACGTTCCTTTACGCGCGCTACCAAATTTAAATATTCTGGCATTAACAATTAGAGAAATGAAAGCTTATGAGAAAGAAAGCATGAACTTAACTGGTTAGTAAAAATGAATATGAATCCCTACAAATTGTTTTGGGAAGACACTGCTGAAGATGTTTTAACAGGCATTAAATAGTTGTAATTTTTCCACCTTCTTTAAAGGTTCTTACTGTTATACTCATTAAAAATGCATAAAAATATGCTATTCATATTATTGAAATGAACAGATATTTAAAAAGTTCTATAATAAAAATTTTACGCTGTTTACCTGCAAAATAAATTTAATGTTTGGTTTTGAATATAAACAGAAAACAAAAATTTTAACGGTTAATGTATATCATAAGTAAAAGTAGTGGCTTTTTTGAAAAACAAATAAACATAAGGGAAACAAAATAACCATACATTGCCTTTATACTATAAAGCTTTAAGTTACATGGAAAAAAGCAAATATCTAACAATATTTTCAAAACTGAGTTTTTAATTTCCAAAGAAAATTTTATTCCGTTATTTTGTTTCCTTAGGAAGTGCTTTATAGAAATTTTATGCCTTAATAAAAAATATGAAGTTTCATATTGTGTTTTATTTTTTTATTGCATAATATAATTCCGTAACAAAAAATGGCTCTGTAATGCATTAAGATTCTCAAGTAAGATATAAAGACCACGCCCTGCTCTCCGTCTTTTTAATTTTTCTTTCTGCAGCTGCTTCTACTACTACCTTTATAATTCATTTATCTCATACATATTCCTGTTCATCGACCTTTACTTGAATGCACTTTATTTTCACGGTTATCAGTCAGATATGAAATGCAACCATATCAAGAAACTCAAGTTATTATAAATCCCTATTAAACCCTAATCAGTAGTAGTAGTATTACTTTTGTCGAAGCTTAAGAAATTTTTAAATTTCTTCTTAACAGTTATGGCTCAAATCTTGAAGTATTCTAATTATTTCAATCAAACAAATCTTAATTTCTTAAGATGCCTTCTCATACATGGATTGCGAAATAAACAAAATTTAAACTTATTCGCCGCTATGAAATGAGGTAAATTACGCGGTTGTTAACCTAAAAGAGTATTAAAGGAGTGCTAATACAATTCATAATCATCAAAAATTAGAGACTTAAGAAATATTTCGATATGAAACGTAACTGCTACGTACTTGTGGCTTGTTACATACTGGTACTAAAATTACCGTTCGCTTTCTGGTGGTTGAGTGAATCGACTGCATGAGGTGGAGTCAAAGAATATGTACTGTTAAGAAGGAAAACTTCGCAGAAGCAGAAGTGGCTCCCTTCCAACGAAAAGGGAAACAACTGCGCATGCGTGAAATATCTGTCGCCAAAAAGCGCCAAAGCTCGAAGCTGAATGTCGAAGTTGGTTTGGACAGGTTCAACCGTTACGTTTAGCAAGAGTATAAACAATGAATAGGTTCTTGGGTTTCAAGTAGCGATATGGACAATGGAAGTTGAACAGCCAGTGAAAGTGAAACCTTTCCTAATATTTCATTATTTCCGAGTTTAAATTATCGCGACAAGTCAAAGAACAATTCATCTTAACCCGTGTTCCTCAATTTCCTATACACGTCGCGAAGGGGGAAAATGTCGGCTAGGTACCAAAGAACCGGCACATCACAGAGGCGAAATTCTCGCCAACAGATTCCGTCGCCAAATCCCTTGGCGAATGTTCCCTTTTCTTTGTAGCGGCGTTGCAGACAAAGTGGTTTACATTACGTCTATGGAGCCTTTCATTCTTTACATAGAGGTTCTTTGGTGGAGTGTCGTATTTTCCCGTGTTTAAATTAAGTACACCGTTGTTTCCACTACAAAGACCTCTACATAGGTATTTCTCCCTTTAGCCACATAAGACCAAAAGCTTAGTTGATAAGGCTGCTGGTAACTGGATCCAGATTCAGATCCCACTGAACAGGCAAGCTGCACGGGCGTTTCCTTGCCTTTCTCTGTGTGTAACATAAATGTACGTCAGTTCCCTGTAGAAAATCCTCCACGAAGACATTTTGGATTGTTTTGGACAGATTGTCTTTGCTTGCTTTGCTTTAATCAGTAACCAGATTCTATTGGCTGATAGCAATACTTTGTTAGAATCAGATAATGTAGTCGTATTGTACCAAAACTTTTATTTCTTAAATTTGATGAGCTGCAGTTTCCGTTTTGTACTTAAAAAATATCTCAAACTAAAGCCAATGCATTGAATAGCGAATTCCAAGTAGTTTTCATCACTCATAAAAACTACTTACAGAAATTGCCTGTGAAGAATTGTTCTTCATACATTGAAATTGCACGCATGCATACTTTTTTTTTAAATTTACATTTCTCTGATGTATTCATCTTTTTATTCCTTTGATGTGATATAGAGACAGACACTTAAGCTATACTTCAACTATTTAAATGAATCTTAAGATATCAATGATATCAGTCCTCACTTTGTAGAGCATGAAATTCTTTTTGTAGATTGGGTCTTACGAAACAGAAAACTCTTGTCGAGAAAATAAATTACATTCTTCTGAATTTTTACATGCAATACCTCTTTGCACTAATTATCAAATCTGAATGAGAAAATTATGAGTAGACGGTGTTACCATCCAGTCATAATTTTATCCATTTTCATCTTATTAATTAATCTTATCAAATATTCATTTTGTTTGTTATCGACCCATCATATACGTGCTTTCTTCTAAGTGCAAGAATACTAAAGGAATTCCTTTCACGTCTAAACTCATCTAAAGAGTTTTAATATATTATTGAGTCAGGTAAAGGTATATTGAAATTAAATCATCGTTGAGGAACTATCCTTTGTTTTTAACTAGTTTGTAAATTTTTATATTTATATTTTTATCAAAATAATTGGATGTATTATCTTAGTTTACATTAATTGCAAGCACTGTCTTAAATAAAATCACTCTATCATGAAAGTTCTCAATAAGATTTAAAACTTGGTATAATGTAATTTTTTTTTGGAAATAAAGAATCAGAGTTTGTCTAAAATTTATTACATCCTCATTTAATTGGAAAGTCAAAAGTTGAAAAAGCATTCATCTGCTTGCTATTTTTTCAGACATTAATTAAAATACTTCATTTCCATTTCAATAAAATTTATTGTCTTGTGAACGTAAAGCAAGCTTTTATTAATTTAATTTTCGGTTGTAATACAACCGCACTCTATCAAAGGGAAAAATGATGCTTCTCTTGACAATGGAAGAGAACAGTGTTTTTTTAAATTAAAGTCTAAGGCTATCGAGTTTCAAATTTAAGCGTCTATTTTTCTTTCATTTTCTCTGAAATGCTGTTTTTCTGCATAACCTACCTTTGTTAATTTTGCTTGTAGAAAGAGAAATTCTTAACTTGGTTAAAAAAAGTAACAATATTTTTAAACGCAGTTAATTATTTTTTGTAATTGGTTTTGGAATTAGCTAACCGGAAGTAAAGTTTTCTGGATATAGACTTGAAACTTAATTTTATTCAAAAGTTTTTGCAAGAAAATTCATTGTACCGAAATCAAAAAAGTATTAGCCTTTAAGCAAGAATCTATGGTCTCTCTCTTTTTAAAATTGCTGGGAAGTTTGGAAAAGCACCGAACGTTTTATTAATAGAAGAAAAATATCAAACTATATATAAAGATAAACATAGAAAGTAAGATAAATGAATAAAATTTTTAACCTTGAAATTTCTTTTTACATGTATACCGATATTTTGAAGTTCCCAAATTTTTATTTTTAGGTCAGTGTTTCCAACCGACCTGTCATAACACATTATTTTGTCTCCAAACCCTACGAAATGTGTCGCAAAATTTTCGAATTTAAATTTGCGCTGTACCATTTAGAAAGGTGTACCTCCTTCCTCTCAAAAAGGAAAGAAAAAAGGAAAAAAAAAATTGACAAATGAGAAGGAGTTGGTATCTTTATGTTAACCTTTTCATGTGTTGGTCATATATCTCTAAATTAAACAGTTTCTTAAACCTACATTACACAAATTAATTTAATGTAATGGCTTTTATTAAGAAACCTCTTCGATGAAGAAGTGGAAAACTATTTTTAATGCATCAATTACCTTTAACAGAGATGAAAAAGTACCTAGAAGCATTGGTAAGTATGACTATGAATTGATCTTTTTAGGAATATCGCAATTTTATTGCGAAAACAAGTTATGTATTACGTGCTGCTAAAAGCTTAATAAGTAAATAGAACTATATATTAGCATTAGGATACGATATCGTTTATAGAGACAATTTGTGCACCACCATCCTTTATGGGTGTGATAAAATTACAATTAAATCGTTTGCGACAGAATGTTATGTGTTGAAGATTAAAACTAATGATGCATTTAGCCAATCAGTGGCCTAGTGGCTAAAATTGCGAAAAACTGGCAATCTACCCATATTCTGTTTCCGAGTTGAGCACTGGTAGTTGGACCTGGTTCAGTTCCAAGAGAACGGTCTTGCTGCATTGCCACTTTCGTTGTTTTCCCCATGTGTGACGTGAGAACCAGTTTTCCTTTGAAAGTCCTCCACGAAGGCATCACTTCTGCCAGGCAGATAGCCCTCGTGTCCTTCGCTATACAGTTAATAAACTAAACAACTTTTTCCGGCGGTCGAACGGGGTGTCATGTGACGGTTTTTTTTATAGGTACCTTAAATATGGACCGTGTTCTTCTAAAACATCCTCCATAAAGGCTTATAACTACGGCATAAGAAAATAGCCTTAGTGGGCTTTATCGCTGTCAAATAATCCCTATTTTCTGAACTCTCATGGTACACATATAAACCCTTTGCTGATTATACCATTTAAAAGATACTGGTATGAAAATGTAACCCGCAGAATAAGGCAAGGGTTATTATAATTCCAATTTGAATTTTTCAAACTGGAAACTTTAATCATGCCAACACAATTTAGTTAGTATATTTGTTAAAAGTTTTAAGGAATTTACATGCCGCCTTATGAAATCCGCGTCTTGCTTCTCAGAGGTGTAGAGATATCAGGTATTTTTGAAAGCAGGAGAGATGAAAAATGAGCAATGGCCTCACCGGGACTCGAACCGCGGACCTTTCGAATACGCGCCGAGCGTTCTGACCACTACACCACGAAGACATGCTTAGAAGGCTGGAGAAATACCTTATAGAGGTACATATTATATTACATAAGAATATCTTAGCGTTTTATTATTAATTACATTTGTTTATTAATTATTAATAATTTTTTTTGTTTTAAAACATCAACTATATGCGGTGCTGAACAGAGTAGGCTTGCGAAGGCAAGTAGATCTCAAACATGAAAAACAATAGTTTGTGTTAGTTTGCGTGAACTGTACGCAATTAAATACATAAAACAAAACTGAAATACCTTTAACAAACTTAACGAGATCAAAATAGTTTGAAGGTCAACCAAATACCACGTACTTTAAGCTAATAAACTAAAACTTTCTTTAGGGTGCAAATTCCACTGTAGTAAATGTTCCGTAGTATTGTAGTAAGATATTATTACATTAACTAATAATTTGACAATTAAAATTCCAACGCATAAAATAAATTAATTTTAGTCTTTTAATTATTTCATTAAATCCATAAAATATATTTTTTTGATAAAATTTATTACAAATTTTGAAATTAGTTCATAATTTTATCTTTCGCTTAATTTGAACGTTCAAACAATCTTATCGCGAAATTTTATCGAAAGTTATTCATTAAGTGATTAATATTTGTTTGATGCATATTTATACGTTAAGTTCAAAACACTGAACCTGAAAAAAGTGACATGGTTTTCGTGTGAAAATAGCGTTTTAGACTTTTTAAGTACATATTAGCAAGCAGCGTATCACACGAACTCCTAGAAATTTTTGGCGGAATGTGACTAATTATGTAATAGTTATTATTCTTTTGAATGTGTAACTTAATATGCTCACGTGTTTTGACTTTTACTTAATCTAATTTGTTGCTAATAATTCAATATTTTAATTTTCTTCAGACATTTCAAAATTTATTAATTCTTTAAAAAGTAGAATTTAAAATATTGTACAATTTAGAGATGCGAAATTTTGAAAGAATAGTTCTTAATTTTAACAGACTTCAAAACTGAATAAATTATATTTGCAATTAAAATGCTTGCTCATGTCAAAAAACACATGCATCGAAACTCGAAATAGTGGGGAAAGGGAAAATGAAATCAGGGTTAGCAAAATTGCTGATGAAATTGCTTAACTATGCTTACATGTGTAATATTTGCTAACAGGGAGTTCTAACAAGCCATTAACATAGCCAGAAATTCAGATAACATTTTCGCTAAACAATAAACTGAATCTTAGATCAAGCTTCAGAAAGCCCGAAAATTCATAATTTTTGCATCGAGTTATAATACATGTTATACATCGAGTTATGCAGTATGTTACATCAATTATAATACATCGAGTTATGCAGTATGTTAACATCATAACAATGAGCGAATTGGCAAGATGATGTAGAAAGTGAAACACTTTCAAACATTAAATTTTAGAAGTGATTTCCGTATACGAGTTGTTTCAAAAAAGTTGCACAACTAAGTATGTCTTAATTTTCTGGCCACATAGCCAAGGTTTATGTATAAGAAATAAATCGAATAATATTCAGGTTACACTAATTTGATCAATCTCAATATTGTTTAATTCTTTAATTAATGGCCTTCGGACTGAATTAATTTTGATTACGTGGTGAATTTATTAAAAATATATGATATTCATTTTTGTACGTTATTAAGAAAGTTTCGATTAAAAAATTCTTCAAACATAACTCAATACTTTCAAGACAGCTTGGGTCAAATGGTCAAAACTGTCCTCAGATGAGCTTTCGAGAGTAGATAAACCATTTTCACTGAATTAAACAACGTCAAGAAATATCATTTTAGGGGCTATATAAAAACTGAACTTTGTGAATCGTTTGATGGTCATCAACGAGCTCAGCTCTCATTTCAGTTTCCCGCCGCAGTGGGCACAAACGAACAGAGCTCACATTACAAATTTACTACTGACGAATGGTGTGCGTATTTGCGAAGAAAAATTGCCTAATCTCGCAACTGTCAAAGAGTTAAATAGAAAATTTTGATTTCTAGAATTTCTGTAATTGGTAATTAGAAAAATTGGTACTAGTTATTAAGTCTGTCTAAAAGTTAAGGATGTTTTCAAAAATTCGCCTCCGAAACCTTAACATGTACAATTGTCCTTAACAATATTAATTAAGGATATACCGTGTAAATTTGATCTATTGACAATTGACACTTCTTTCCCCTCCATATTTTGATAGATTCTTCTGTGGCAAACGTTTTCCTCATTGAGATTTGATTTACGGAGTCGAATAAAAATTTAATTTTCAAACATTTCTGCTAAAAAGTATAATGTGACCGACACTGGTGCAGTCTGAAGGCCTGTTCTATTTTATCCCATTTAATAAACTGTAACCATTAGTCTACGCCAACGTGTTCAAATGTAAGGTATTTTCTCCCCTTTTTCTGCTCGCTTTTATAGTGTAATTGGAAGCGTATCCGGCTGAGGGTCGAGAGTTTCGGAGTTTGAATCCCAGAGAAGGCATTGCACATCTTTCAGATTTTCAGCTTCGACAAACCTAATGACCTGTGCATTACAACCAAAATCTATTTACTCTGAGGTCTTTCTGACGCCTTTTGGATGGGATCTCTTCGAGCAAAACCTCGTGAATATTTGAAATAAGTAAAACAGGCATGTGAAAGCACTCTGTCCTTGCCTTTAAGATAGCAACTATATACAGGATTCGATAATTTACTTAGTATTATAGAGGATGACATCACTTAATCTAGAGGTTCTGGTTTGACTGATTCTCTCTCTTGAAGAAAATCAGCTACAGTTGTATCTTGATGAAGAAAAAGGATGATATTATGACTTTATATGGCAGATAATTGGTGTACATAGCCGGGACATAGCTTCATCTCAAACTTGGAATGGTATTTATGTAATACCAGGTCTGGGGAGGGGACGAAAGAAAGTAAATAAGTAGAATATCGGTAGCTTAATTTATGCAATGCACGAAACAGCTGGTAAATGAAGAGTTCAGGATTTGATCTGTTATTGGGATGAAACCTTTGTGTTTTTTGTTTTTCATGAAAATGTTAGCTGGCAGATGTAAGTTTAGTTACTTAATCATAACGCAAAACACAACATTAATAAAGTTATGAGAAAATTCGTATTTTGTCTATATAAAATACCGAGTTTCCAACAGCTTTTCGAAAGCATAAATTTATAGTAAGTAATTATTAACAATTACTTAAATTTTCTTTAATTTAAAATAACCATTTTAAAAAGCACCTCGAATTTCTTTAACTCTACATTACTTTAACTTTTAAATAATTTAGTTTCATGATTCTCTCGGATTCATTATTACCATAAGGTTATCCCAGTTTACTATAAAATGAATATGTGAGTAACAGTTTAAAATATTGCGCCAAATACATTGATAAGTTCCTATTAAGGCAATTTTATAAATTCAATATGTCATTCTATTAGTATCATATAAAATTCCTACAGTCTCGACACTCCACAGACATATTAAGCTAATAATAAAAAGCTTATGTTTTAATGCGCAGTTAGAGATATTTATTTATCATACATTGTGTCACTTACTTAAGTAGCTATTTGTGAGACGCTGAACGTTTATCAATCAAAGCAAAGAATGAGGAAGGAAATAGGATGAAATGGCCATCAAAAGATTCGAGCTAAAACTTAAAGAAAATCTATCCAAGCAATCTCCCCTTTATTTTAGACTAAAGTGGTCCAATAAAAAAATATAAAAGACCGAAAAAAAGCGAAACCTACCATTTTGACATTACCGATGCCCCACATACTTACTTCTCGAATCTAAAACGTGATTTAAGAGTGTTGAAGCCAGTTTGGGAGCAAACATTGCAAGCCCTGTTATTTGCAGTTCATTTGCTTTGCCGTCCTAGAAAAGTGGCCTCGTTTGCCAGTAGGGGATGCTGACTTCTGCTGCCAGATTCGTGACTCTAAATTGTTGTTTTGGTTAGAAAGAAACGGCAAAGATACCGATTCCGCCCTCCCCCCATGTGTTTGATTTCTTTCTTTTCTCCCTCCTCCCCTTTAAGAAATAAAGGACAGAAATTATTCGAAAATGTAGATTGGTCGACAAATTTTTAGCACTTTGGCAATAAGAAATACTATTAATTCCGTTTTCGTATATCTCTTATGCAAGAACTTAATACACTAAGATGCGTTTTTGTATAATGTGTAGGCGATTTTCCTTTGTTATAAAAGCCATTTTCGGTTTTTAAGGATCTGTTCATACTTCGTTAGCTTACAATGAAAGTGTAATAAACTGTATTTCCTGCCCCGCATATTATGATTTGTTTCAGATTTACGTAACTTAATAGATGATATTTATTGTTTAGTACAAAGGTTACAAGAACGCCCACCTGTATTAGTTTCCCTTAAGCGTTATTATTTAGCCCAATATTAGATATCTGTCTTTAATAAACTTGAGCGTCCTCAGCAATAAAGCTGCTTGATACTGCACTTATTAAAACGATCTTCAGTTAATTGGAGTTTAATTTCTAAAATGCAATATTTAATACATCTATTCATTGTTATTATGGCAGTAACTTTATTGTCATGAATTCGTGAGATTATTTTCTCCAATTTTAGGGGTTTTGTAAAATTTCCTTAACGTTAGATTTTTTTGTGAACGTCGAAAACATCCGCTTCGGATTTTTTCTGTTCTATTTTAATTCCTGCTATAAATGTTAACTTATATTTAAATAACATTTACTCTGCTTTTCTGTCTAGAGATTATTACTTATTTTGAAATAAGAAACTTGAAAAATTAGCTATCTTTGCTAGGACTCGAACATAGATTTTCTCTTGTTAACTAAACATTTTAGCAACACCACAAAAGAACGCATGGAAAAATGTAATATTTTCTTACCTGTTTCCCTATTTAAAGAGCGAATGGTTAGAGATTCACGTCCCAGTCAACCAATTCGAAGTGATGACAATTTAGCGTTCGCCATATTTTTATTCTGGGTGCCACTGTAGAGACCATTCGAGTATTCAGAGCAGAAAATCTGACAAATCAACAATGTACTTGCTAGGACTCGAAATGCAGCTCTTCTAGTTGCTAGCTGGACTGGTAACGAAGAGAACTTGCATGGAGGAATGTGGTAATACCTTACGCCGTTAGAAATTCATCAAAATTACACTGCAAAAAAATCCTATTCCAAAATCCAGACTGGAAATTTGCAATTTAAATTACGTTAGCTTTTGTTGGACTTCTAGAATACGAGAAAAAGTCGCATTCCGAAGTTACATAAAATTACCTCCCGTTGCCTGGTAATACTGAAAACTATTTGGACGCCGAATGATCCTTTCTTAAAAATTTTCAGGTGAAGGAAGAAAGTCTGTTTGTGTATAGCAACTCATGTAACTCAGTACCTCTTGTGAGTCAAATAATCATCATTTTACAAGTGCAAGCCACTAGGGAAAAAGAGGCCATTTTCATGTTAATGATGCCATTTCCAAAGTGAGTAAATGCATCTTACCTAATACTGTAAGGTATTTGCGCGCCTTCCTAGCATGCCTTCGTGGTGTAATGGTGAGCACACTCGGCGCGTATTCAAGAGGTCCGAGGCTCGAGTCCCGACGAGGGCATTGCTCATTTTTCACATCTCCAGCATCAAAAAATCATAATGTCTCTACAAGTAACGACCGAAGTAAAAAAAGTTGGTGGATAATGATTCTCCACCACCAGGATCTGGCGATTGGGTTCCCTAATACTCAGTCGCCCTTTAAGAGAGGGAGTATATAAATTATTTCTCCCCCCCCCTTCCGAGCATGCCTCCGTGGTGTAATGGTCAGCACACTCGGCGCGTATTTGCAAGGTTCGAGTCCTGGCGAGGGCACTGTTCATTTTTCGCGTCTCCAGCATAAAAAACCCCTAATGTCTCTACAATACGGCAATTCTTTGAAAAGTAAAGGGAAGGTAAGGAAGTCCTGCTAGTAGAGGGATATATATTATTCTGTTATACCTTTTTCCGATCCTTAGCATCTTTTTCCTGCAATTAACTTTCAGATGTGTGAAGACCTGCTGCTGGTGTCAGCGATTTTCAGAAGTCAGATGAATGTCTGTTTACTTGTTTCTTGTAATGGTTCTTCTAAGTGAGAAAAGTTCGTACTCACCAAAATGAACTCATGAAAAGGAAAATCACGAACGATGCAAATATGCGGCTTTCTAGAGAGCATGTAGGCATTCGCAAGGTTCTCGATACGCGAATTTTTGCATCACTTACTTTAAGAGGCACTAAATTTCTGTTAAGTCTATCAGTAAAATTTTAAATAAAAGTGAACTTTCTTAACGTTGATGGAGAAACTGTTTTTGGAAAGAGATCAACCATCTCAAGCGGCTTTTTTAGCACCCGAGGTTGTACACACGCCTCGTTGTGAGCTGAAATTCCAGTTTTTATGAATATATTAAAATTCTATAATATTTGTTGCCTTATGGGGGTCAACTGTGGGCCGTAGAAAAATGAGCCAAGGGCCGCATGCGTACCGCGGATCGCGAGTCTGACATGCCTGATGTACAGTATATATGAAAACACTATCGATTTAAGTGGTAATTTTGATCGAGAATAGCGTTGCTAAACGCTTCTCGAAATTTATTGCTTTTTAAATGTACACTGGTCAAAAAAAAGGGGGGGATCGTTCTATATCTCCCGTTCCACTGGGCCGATTGACGAAATTCCAATTGCATTTCCCATGTCTCGAAAGCGCGACTTAGGATACGTGTTATATTTATATATAGCATTCTTCTAATATAGGTACTCACAAATTCACAAAATCGAAATTTTTCTGAAATGACATGCCAATTTTTTACGTATGTCGATTCTAGGACTCAAATTATGCCAAACTACCAAGTTTTGTGAACATCGCACGAGTAGATTTTAGAAAATTAGCTCTCAAAATTTTAGCTGCTCAATGTTAATTCAATTTCGTATATATTTATTAATATTTATTTTTTTTATTACACTTACTTCATTCCTTCCTTCACAGTTCGAAATTTAGGTTCACTCCAAATAAAATTCCCCCATTTTTTATGATTTGTTTTTAAAATTTGTATTTTTAAATAATTTTTATAAATTTTAGGAAAAAAAAATTTGAATTATAACCTTTAAAAATTTTACCATCAACTTAAAGTAGATGTATTTCTAAGTATACCTGCAAAACAGAGCTTTTTATTCAAAATTTTCGAAAATATACGTGGATTCAATGTTGGCGCGTTTAGAAATGGGACATATTTGTTGAAAGCGATAATAACATCTAATGAGGGTTACGAACTTTGCTAAAATTATTTGAAAGTAGGAACGCTGAGACTTTTTTTCCGCTCATGCACAATGTAAAAAGATAGGAACGATGTGACTTTTTTCCGCTCCCGTACAATGGAAGGGATAGGAAAATAGGTTGCCATGTATTAAGAAGTTCGCCAAGTGAATTATTCTTGGCGCAAACTGAAATGAATTCACCAAGTTAAATTTTTGAATTTCTCCGTAAATTTCGCACCAAATTTTACAAAATTTAATATTTAGACATAATTTGAGTCGTAGAATCTAAATATGGAAAAATATTGACATTTTATTTCAGAAAAAGACCCATTTTGTGTCAAAATACCTATATTAGAACAATGCTATATATAAATCTTATACATATCCTAAGTCGCGCTTTTGATACAGGGAAAACGCAATTTGAATTTCGTCAATCGGCCCAGTAGAACGGGAGATATAGAACTGTCACCCCTTTTTCATTTTTTTCTTTCTTTTTCTTTTCTTTTCTTTTTTTTTTTTTTTTTTTTTTTTTTTTTTTTTTTTTTTTTTTTTTTTTGCGCAGTGTACATTTCTATTAAAAGATAACGTAATTTTTATTTATTTATGTATTATTTATTTTTGCCATTGGTTCGTTTCTAGTTTTCATCCTTCTTCCTCAAAATGTGAATGTAAATCCTCGATTTCAAATTTTTTTTGCAATCATTAATTCAAGACAGGGAAAGTTTCGCGAATTTTCGCTACTTACGTTGCGAATTTTGTCCTTTTTGCCTAAGCTAACATTGCTAGCCTAGTTACGATTGTTATTTAAAGCTCATGATGCTAGAGAGCAACAATGTTTGAATGCCTTGTAATATTAAAATTACGTAAATATGAGCAAAATGTTCCTTGTAATCCTAAACGTGAACAGAAAGTTAACAATTATTTTGAGTTATTTCCTTTTAAATATAGTCAAACTGCTGATACTGAGCTGTAAATGAAAAGTGCTTTTTATTAAGAATTCAGTACGTTTTAATAATGAAACTTGAAAACTCGATTGAACATTCGCTAAAAAGTATAAAACTGACGAGATAAAACAAAATGTCTGTCATTCTGTATTTTCAGATCTGCTCCGGAACGCGGCCTGAAAGGTAGAACTGATGTTATGTTTGAAAGGACTGAGTTACAAACTTTAAGTGAGTGCCTTTTGAACATTTAACTTACTAATTAACTTTAAATGTCTCTGAAATTTTCAACCTATTTTCTTCTATTCAATCTGAGCAATGCTTTTTTCTTCTTTAATAAAGAAGTCGTGTTTATTATAACATGTGATTGTTCATAACTGTGATGGAGGATTACATACTCAGCTTTTTAGTAACGTGTTTAAAGTTTAAATACTGCATGCATTGCAGAGACTTTAGAATTGTAGCTTATGGAAATACTAGTATATTTCTTCAACATTACTTTATTATCTCCGTCCCTACAAAGTCATATCAAATTGTGAAGATACTTTTTGAATGATAAATTATTGAATTATATATCACGTACCACATTTATTTACTCAAACAGATAAAAACAAATTATGCAAGGAAATAATCAAATTTTAAAATTCTAAATATGCTTCTGGTGATGAGAGGAGAAATAATTACGATTTTCTTTTAATTAGCATCTGGAAAAAAATATAAAGAGCTACCATATGTAAATTTAACGTTCTTCAGCGTCTTTAATATGAAGGGTATTGTATAAAAGACAAAAAAAAAACTTTAAAGCAAAGGAAAAACAATGGTTGTTGTAAGCAAGGAAAATGTTTTAACATTTCAGCATGCTTTTTCCGTTATAAACTATTGTTTCGATCGTTATGACTTTTTATAAGCAATAGTTTTCTCTGTTAACCTTTTCCATTGTTTTAAAGGAATTGATGCTACTTAAAAGCTCTCCATACCCTTTCTTACACTTATTATTTCTTTCATGTGAACAATCTTGTTTTGCAATATATGGGCTGAAAGCTATCATGCATACTCGTTTGTCCGTTCGAAGTAAAGGATTCTCGTATAGAAACGTTATAAAATGGCTGAAGAAATTACCCCGTCCTTTGTTTTATCATCATTTCATTCATTTACAGTTATAATAGACATTTTGCCATTTTCATTTTTCATGGCATCAATCAAAGTCAAAGACTTGTATCTGTCCTTGAAAAGAGGCATTTACACTTGGACTTTGCCACGGTCTTAAGAGTCGAGGGTCAAAAAAAAGGAATGCGCAGAAGTTAAATACATACTTTGTAAATCGATTATCAATTCCTAACAATTGTGTGGAATACCTGAATTCGAAATTAACGCATTACTGGCAGATGTATAAATTATCGATTTTTTAAACTGTAAATAGGATGAGAAATATTAAAAATATATTTTATAATTTATAATTGAAAAATTAATAAAGATCTGCTTAAAAAATAGCAAATAAAACAAAAGTGGTATTTTAAAAGAATGAGGTAGAGATGACAATTTAGTTAAGGCCTTTATTGTAAATTACTTGAGTATGTTCCGCTTACAGAATAACAGACAGCAATATTAAATGGATTCACACCCGTGCACACGCAAGACAAATTAGTCAGCCAATTTCTTGCCATTTATTTCAATTACTGAATGCAACTTTTCTAAATTTAAAATTGTGTTTTAAATTAATGTAATGTGTAAAATTCAAATGAAAAGAAAATCCCCCCACAAAAGGGTTTTTGACAGCTATTAAAAATCATTTTTAAGGGTCTAAAATTTATTTCTGTGTTTTATTGGTGATAATATGAATATAATAAAGTATTGCATTCATAACTTTGATACTGTAGAGTTTAATTTTTATCGCGCATTTTATCTCTATTTTATTAAATCGCTTTGGAATACCTTTAAACTGAAATCACGTCTTTCTGTTACGCACAACCGTACAAAGTTAAAGATGCTCGTTATTATCGAATTATCTTCCTTTTTAATGAAAACATTCAATTACCTGTTTTTTAACCTATTGAAATGTACTCTCCCCTTATATCTTTGCCGTCACATTGCAATATTATATTGTATAACTAGAATCTAAATTAATAAATAAGACATATTTGGTGATAATAAGCAAGTTTGTTTTGAATATAAAACTCCATAGTATATGTAAAATCATTGAGCAGGTGTTACGCTCAGGGTATTTGAAAAATGTTGCCGCTTAATTTAATTCTTTAAACATTAATCTTGGAAATATTATTTTTAATAAGAATGTTTCTTCAAAATCCGGAGCAGAATTTTATGAAAGCGGTTTCAGTAGTGCAAACGAAAGAATTCTAAAATGATTTCCGCTAAGCAGAAATTCTGTATTATTTTATATATTTATAACTCTCAGGGCCCTTAATGAGTTAAATGCAAAGATCGCCATTTGTTGATGTGCAAAATTCGTCGAGAAATTCGAGAGCAAATTTATTGAACAAATGACTTTAGTGCTTTGTTAGCAAGCAAAATTTCAGATCTTTCGACTGCGAATTGTTCACGTTACACAGTTCTTTGTACATAACGTACGGAAAGCTTTGTACTTAACTAAAAGAATTAAAGATACTCTGCCAATTTGAGGTTTGGTTCTGTTTACCCATATAAGAAATTAGATTTCATACCTCAGAATCCTCTCTTTAATAATGCTCAAACTGTTTTTTGATATAACTGTGTACTTTATTTTGAAGCATCAGTATACAGCAATATACGTTCATCAGATATGTCACACTTTAAACACGTGAACTTGTATTAAAAATAATTTTCTTTCCTTTAATGGTTTAAAAAGGTACTTAAAACCTGTTTCTCAGCTATTTTCTTAAATGATTTGGAAATTATTCTCGTGAATGTTATGAAAGCAAGCAATAAATTATTATAGAAATCAAAGTGATCAAAATGTTATGTAAATACAAAACTTCACGATTAAATTTGAATAGATTTTGGCATTAAAAGGGCTGGAGAATCTCATAAAGTGAAAATGTATTAACAAATGAACTGTTAAGCACTTATTTAAATGAAGCTGATGAGCAGAAAACTATTTTTCGAAAGTAGTATTTGAAGCGTAATTAAATCATAATATTTTGAGGAAATGTTGCTTGGAAAAAGCGCATACTAATTGTAAGCAGATATCAAATGATATTGGTTTACTTCGCTGTTATGTAAAAGAAGATGAATTCTTGCAAATTGCTTTTAAATTGACCACACCAATAAATTTCAGATTTTGGTAGTGAGGAAAAGTGGCGCAAGATCCTAACTAAGAATTTTAAATAGTGAACCGTGGAAGTCAGTTACTTTTGCGCTTTTTCTTTCACACCTCTTATTGGCTGTTCTATTTAAAATCAAGCCAAAAAGGAAATATAAATATGTTTTTGTATTGATATTTATATGATGTTTGATATTTATTACGTTTTAATAGCACTATCTTGGATACTTTTTAAATTTGTACTTATCAAATTTATAAAAGGTATGTATATTGCAGAATTTTGCATTAATTAATTCAGTTATATTATTGACTTCATTTTCACTTCTGCTTTCGTCAGTTCTCACCAGAATGAAATTAGTTAAAGCATTGTCAGCTCGCCAGTGGCTGGGTGGTAAATTCCCTGAACACTGATAGTTCGATCCGGATTCAAATTCCGAAGAAAGGGTTGGTTGCATGGGCCTTTCCGTTGTTTTCCCTTTCGGCATATAGTTTCACATGCTTTGCAATAACGAAATAAACCACACCAAACCTTGACTTCTAGGGAAAACTTTGGTAGTTATCGCTGAAGGGGTCTGTCTGCTAAATCTCCCTACTGCTGAATTGGTCTATGGGCTTTAGCTTTGCTAGCCGCAGTTGCTTGAAGAATCTTGAGATTGAGGCTTGAGTCAGAGCTTAGTAGGCGTGTGTTATTTTGCATACAATACTTTAATATGATTCGAACATTTTTTATGATTTTTCCGGAAGTTGCGGAGATTTTGTTCTGTCTTTCTAAGTTGTGCTTAACTGTCAGACTGACGTGTAAATAAAAAGGTTTTACAAGGTTAAACATATATGTAAGAAAAATAGAGAATATGTCTAAGATTAAATTAACAACGTAAATTTCTCTTCTCAATTCAAAAAATAATAACCTCTCTACGCACTGCGTCATTTCTAGATTGATCCATGCCATATGGCACTTACATAATTCTGATGATGTAAATGGAACTAAAAGTCAAGTAACCAATAATAATTTTACAGAAGTATTAACTATCCAATCAAAATGCATTGTAAACCAAAACTAACTCAGTCTGAATTGCGATTTCACCCTGAACGTAAGGCACTTGCTCTTTACGCTTCTGTCTAGTTGGACTGCTGTCTGCTGCTTTCTTCTTTCTTACTAAAATTGATCTAAAATGTGAGCTATTTTGAAAGAGGCACATTTCATGTGCCAAGTTGATTGTGGCCACAACAAGCGGAAATAAAAAATGAAGATTTAATCTGCCTTCGCCTCCAATTTCCTATTCGTTATAGATCAACACTTCTACGACGTTCAAATTCCCGCTGGTCATTACTTCAGACTTTTTTTCTTTTTATTATTACAATGAGCCGGTAGGATAGATCTCCGCTGCTAACCCCAGTGGATGTGTACAGGCTCTTTTCAAGTGATGTGCGAAAGTTTACTCCAATGAACTCTCAACCGTTTCCAGTGACGGAACTGCAAAATAAAAATTAGGAATTTGATTTAATGCCTTGCGTTGAAAGTTTCAACGATCGCTGATGTTCGTGTGCTGTGATCTGCGTTTCGTTTCTTCTGTTTCAAGGCCATAGCGGGACGAAATCTCTATACTTCTAACGCTGTGCTTTTCAAGTGTCTCACTTTTCAAATATGGTGTTTTTTTCAAATGCGGAAAAAGTTCAGTGAAAATGGGAAGGATTTTTCTTGCAAGATTTATTCATCGTTTGATTTCTAAGTCTGTGATATGAATATTTTTAAAGGTTTTTATTTAGTGCAACTAAAAATATCATATTGAAATAACTGACCATGATTATTATATTGAAAATCTGAGTACATATTGCTGTTTCTTAAAAGCGTAGTATTGTTTTATAAAAAATAACATTAATATATTTTGAAATTTGTGTTGAAAATTTTTAAAATTAGTATAAGAATTTTATAATTATTCTAAAAATGAAGTAGATACAAGAAATTAGTACAGATAAGTAATATGAAATTATGGTTAATGCATGTAAAAAATTTATGGGTTGCTGTAAAGTATAAAGTATGTTGAGGGAGTACTGGTTCCGAAACAGAGGCCTATTATTACCTTTGTACAGTTGTTCCTTTTACCTTCTTCATATAAGATAATGTTGAAGGCTCTCATTTGATGATTGAGTGCAATTTTTTTATATTATTATTATGCTTTTTTTTTATTATGGAATGTAGTAGTGCAGTTCTCAAAAGCCAGTTACCTTATGTAAGGAACGGAGGCTTTTTCAAGTAACTGCCTAGGCACCCTGAGCCACCAGTGCAAAACACACTGGTTAACTCAAGAGGCTAGCCCTAATGATGGATATGTTTGTTTAGAAGTATTGCGAGGCCTTTCAGTTTGTTAAATTCAGAAACTGAAAATGAAAGACAATGTTGGTAAAATGTTGGACTGCTGTCTGCTGCTTTCTTCTTTCTTACTAAAATTGATCTAAAATGTGAGCTATTTTGAAAGAGGCACATTTCATGTGCCAAGTTGATTGTGGCCACAACAAGCGGAAATAAAAAATGAAGATTTAATCTGCCTTCGCCTCCAATTTCCTATTCGTTATAGATCAACACTTCTACGACGTTCAAATTCCCGCTGGTCATTACTTCAGACATTTTTTCTTTTTATTATTACATATATATATGTATGTATTCTTATAAAACCTAATATATAAATACAGAGGATATTCACAAATTTCTGTATATATATATATATGTTCTTATAAAACCTAATATATAAATGCAAAGGGTGTACACACATTTTTGTAATGATTTTGCAAAGATTTGTGTATAAACAAACCCTAGAATTTTATTTTCTAATGTGTTCAGTCTGATAGCCATTTTGAAGTATCATATTACTTCTTGATTTACAAGATTTTTTACAAGTCATTTTCTTAAAACATCAAAGTTTATTTTATTCCACTAATCCTTCACAATCTTCCAGAGTCCATCCAATGTTTGGGGATGCCGCTTATAAAGATCTTGTTTTAAAAGTACAAATGCTCAGTAATCCATAGCACACACATCGGAGGACTTAGATGGGATGCATTTAAATGGAATAGCTTCCATTCTGCTTTTGTTTCTCATTTTTTCATAAAAACAGAGCAGTAGATTTAGAGGTATGGCTTGGAGCCTTATCCTGATGGAACTTAACACAGTGAAGATTGTTTGGGTAAAGAGATGGAATTTCTTCTTTAAAAATAGGTGTTAAAACATATTTCTAATAGCAATCTGAATTATTTTGACGTTTTTTAATACTTTCCGTATTTTACGTTCTGTTATAAGAGAATCAACTAATAACAATAAAACCTTTCGAAAAACTTTCCTTGTTCTTTCTGACCAGCATATTAAGCACTTTTTTCCTCTTTTGCAGTAGTAAATAAATCTTTTCCTATTCAGTCACATAAGTATATCCAAGTCACATCAATAGTAATTATATATTTCCATTTCCACCTGCCAAATAACTTTCATACAGCAATCTGCACATAGTCTTAGCATGTTTCAGCGTTAGACGATGAACATCACGTTTTTCTTTTTTGTATTGTTGTTGTTTTGATTAGCTGTAAATCAGATTTTATAATTTTGTTTGCAGTTCCTACAGAGATATTTAAAAATTTTGCAATAGCCCTTTTGCGGGACTGTATTTTCCTTTAAAACATGAGATGCGACTTTAGATTTAATAAGAGCTGTAAATACCTTTGTTGGGTATGCATTAGTCAAGTGTAAACTTTGACGTTTCATTCCTTTCATGTTAATTATGTCACTTGTTTTACGTGTAGAAATATTAAAACCATCCTTTTCACATCTCCTTTTAATAATAGAATAAGGGTATTTCTCTTCGGACTGAACAAAAATATAGCGATATATATAATTTTTCAGCAACGTTTTAAAGAAAAGAATATTTTTAATGATGCAAGCGATATTTGAACCGATATATGCCAATCACGTTTATATTTTAAAATTAATATTTAAATTAATATAGAAAATCAAAATCGTTACAAAAATGTGTGAACATCCTCTGTATATGTTTGGACTTTCTGTGTTTTAGAAGTAAGACGGAGTAGAAGTAGTCGCGTTTAGGATCCATGAGTTAGCATTTAAAATAATGTAGAACCATATGGCATAATTTAAAATAATGTAGAACCATATGGCATAAGACTTGGTACTGCATTTCTCCAGTAGGCTGAATTACATTTGATTTATTTAATTCATTTGTAGCGTACAATATGTTAGTTTCAAATTCATATCAATTGGAGTAATGTATACTATGAAATCTAGTTTGAAATTTAGCAAATCTTCAAAATATAAAAGGAAGAGTTTCGGACTATATGCAGATTGAAACTAATGAAATCCTTTTTTCGGTCAAATTTTGTACAAATGTTTAATGGGTATTGAGTTTACTGTGTCATGTAAGAGAAAGTTTAAAACATTTACCAACCAAATCAGTTCAACAAATCATCATAAAACAACGGCACATTGTGATTTCTACAGATAATAACATAAGAAAGCATCGCGATAAGCAATCTTATGTGCATGAATATTTTGAGATACAAACTAACAAGTTTTGTAATCCTTGTTGATAAAACCGTGATTCCTTAATGAACTCATTTTTGACTGCATGCCGAGTAAGCCTCAAATTTCAGCAATTAAAGTGTTTTTAAGTACTGAAATGAAACACCGTACCACGCACTTGTATAAAGCGTGGCAGGTATATAAAGTAGAATGTAGTTAGTGCCTACAAAACTAATACCAAAATGCTCATACAAATTACCAGAGCAAATTTATTCCAACTCGTTGTGTTAATTTAACGTCTTTTTATCCCCAGAACTTCACATAGTTCCAGAATTTATTGTCATATCATATTTCAAAGATTAATTTTTTACCCAATTATTTCGTGATGCTTAAAATCTTATGTTTGTCTTATTTCGTAATTACAATCAACACTAACGTTAACAAGCAATCAGGCTAACGTGTACTCTCAGCTGAAAATTCCACCACAATTTTGATTGAAATTGCTATTTATGATTTAAATACTCGATAAATAATTAGAAAAATCTGTTATTCAGATGTTCAGGTCTAACCTACTGAGAAAGTCTTAAGGTAATTCATTTATTCTGTATTGAAAACTTATGTAAAGTAACCTAAAAGAACACTACATTCTTTCCTCGCAAAAATCTTCGTTACTAAACCTCAACTTAATCACATCATTAAACAACATTTTACTCGCAAAACTTTTATACAGCGGCGCACTTGCTTTCTTTGTCCTTATCCTCCATTTTCCAATAAAGCGAACTCGGCTTGTTTTCGATACCTTATCAATACCGTATTCCACTTGTTGGTTTAGAGAACACAGTTATCTGTAGCCTTTTCCTCCTGCACATTACCCCTTTCTAAATTAAAGGGCACACTAGAGCTGACAGGGGTCATTTGTTATTAGGACGCAAGCTACACTGATTCTGATCTACTACACAGACTCGTGTTTTACAAGGGGTTGGTGTAAGTTTACGTGTCTTATTGCCTGATGCTTTATGCGGGGTTGAAGGTGCGGTAGAAGAATGCTGTTCGGAGGTTGTGCGATTTGATACGAAGATGGATAGTGAAGCATCCCATCTTCCTCCCACTTTCCATGCCTGACTGCGCTTTGTATTTTTGTTTATTTATTTATTTTGCTTAAGCCACATGGAAATAAGCTTCGCTATTAAACAATTTCCATATTTCTTTAGATTCCGAATGCTTTTATTCTTTTGTCTCGCTATACGCATGCATGTAACATGTCTGTTTTGGTAAAAATGAATGGAAGTATAATGTTGCTAACTTAATAAAGAATATTAGCATAAAAATGTTGTTCTATTGTGATTATTAATTATGAAATCCTAAATGGAATTGGATAAGAATGTCTCTCTTTTTAAAGTTTCCATGGTTAAAGTTCAAAAATAATTTGCATAATCTGAGTTTATTTTTTTAGATTGTTATTCAGAGAAGCCGCTAATTAGAGCTAATGCATTAAAAATATGCGGACAAAATACGAAAGCATCATACACGTTAAAACGGCGTCAGCTTGAGTAGGTGAAATCTATAATTAAAATTGAGAGTAAACTGAGAACATATTTGTGAGTTTTACATGCACAGTTCTACAGTTGAATACAAGTTAATTTATTCATATTATAAATTTTTCGCATGCAAGAGCGTGACAAACCAAAGTTGATACCCTTATTAAATCCTTATGGAGTAAAATAGAAGCCGTTGAATAATTTAGTCGTGCCTAGCGTCTTATTATTTACGAAGTAACTTCAGAAGCGTAATTTTGGTGTCAAGGACATCCTTATTTTAACAGAAGAGAAAAAATAAATTAATAAGTAAAAATTAAAATTTAAAAATGAGTAATAAATAAGTTTATAAAAGGGCCGCTAAGACATTTTTGCTTACGGGACATTTTACGGAGGCCGGGTGCATATGCTTAGAACTCAAGCGCATATATGATATGTTGTGATTATCCGAAGTCTGAGGTTCGATAGAGATAGTTGTGTGAATTGCTCACATCTGACTTGTTTCGATATTTTTCATGCGCAGGTCGTAAGAACAATATTGTCATTGCTCTTTTTAAGATATGTGGGTTTAGACGCAAATATCGCACCTTTCATCAAATATTTAAGAAAGTTTCAATGTCAGAGAAAGCTATCTCGCAGACTGAAAACTGTTAATCTTTACTTCTTTACACTTATGCATTAATCTTTACTTCTTTACACTTATGCAGTGGTCTTTAAACTTTGCCGACTCACAGTACCATTAAAACTACTAGGATTCCCGAAGAATTCTAGCCCACCCTTATATATCTTAAAATAATATTTAAAGCAGATCAGTGGGTTATAGGTATTTTATGTAAAGACAATTAAAGAAAAGTATTGCTTATTAAAAATTAACATAAAATTAACGTAAATTGCTCATTAATAACATTAACTCGTGCTCCAGGTGTCACTTACCGTTGCATTATGTTTAGTGACAGGGCTATGCTTGCCTTTTTTTACACAAACTGTCTAAGTTTAGCTCTGTTAATGTCATCTGCAATCGCATTTCATATTATACATTTAATTTGTCTCTTATGTTTTGGTTTTGTTGCCACATACGTAGAAAAAGATATTTGACTTGAATGCGCTGCTGTGAATGGCATTAAAATGTTTATAGTTGTTTAAGAAATTTCCATGCATTCTGCATGAATTAACAATCAAACATTTAGGAGCTGCTTAAATTTTGATTTTAACGTCGATAAGATGTTTCCTTTCCTTCATTGGCAAACCGTATGATTTTACACTCCTACGTAGATTTTTCTTCTGAGAAATATTCTTTTATACTGTTTTCAAACTGTAAACAGTGCTCCATTGTATAATTTTTAACAATGTCGTCTAAATTCAATTAATTTTCCATTAGAAACTTTTCAAATTTTGCAAAGCATTGCACGTCGTTCTCTTTGACATATTGTAGAATCATTAGGTTAATTTGAAGCAGGAGATGTGAAAAATGACCAATGCTCTCCCCGGACTCGAAGCTCGGACCCCTCGAATACGCGCTGAGTTTGCTGACCAATACACCACGAAGACATGCTAAGAAGGAGGGAGAAATACCTTATATAATCCCCTTTTAAAGGGCGACTGGGGACCCAAACGCCAAATCCTGGTGGTGGAGAATCATCATCCTCCACTTTTTTTTGGCGCATCTGTAGAGACATTAGGTTATTTCGAAGCTTTCTTAGACATGAAAAACGAGCAATGCCCTCCCCGGGATTCGAACATCGGACCTCTCAAATACGCGCCGAGTGGGCTGACCATTACATCACAAAGCATGCTAAAAAGGCTGGTAAAATACCTCATAATATGATGACATAGTTTTAAAACAGATCTATATCTAAATGTATTTTTATATCTTTTGAATTTATAAACACTAGTCAACTAGTATGAGTGCTTTAAAATTTTGTTTTCGAATTTTTATTTCGACTCGCGAAACCCCAAGGCTCCGCGGAGCTTACTTTTAAGGCTACTGGTCTAATGTTTTGCGAATAGTTTCGGTTTAGTTTATTATGGCAAAGTACACTAGGAGAATCTGCCTAAGGGGAGGAATGTCTTCGTGGAGGAATTTCTAAGGAAAATTGGCTAGTATAAACTTTACACATGGGTGAAACCATGAAAACGCTCATGCAGCCAGCCCGTTCCTGGGATTCGAACCTAAGACCGAACAAACCAGTGTTCAGCGACTCTACCGTTCAGCCGCTGGTAGGCCTCCAAACTGTTCTGGAAAAGGAAGAGATAGGCTTCTTTACCTGCGCTGAAGAAGCGATAGCGAGTTACAATCAGATATAAGCAGCATATCAACTACTTTCTAATTGTTATTCACAGTGCAGTCTGTCTTCAGCTTTCTCTGTATACTGTAGCTTATTTCCTAAAATGTAGTTCAGGAAACCTTCATAGACTAACTACAACCTTTTGGAAGAATGCATTTTGTCAGCTTCTCATCTGAGTTTGTGCAGCAGTTCTTACAAGAATGATTATATTAGAATCAAACTCAGGTCGGAACTTAGATATTCAGCGATTTTATTGCTTGGGCGCTTGTGGGCTTCTTTACGAATTAAAAGCCACTATTTAGAGTTGACACGTGAAAAATGTGCAGAAGTTTAACTGTCCCTATTATATGAGGAAAAGAACTGAGAGCAAGAAAACGAAATTTTTAATTTTACACACACTCATATATATATATAATTTTTTTTAATTATAAAAGAGGACTTCCAGTTTGTTATAACTTCTGAGAGCACAACTAGCTCGAAACTAAGCAAGCACATAAAATGAAAAGAAAGAGTTTCTTGAAACAAGATTCCTCTTCTTAAAACTTCTATATATTAAATTCTTTATATACTCCTTAAATGTTTCAACAACCTTTATATATATTTATCGAAAATGATATGATAGAAATGGATACCAGAAATGTCTGCCTCCTGTAATTCAATACTTATCCAAGGACAACATTTAGAAGTATCCGTTTATTTTCATTGTTTTTTCAGAATGTTTTTATTTTTTTCCTTCTTTTTTAATAGTTTTTTTTATTTCTTTTCAGAAACAGAATTGTTTGAAAAGATTTTTAACATTCTTAGACGATCTCAATTCGATCAGTTGTAACATTATTTTATTAACCAATCAGTGTTGAAAGAAAACTCCTATGACTGTACTTTAAAAATTCGGAAGTATTTTCTTTCTACAGTATTGACGCTGTAAGGAATTAAGGTATATCTTCCATGGATTCCTTATGGTTAGCGTATCCTTCTAGAAACTGGATGGACTGAATTACCCGGGGAAAGCTGGTTCGCTACACACGGAGAAAAGTACGAAAAATGCATGTTCAGCCAGCCCATTCATCAGTGTTCGAACCTGGGGCGAATTGTCTGTATTGAGCGGTCTTAGCCATTCGGTTAATGGTCGGCAACAACTTGGAAGATTTTACATTTGCTTCCAGACTAGAGCGTAATTGGTTCTTTATTTTTTTTCTTTTTCTTATAAAGGAAAATTTGCCTCTACATCGTATTTAGAAACGTAAAAAATTTTAAATGTACACTTTCATTGTTTGCGTTCTAAACGTGTTTTGAGTTTTACATGTCACATGTAAGTGTAATGATTTTTTGATTTTAGCTCTATAGCTATATCAGTTTTAACATTAATCAACGTACATTCACAATATCTAAGATTAGATATAAACATTTTACATTCAGAATCACATGTTTCGTACATGTTAAACTATCTTCACATAATGTACTATAATTCGAAAAACACTTTCAGACTGCCGAAATGATGCATAAATATAAAAAGCACGACAAATACCAAGCCGATCAAATGCAGTAATGTAACGGATTAATTTGTGTTAGCTTATTCATAGATTCTTTTAAGATAACCCTTTGGCCAAGTCAGGATTATCGTACATACGCATCTTTTAGTATTGTAAAATAAGATTTAGACAACCCTATAACTCAGCGCGGTTCTTGCTGAACTCCTTTCATCAGTATTGGATGTGTTTTCTGTTGTAACGATGTTATCAGCCAGAATCCAGAATTCCACTTTACCGTAGGCCCACCAGCGGCCGAGCGGTAAAGACGCTGAACACTGGTAGTTCGGTCCGAGGTTCGAATCCCGCGAACGGGCTGGCTGCATGGGCGTTTTCGTGGTTTTCCCCATGTGTAACGTGTATACGAGCCAGTTTCCCTTAGAAAGTCCTCCACGAAGGCATCCCTCCCTTTAGGCAGATAGCCCTCGTGTGCTTTGCCATAATTGAATAACCCAACCCCCCACCTTACCGTAACCCTGTCAAATGTTTTAGTCAAGATACTATCTTTTTCTGAAATCTTGTGATGTAATCCTTGAAATAGGTCATCCCTATATGAAATGGCTTCAAGAGCCATAACGTTATAACAGCGTCTATACGAAACTTTAGATATTGTTTTATGCAGTCTGAATTTCTCTTAAAATGCTGGTTTTAGCGAAAATAATATCAGCTAATAGACAGATTAGTTTTTCTGACTTAAAACAATCATTATTAGCCTATGATAAACTTTCACATTAATTTTTTTAAGGATAAAGAAGTCTTAATTTAAATTAAGTGACTAGATATAAATTTAGACGATTTTATAGCTTAATCCGTATGCAACGCAAGTCTACTCATAAAAATGAATTATGAAGTTTCTATATCAAAGGAAAAAATTCTAACGTTTGACTGCTTCTTTTTCACATTTACTCTTTCTTGTTTGCTGAATCAGTTTCAGCAAAATACACAAAGGCTATCTGCTTAACGGAAGAGACGCCTTTGTAGACATCTTTCTATGGCAGAACGGCAACCAACCCGTTCTTCGAGATTTCATCCAAAATTGAACTGCACTGGTGAAATAAATTAAGCGAATTTGCATATTTTATCGAATTGCATGAAAAGATCTGAATTGAAGGAAAAACCACTACTTCTAGATAAAAATGCAAATTTCGAACGGCAAATACGTAAGCGTATGCATGTGTGTAGGCGAAGCCAGTAGAAAAACAGGCTTTATAAGCACGTGGAGGGTAGGATAAATTGCGTTCGAAAGCACACGGCGAATTTCTTGGTGTTATCTTGCAGCAATCGGTTAAATTCACATCGGAACAGTAAAAATGAGTAACCACCAACGTTTTGATGATGTGGGAAGGCTAGAGGCAGACCAATTGCAAGTCCAGATATACAGAGATTTTAATTTAACATCCTGCATCGTGTGTAACCTATGGAAACAGTTCCAGGATACTGAATCCATCGAGAGAAAGGCTGGACAAGGTCGTCCAAGAGCCATGATGGCCAGAGAAGTTCGCCATTTGTCCATTTTAGCGAGGCGTAACAGAGGGGCTACAGCTTCTCAGCACTCTCGGGATCGAATGCAGCCAGCCACAGGAACTCGTGTAACAAGGGGGATTGTTTCCAAAAGACTGAATGAGAGAGGATTGTTTGCCAGAAGACCCTCTCTTTGCGTCCCGCTCAGGCCTACGGACAGGAGAGTCCGATTAGCTTGGTGCAGGCAGCATAGTGATTGGTGTACGGAGCAGTGGGCTGCCGTTCTGTTCACCGATTTAGCCCAAACACCGATTCTCGCCGTACTTTCACATGGAGAGAGCCAGGGACCCGCTACCTACCCTCCAATGTCCACGAAATCAACAGTTATGGCGGTGGCGGTGTAATGGTCTGGGCAGGCATCATGTTGGATGGCCGCACACCTCTCCACGTCTTTGACAGAGGCTCTGTGACTGATGTGAGGTATAGGGATGAGATCTTGGAGTTCTATGTTCGCTTTTTCCGGGGTACACTGGGCCCCAGTTAATCTCACAGGACGTTAACGCGAAGCCACATATAGCTCTTCTGGCCGACGAATTTCTCGAGAGTGAGAATATTCGCCGGATGGCTTGGGCAGCAAGATCTCCAGACCTCAACCCGATAGAGCATGTCTGAGACTCTGTGTGGAGGGCAATTGCAACTCGCAACCCCCTCCGAGAACCATCCAGGAACTGAAAACAGCATTTCTGAATGAATGGGACCAGTTGCCACAGGCACTGATAAACTGCATTATTTCCAGTATGACATCACGCTACGAGGCCTGTATGGCTCTAAGAGGGGACCATACCCCTATTAATCCATTTCTTTGTGCCTTCTACAACCGCTGTTTCATACCTTCAGACTCCCATGAGTGTTACATACGAACATGTGTGTCTGTTATAACTGTTGAATGTTTATTTTTTTTTTGTATTATATCAACCTGTGTTCACACTAAATTAGTTCTCGAGATCGTAGATCAAATATGAAAGTTCTCTTAATTTATTCCACCAGTGTACAAATACTATATATCTTATGTCTTATTCTTGTGATCATTGGTAGGACAATTATATGAAATATAGGAAACACGCGTATATGAAAGTAATGTTATACAGCATTGATCTCTGAATCATATAATCCAGCGCTTCTTAAACTTTTTTTTCATTTATGACCCCTTTTTATCACAGAGCCGTTTTCGCGGTACCAGATATTTAATATAGAATAAATACATAAAAATAAATATTTTCCCCTAAGTAATTTATTGTTTTGGTAGTTAGTGCACATACGAAATGAAGCAGTGTTAGTATTTGTTTCAGGTATACAAAAATTAATGAAAAAAAATCACTTTTGAATAAAATGGATGTGTTGTGTTTTTTGCTGCATTACAAATTAAATTTAATGCAATATTCGACACTGCTGGACGTACAACATCTTCAGCCTTATAATAGGTAATAAAGCATTAAAGCTGATAATTTTGTTTCACGGAAGTATGTAGTGCTGAATTTTCGAAGAACATTTAATGCCATCTCATAAATTGCGGAAAATTAGCTCCGATCCCAGAAATCAAGGGTATTTGTGGAAACTCAAGTTTTAAGGTCACCCGTTAGCTAAACAAATTCCTTTAAGGCTTTATATGATAAGTGATTAATCTCATTTATGTCAGTTAATGTAATATCTTAAAATTAATGTACCTGAATGAAATTTGGGGCACCTCAGAATTTCGCTCTGTGAAACCTATTTGGGGTCTCGACACACAGTTTAAAGAAACCTGTTGCATTCTAATATGCTGGCAAATATTGGTAGAATACGCTATTGCTGAAGATGATGGTAACATTTGAATACTTCAAAGTACAGAAGGGCTATCTGCCTAAGGGGATGGATGCCATCGTGTAGAAATTTTCTTATGGAACTGTCTCATGTTCAAGCTATACAGCTTGAAAATCAACCATGCAGCCAGTCGTTCGACTGGGATTGAACCCAGATCGAACTCCCAGCATTCTGTGATCTTTACCATTCGGTCGTTGGTGGCAGAGGAAACTAGCTTTAGTCAAGGGAAACAGCAAATCTATCTCAAACAACTAAAAGTGCTTGCTGAAAACAACTTTCTGTTCTGAAAAAATTATATAGTATCGTTTTTATCACATTAGTTTAAATCTTATGTACAAATCATATTTGCAGATTTATAATAGTTCAAACGTATAACGTAATATGATATAATAATGTGGTTTTTTCTCTTTCTTCTTTGAGTCGTAATAAATAATTATATCTCCCCAAAACTGTCTTAAAAAATGCGACAGCAAAGTATAAAATATTTCGTGTTAACATTGCTAAAGAATACTTTCATGGATTTTTCTTGCTATACAAAGAGTTTTAATCCTGTTTTTTTATTTATTTATTTACTTGAAAATTCATTTTTAATCTGTCTTCGAGATAGCTTTCTAAATAGTAGCAAATGAAAACATTTCTCTTTCTCAAATCATCATTACCATAAAAGCAAAATTCATTTTATCTGTTTGATAATACGAGCTTTCTTATCTTTGCTTATTGATATTTTCAAAATCTCAGAGATGACTTCTAAACTACAGAGATAAATTTGGTAAGTCTGTACATAACCACCCAACTTTTAGAATCGATATCGACATTTTAAACATAATTACTTTTCTTAATAAACTAAACAAATTCCTATCTTAATGTCGATTTTTAATCATAGAATCATGAGTTTTTTTATTGTTCCTTTTAATGGTGGCATTTGAGTTTATCTTTTCCCTCGTGCGTCTTTTTTTCCCTAACATCACGAGTATTGACTGGAAAAATTAGTTACTTATCTTAGTCTTGCGCGACTAAACTAAACTAATCGATAAACCATTATGTACAGAAAAAACGCAAATGTGCTTTGAATTCATTTACATGGTTTTGTGAATTAAAAACAAAACCAAATTGAAATTAAAGGGGAGTTTCCCAGCCTTCGTAATTAGCAGTTTTAGAGCAATTAAACGAAACTCTAAACTGCAAAATAATTTCCTTAAACTCCGAATTAAAATATGGGGCAAACTTGTATATTTTCTTTCATAATCTCTTCTAAAGTCTGATATGTAATTAAGTTGAGCGCCTTTAAATCCTCGAATAATACGCGGAAAAATTGTAAAAATAATGCCGAAGTCATGTTTTCCTCAAAGCTTTATTAAGTAACCGCTTCGAACAGCTTTATTAAGTAGAAGACATTGCTACAATAACAGTTAGTTTAGCAGAAATTTTCTCGCCTCGCTCATTTCTAAATAACCCCGTAATTATTTTGTCAATATTAATTTACTGGATACTCCACGACTGCACGCAGAATTGAGCCAATTTGATTTCCTGTAAGAGAATAGTGTTGTCTCTCTGTCCGCGCTTTGACTGTGATATTTTATTTTCAAAGAGGTTGCAGGCTTTCTCATTATTTCAATGATAGAGTTTTCTAACAGTCAGTTGTACTACGAGTTATGTTTTCCAGCTGTGCTTTTTCTTGTATTTATTTCTTGAAATCATTTGTTTGAATTCTTTTATTACTGTAAAAAATATTTATGTTAACTGTGTTATTTATTTTGTGCCTTTTGAAATTTATAAGGTGCTTTTCCCGCTTGCCTTCTTGGTGTAACTGGATAGCATGTCCAAAGCGTAATCGGGAGATCCGAAGTTTGAAACCCGCTGAGGGCACTGCGGATTTCTTTAGTTTCATGCGTCGAAGAACCTAATGGCTCTACCAATTAATTTTTAGAATTTGTATAAGTTAAAAGGAAATCCCGTAATTTGTAGTTTATTTTATTTTGGGGTACATTGCAGGTTCTGAGCCTAAATGTTTCAACACTGGATATTATATCATATAGTTAACTTGCTTTATGAATAAATCTCTTCTATGATTGCCGCTAATGATCCAAGCTCATAAACAACATTATAAGTTACTAGTCATTCTGCTACTGCAAGTTGACGTTAATTAGACCACTTTATAATCAAGCGTGCAAGTTCATAAATGTTAAGTTTTTTACGGAATATAAAATATTATGTGTAGTGTTGTTAATTTACCCAGAGTCGAAAATCCCCAACGTAATTTCAATCGAATAAATTAATTCCTGCTTATGAAAATTCTGTTTATTAGTTATGAAGACGAATTGATGAAACTTTTTGTTAACTGCAGTTCAGGACTTCGGCTAGATCTTCTTTGTGGGTTGTTTGATTTGAGACTGATCAGATTTTGTACGCATTTCCTTTTCCGCTGTTTCAGTGGTTCATCACTATTTTCATATTCTGCTGCTATGCTGTCCCCTATCGAGTTTACACCATTTAAAGTTAGCCATTAAATAACTGGGTTTGCTTCTGGCTTTTGTTATTCATGCATATACATTCATGTTTACACAAATGATAAATTTGAGAAACGCAAAAAGTAGATACTTTTATTGAAATGGATATTGAACTTTTTAGCATTGGGTAAAATTCAGCCACTTTTATTTTTTTAGCTTCAGAGGAAGTATATTTCATGAGGGTAAAGGAAAGTATAAATCGATATATTATGTTTAAATCGCTGATTACAAATTACCTTTTTTACAATGATCTTTGAAATTCTAAAGTGCTCTAAAAGTTTCCAACACTTTGTGAGTTCAACCTGCACATGATCATTCATTAATACGAGTATTTAAACATACTTGTTGTTCATACTTATATTGCGCGTTATGACTTATCTCACTTATCAGACAGTAACACCTGAACAAGGTCCACGAATTTCACTGTGTCTAGGAACATAATACTGCGTCCATCGTTGGCATGGGCCTTGAACACTTTATAGGTGACATTACGACATTGCCTAATTCCGTTCCAGTTTTAAAGACTAATTATCCCAAGAATCTTCCATCCCTCTTTTCGTACCACCAAATCACTCGAAAGGGCTTACTTGTGTTTTAACTGTCCGATGCCACAAAGGCACTACACGAACATCCAAGCCTTCTCCGGGATTTGAGACTTGGCCCAGCGATACTACAGCTAGCAACGCAACCTACTATACCGATCAGTGCGGTGTATATATTGTATTAATATGGTATAAATTGTTTTATAATTGTAATTTAATTCCTAAAAGACGGTGAATGAGTAGTGATTATATTTGATGACCAACGGCATGTCTGGTCACTTCTGCAAAATGTCATTGTCTACAAATGTGTTTTATGCCTAGTTTTTTATTATACCGCTTTTCACCAGTGAAAGAAACTTGTTACAGAAAATATGAATTTATTGCTTTGTTGGTGCATAAAAATGCCCTGGTAAACGAAACGCAGTTGGAAAAGATTGTAATATTCAAAAGCTCAATAACATTAGTGATTAAAAGAAAGGCAAAAACCCCGTTATTCTTCATTTCTGAGATTTAATATCTGGATTCTTCGTAAAGAAATACAGCGCTGCAAATCATCACGCATTTCTAGAATAGTAGACAATAACAAAAGTGTGAAAAATAATAACAAATGCCCTCCATCTTTCGCTTCGTGAAAAGTCATCCGAATTCTTTTTTTTTTAAATCGTTGCATGTTAGTGTCTCGATAAAAGAAGTAGGAAAATTTCTTGTATTAAATGATAGCTCGTCTTAGCACAGCTTTACGGATCATTGAGTGCGTACGAAATAAATCACAGGAGGGAGGCAAAAACTTCCCCCTAGAACAATGTATCTCGTTATTCATAATAATGTTAGGCATTTGTAAAAGAGAGGGTTTTGCGCTTTCTTGCTGTTAAGACAATGTCAGTGCTTCTTAGTCGTTGTATTTGACAGTGGCTAAATGGGCCTCCGCCTAGGCAAGATTGCGTCTGGATTTGTTCAGAAGAACACTCGAAATAAAGAAGGTTTAGGAAAGTGGAGTTTTTTTTTTTTTTAGCCTTTTGGGACAACATTTTAGAGCTGTCACTTGTTAAATACTAGGAGACAGCAAGCTTCAAATTATGAATTCGTTTTTTATAATACAGATTCAGGATTTGAATATATGTTCTCGTATGTTAAAGAGATCCCCCCTTTTGAGCTTGGAATGGAAAATATAAGTAAACGAAGAATATCAATATTTTTTAAGATTCATAGAAAGAAGCTGTAGGAATAATTTTTTTAAATAATTTAAACTGGGTTGCAGTTTATGCAAAATTATGAGCTCTTACATTTGCTATATTTATATAATTTCAGCTTTTAGATTGTTGTTAATTTCATTTCAGTTTTTTATCAAGTAGCCGTATTATCCTTGCATGCCTAAAATAATTTACGGCATTAAACTTTACGTCAAAAACTTGAAAAATATAAATTTAAATGAATGGAAACAAAGTTTTCGCATAGGTTTCGCATTTTCTTTGTTTATTTATTTTATAAAATAATAATGTAATTAGAAAATGCCGTCTATGAACTTCAGTGTCTTCAAAAAGTTAATTTGAAAGAACGTAGCTTCTTCTTGTTAAAATAAACTTGTCAGTATAAATCAATTTTACTGAGCTTTTTATCTAGATTTCTAGGGGCCCAAAATAAATTTATATGAGACTTAATTTTGTGTAGTGTTTTTCATACTTGGTTGGTTGGTTATTTGAATATGGCAAAGCATATTAGAGCCACCTGCTTAAGGGAAGAGTTGCTTGCGTGAAGGACTTTCTAAAGGAAGCTGGCTGGTATTTTAAGTTACACATGGGGAAAACCACGAAAAGTAACCATGGGGCCAATAAATCCTTTAATGGGTTAAGACAACAGTTAAACAACAGTTTTCAGTTTTTAAGCCCATATTCTGTTCTGTTAAAAAATATAATTATCAGAAATTTTAAATGCTCGGCTTCCGAAGATTCACAGTATATAGTTGAAAACGATTGTTGCTGTAATTTTTAGACATACAAGTAGCTTTATATGGTCTTGAAACGCGAGTAATAAGTAATGGCATTTTCTAGCATATTAATTGAATTTCAGAAACCAAAAATGACTAATGTTTTGCATACAGTTTCAACGATAATTAAATTTTTCTTTCAGTGGCTTTTCAACAAATGTACAGTTTCGTAAAAAATAATTGCTAAAAGTTAAATTATGTTTACTACCCTCAGCAAATCTGTACTAGGATGTTAAAACATTTTATCCTTAAATTTGTCATGTGTTTTCTCGAAAGACTTCCCAATATACACTTCAGCGATGCAAACAGGAGCAGTTCTAATATCAGACGTCAGTCATAATTTAATCCTACACTTTCCTCTTGTCTTTTATGATAATTGTAGCTTAAATAAGCATTTATATTAATAAGGAATCAGAGGTTTGAAGCTGTGTTGACTTTTAAGTAGCGAACTTCTTTGGAAAACGTACAACTAATATCCGAAAAATGGTCTTTTTCTAGAAATGGGTCTGTCTTTAGAGGATACAAATTAAAAGCTCAGTCTCGGTGTATATACCATTACTGAAGTATAATTAAATGAATGTTAAGCTGTACTGAAGGTTTCGTATCTGGGGTGTAGTTTACTTAATTTACTGCCTTTTTTGGAAAATGACTGTAAGAAAATTAACATTCTTCAGAACATATTCAATACGATTTATTCTTTCAAAATAATACGCTTTTCATAGATTTACCTTAATTCTGATCCTTAATTTAAAAAACATCTTTCTATATTTGCATCTACGTCTGAAATGAAAAGACAATTTATTTCCAAAATACCGAGCTGCCATAACGGTTATTATTGGTTATAATTTTCGTTTTGAAGGTTTAATGGGCACACATTATTTGATCTAAATTTTATACGATTAAGTAAGTTTAATGGCATTTTCAATTAAATTTATTCGCTAAATAGCAAATAGAAGAGAAACATTCCGTAATAACGAATTTGGCAATGATACAATAAAAGATAAGTCATTTTCGTATTCATTGTAGTATTACGCTCTTTATTGGACACAGTTATGTTTTTTTTATGAATTTTATTTAACTTGAACGCATTGTTTAGTAACAAATCGGGGAAACAATTGGGGAAAAAAGAATAAAATAATTACTCGTCTGGAGAAGAAAAATTACCAAAAATAATGTTCATTTAGATAAGTATTTCCAGTATTCGAGGTTCAATTTCACAACTTGTACATCTAAAAATGGAAAAACCATTTTCTTCCATATCGAAGCGCTAGAAATTCCATAAAAGTGTACTCTTAAATGGAAAAAAAAAGAAAAAAGAAAGTTAATTAACCACCTGCAGAGAGAATGCCCCGTTTGATCGAACATTTTATTTCTGGAATGTTTTCGTTGTAATCGTGTTACCGAATTCTTATGCCATTCTATTTGAATTAAATACCTTGGACAAATATCATCAACCACGACTGTATGCTTCGCTTTTTAAAGAACGTACGCTGTTCAAATAAGTAATTCTTTTCTGAAGCGTAAGATCGACCTAATAAGACTATTAATCTTGCTTCTGCCGGTGAACTGAATGCGTATTTAAACAGACTGGAGACATTTTTCCTCGTTTGAATACTCTTCTGGGAAATTCCTCTGAAGCAAATTTCTGAGACATCAGCTGATTCGACTAAAAGTTTGTATTCATGCAAAAGGAATTTGTTAATGACCATTATGGTTCAAGGTAGTTAGCGCTTTTTCTCACTTTCCTGATTGTTCTGAAGCAGCTGTGTCAACTGCTACTATAGTGTACGCGGGACACAAAACAGAGACAGGAGGTGACACTTCACGCTGTAAAATAAATAAAAAAAAACTGAGATTCATAGACCATTATACCTTTGACTCAGAAAATACGATTTTTTTATGAATTATCGTAATAGAGAGCAATATCTGTTACATTTTATATTATTTTACTACTAATGAAACAAGCCATTTTTAATGACAAATGCTCATGATTTATGCAGGGTATATTCACCATTGGTGCTTTCAGGTATTGTTAGACTTCATTCAGATGTTTGAGCATAACGTTTCGTGACTTCTTATAATTCATTGGTCACGTGGCTGTCAATTTTGGGGTGGGTGATTGGTAGCAACAGCAAATAGCAAAAGTCCTTGGGGTGGGATAATTTTTGGTGTTTTTTGGTTGAAAAGTAAAATTGACACATATTTATCAGTTTTTAACAATTTTTTGGCAATGCCTTCAGTAACGTAATTATATTAATTTATTAATATTATGACGGATAAAGTATTATTAAACGGAAAAGCAATACGAATATCACAGGTTTCAAGAAGCTTTAATGAATTCTTTATTTGATTTAATGGAATATTTTATAGAACACACGTATGGTATTTGGTTAAATATGTTTGTGCCTTGAAGAAGAAAGATTCCGTGCCTGCCTGCTTCGAAATACATTGTTTAAGTTAATGGCAAG
Source organism: Stegodyphus mimosarum (assembly GCA_000611955.2). Lineage (NCBI taxonomy): Eukaryota > Metazoa > Arthropoda > Arachnida > Araneae > Eresidae > Stegodyphus > Stegodyphus mimosarum. The sequence continues at coordinate 606,418 of KK113119.1, read as the reverse complement.
TTGGAGTTTACATAAATTTAAATTATTTCTCAATAGTTTGTAAATGATCTCAATAGTTTTGGATTTAATTCGTCATGTGTATTGTTTAACAATCAGTTTACTCTTAGACATACATCAGTTTGCTATTCAATATACGTTAATCAATTCGTTTTGCTTTTAATAACATGTTTATTCTTAAGTCCTGAATTATTTCCTGATTATTATATTTTCCAAATTTTCCATATTTTTTTTAATTTTTATTTATCTGACCATCGATGGCTATTCTGTACTCATGTACATTAGTTTTTTTTTCCTTAAGTTTTTCTATTTTCTGTACAACAAAATTCAATTCCGCGATTCTATTTATTGTTTACATTTTTATGTATTTTTATGACAATCATTTATTATAAGCGGTAATAGATATAGATCGCATAACCAAACTAAACTGCACTGTTATTAAATAGGAGAATAAAAGTAAAATAATCATATCAGTTCCTTCCTTCAAGTAATCAAAACTGAACGATTTTGTTTGGGGACGCGAATAACATAATACAGAAGCTCTTCATTTTTGCCCAAGAAAATGTAAGAAACGCTTTCAGGCATTCATCGGAATATCGAATTTTCCAGTAGAGATTTAAGCCCTGATTACTTTCAATATTTAATTATTTCCAAGATCTTCATTTGGCTTTTGTTCGAAAACATTAAATTATCGGAGGAGCGAAGCGTTCTTGGTTAGAAATGTATGGCGTAATGAATTTTTTATGAAAAAAGAACTTCGTTTCGACATTTCGTGAGGATAAAAAATCAAGATCTAACTTGAACGGATGTACGTACTGCGTTGATATGAAGAATGAGAGCCAATTCACCAGATCTCTTTGTCGCAAATTGAACAGTCTTCCTTCTTGAGAGGATGAAAGATGAAATTACAGCAAATTTAATATGAGTCATGCGTCGTAATTTCTTTCTTTCTTTTCATGCTAAATGTTTTATTTTCATGTGTGTCTTTCTTTTAGAATTAGATAAGACAATAAATAACCAGGTCTGTATGAAATGGCTCGCTGTTTGAACTCGAATATGGTATTTCTAGGAATCATATTAGGGTAGAGTAGATTAGTTTTTATTTTTGCATTCAAATATTAACAGCAATTATTTGGCACATAGCAAAAATTATAAACATGAAATTTTCACTCAATTCATCAACACTCGAAATTTAGAGATCTAGTCTCCGCAGATTAAAGGCAGGCGCCATAAATCTTAGAAAAATAAACTATCGTTAATGCAATCCTACTTTCTCTGCGATTGAAACAATGCTTTAAATGGACTGCCCAAAGAATAACTACTTTTATTTTGTTATTGTATTTATCAATTACAAATACACTCATGTACATAAATTAAGGATAATTCGGAGTCACGCGGAAATCGAACTCTAAAATAAATGTATCACCTGTAAAATCACTACACACATCTTCAAGAATCAAATGCAAATTTCAGGAAGTAACCAGATGACAGCAATGGTACGTCACAATGACGAGAGTGTAAGAGAGTGATATATAAGGAATACAGGCAAAGAAGTAAAATTGTTCGCTGGCGCTTTATAAGCATTTCAGTGCAATAACCGAATAGTTATGACACAAAGGACGCATTTGGATGATTTTTTATGTGGTAGAATTATCGGCCGCTTGGAATTTGGGCGTACCCAACTGGAAGTATCAGACGAACTTGGAATTGCCCAGAGTGTCATCTCCAGGCTTTGACAACGATTCCAAGATGATGGTAATGCGAGTAGACATTACAGCACATGTCGCCACAGAGTTACAACGCCGAATGAGGACCGGTATTTGGCAGTTACTGCCAAAAGAAACAGGCGAAGCACAGCCTCAGACCTGTCTCGTCAGCTGTCTTCAGCCACTGGTACGACAATTTCAAGACAGACCGTGTACAGACGCTTAGAGCAGATTGGTCTATATGCTCGTAGACCTGTCAGATGCGTTCCACTTACTGCAACTCACTGTCGCCTGCGGTTAGTCTGGAGTAGAGAGCATGCATTGTGGACACCGCAACAGTGGGCTTGTGTGATGTTTCCCGACGAGTCCAGGTTTAGCTTGCAGTCTGATTCTCGCCGGACTTTCATATGGAGAGTTCCAGATACCCGTTACCACCAAGAAAACATCATTCAACGACACCGTTACGGTGGTGAAGGTGTGCTCGTTTGGGGTGGAATTATTCTGGGTTCCAGAACTGACCTGCATGTTCAAATTGGAACCATGACAAGCCAAATCTATGGGGACGTCATTCTGGAACAACATGTACGTTTGTTTCGGGGCGCCATGGGCGCCTAATTTGTGTTTATGAATGACAACGCCCGTCCTCACCGTGCAACCATCGTAAGCGAATGCCTTCAATCGGAGGATATCCCCCGTATGTACTGGCCAGCATTCTCACCGGACTTGAATCCAGTAGAGCACGTGTGGGACATGCTTGGCCGACGAGTTGCAGCCCGTCAACCTCCTCCTATACGTCTACCAGAACTTCTGAGAGCATTGCTTTTTGAGTGGTGTAATATCCCCCAAGATCAGATCGATAATTTGATACTCAGCATGCCTAGGCGTTGTACGGACTGTATTGCATCGTCTGGAAGACATAGAATGTATTAACAATCATACCAACCATGTAATATTGGTTATTTGTAAATAGGTTTTTTTTATAATTTGCTCCAGGGAGAAAAAATCGCTAATTTGTTTAATAATATCAAACATATAGCATCTTTTTTTGCTCTTTACCTTTTGTTTAATAAATAAGCTTTACAAATAAGCCAAATTTGTTTTGCTTCTAACTCTTCCTTTGCCTGATTTTGCATTATCCTTAATTTACGGACATGAGTGTATTACACTGTGGCAGCTTTACTTATCAGAATTGCGATTAACAATAAGCCTATCATACTGCAATTCCTGTTTTCTTTTCGTCTTATTACAGTTCTATGTCATATATGCAATCTGATGTAGTATTTAAAAGTAATCATTATTAATTTTAGTTTCTCTTTGAAAGACCCATGAACCGCCCCCGAAAGAACAAAGGTATTAAAGCCACCGAATTTCATTGGAATCAAGGAAGTGCAAGGCAGTTTCACAGATTTTAAAAAAAATGGATTAATCTTATTATGATTTAAAAAATAATAGCTAAGATTTTCTTTTCGTTGCTCGCATAATACAGCGAAACCTACCAAACCGACTTCACGGTTCCGAACTATTTCTATCTTCTGTGAAGATGGCCTTAGAGAATATGCCTTTCAATGATGATCGAAACCAGTGTTTTTTTTTCCATAAACTTTACTCTTTTCCCTGATTGCCATCTGAGGCTTCATTGAATTTACTATCGAAATATGCACTTCACTGCTGCAATCGTTCTCAAGAAGCGAAGTTCACTTATTAATGTTACAGATTTCGTAGCATTGTGATTGTTCTGACTGTGAGAAAAATTTGGCTTCTTTTCGCTCAAGTTCAGCATTTTTCTCGAAAAATTGTTACATTTTTCGGATACTTCATTCCTCCATAAACACAATATTTTATTTAATAATTTTCTACCAGATAACTGTTCTTTGTCAAAATATTTCTCAATTTAAGTGTTTCTTTGCGCATTTCAGTTCTACAATAACTTAAAATGATCCATTTATTTTTCTTTTAATTTTCAAGAATAAAAAGTAGCTATAATAGAAATCGTGGAATTCTTTTAAGAATCAAACTACACTCTTGTGCAAAATTAAGACATTTTGCAAATTATATATCTTTCTAGGAAAAAGATTGAACCAAAAATATTCATTAAGCCGCTAAAGAATTGCGCAAATATTCGAAGTATATATAAGAATATATAGACGTCGAATACATGAGCGAGCTCGTGCGTATCTGCGAAACTGTAATTTTGGAGGGGTATAAACCTACGAGGGAGTTTCGCCGATTTGTGTGCTCGTACTCCTTCACGACATTCGTCGTGTTTCTCGCATGAGTTGGGTAAGTTTTATAAAATATTAGGTACAATGAGTAGTCGCAAACGTATGAATAACGGAATGACACGGAGAAATTTCGGTAGATTGGAGGCAAGCCAATCACAAGCGCAGAGCTCGGCTTAACCCAGTGTCGTCTCAGGTGGGGAAAATAGTTTCAGGACCCTAGATTCTTATCGAAAAGACCTGAGCAAGGTTGATCAAGATGCATAACGATGAATGAGGATCGTTACTACGAATAATCAGGTCGGAGACAGAGGATGCTGAGCTTCATAATTCTCACGTAAATTGCATGCTGCCATTGCAACCCGAGCTTCACGGTCCACAGTTGCCCGAATGCTTCTTGGGGTAGAGCTGTATGCCAGAAAACCCATTGTTTGCATCTCGCTCATTGTAATACCTAAGAGAGTGCGTTTAGCATGGTGCAGACTACATGCGCCTTGGAGCCAACTTCAGAGGAGCACTAGGCTTTTTACATATGAGTCTAGATTCATCCTGAATTCTCGGAGTACCTGTGTCTGGAAACAGCTAGGAACGCCATACCATCTTTCTCTCATCAGGGGAAAAGGTAATTATAGTGGTGGAGGTGTAATGGTTTGGGCACACATTATGTTGGATGGCGTACACCCGTGCATAATGTATTTGACAAAGGCTTCCTGACTGCTATAAAATATAGAGAGGAGATCTTAGAGCCCTATGTGCGACTTTTTAGGGGAGCAGTTGGTCCTGAGTTTTTGTTAATGGACGACAAGGCTTGTCCACGTAGGACTCATCTGGTCGACAATTAGCTAGAAAGAATATTCAACTTATGGATTGATCCGCCAGATTCTTCTGACATTTAAATCTATAGAGCATGTCTGGAATGCTCTTGGGATGGTAATCGCCATCCCCCTCCGAAAGCCATCGCGGAACTGGAAACTGCCTTACTGCAGGCATTACAAACTCTTGAACTGTCTCCTGTCCAGCATGCCTCATGTCTGGCTGTGAGAGCTTACCATATGACATATTAGACTCATTTTCAGTTTGATATCATAATGTGGATTTTGGACATCCCTGCAGTATGAGCTTTACTGATAATCATGTGTATGCAGAATTATTTTTGAATGTTACATTTCTTTCTCTGTTACAAATGTGTTATTTTCATACGAAATTTCATTAAAATTTGTCCTTAAGATTTTCAGAAATTCGATATAATATGTAAATTTTCTTAATTTTGTACGTGAGTTTGCGTTTGGACTTGTAGATCCCTGAAACGTATGTCTAGAAAGCATGAATTTTTTAAAATTTAATGGAAATGTTTTTGACCCCAAAAAGTATATTAATAACCTTACGGTATTCATAAAATTCATGTCAATTATATTAACAAAATCTTTGGGTATTTACAGAATACAGGATACTTTTCGGAAAGTATCCGAGAACATTTATCTGAGTATTCCTACCTGTGAAACCAACAATCATAGCTTTGTCCTTTAAGTTGCAGGAAATGGTTTCGTGTCCCATTTATAGCATCTTTATTTTCGTTAAAAGAATTGCCGTGCATCTTTCTTTGAGAATCTAAAAGAGTAAATTAAGTGCAAATTGATATTATACTTTTATATACAAGCTAAAGCTTGAAATTAGGAAAAATGATTCAATGGTAGCACCTTATATAAAAATGAATAAAAAAAAAGTTGATTGAATTATTTTTAAGTGTCCGTTACTAAGATTACTTTATCCATTATATGATTAACTCATGTATCCAAAGAATGAAACTAACAATGAGTCTCAAGTGAAGTCGAGTGGCTCTAAGGGAGGAAGAAAAGATATAAGAAGCTGCCTCAGGAAGACAATTACCTAATGATTTTATAAAAGGAAACTTCTCATGCAAACAATAACTTTATATTTCCTGTTTCCATTTATGCTGTCCACACTCCTTCGCACGGAGACCGAACAATTAAATCAAATTTTCGTAATTTTTTCCAATATTTTGTTTACTTTATTGTTTTAGATTGAATGATTTCTACTATTTTTATATTACGAACTTGGGCTCAAGGTACTGTTGCGAATTTTGAAAAAGCCATCATCTACGTTCCTTTATCTGTGCCTTGATTCATTAAATATTAGTTTCCTATGTGGAAAATGATTTCTGTTTACGAACATTTCCTATTACGAACGGCTTTCACGAATAAATTAAAGGTGTGAGCCGATATTTCACTTCATCGGCTTTATTTTTCACGTTTCTTTTGGTTCAAATAGTGGGAACAAGAGCTTTCCAAACGAGAGCAGTTATTTCGCTCTATTATAGCAAATTTAGATATAAGCTAAAAGATAAAATATTATCCTTTCTACTTTGATTATGTTTCTCATTATAGCGGACACGAAATTTCTGATTTAGATTCAAAAGAAAAAAAAAAGGTTACCAGTATTACATAAGCAGTAGTAACATTCTTAAATAATGCAAGGTACGCTGGTATAGTCTTTCTATTTGGCAACTTCGGATCTTTGAATTTCCGACGAGTAAAGGGAGATATACAAGAGCTATATATATACTGAGTGGGAAGATTATAAAGCAGCATTAAAGACATATGTGGCAAAGATTTAAATTTTTTGGAAATATTTCTACGCATAAACTGCATTTCATTGCGTAGACTAAGAATATCCTTAAAAATCTTTTGTGTGAATGTTGTTAGACTTTACCAATACATCAGCTTCTTAAATTATGCACCATGTTGGAGTAGAAGCCGATTCAGGGACTGCAGTATGCAGTAGTAATTTTTTTTCCTCTTTTCGTTCTTCATTGAATAAAAAGCCAAACCGTGTATCGGGATAAGCTTTTCAATCTTCTTTTAAGGCTTTTATCCTTCTTCTCAGATCATTTACATTTTCCGACGATTAGTTTCGCGCTATGCGTTTTGAAAAGACCTTCATGTTGTATGTTTATGCTTCAAGAAGCTCTTTATAAGTGGAGTAAGGAAAGGGGGAGAGAGAGATGAAAACAAAGATGCATTGTGTGTACGCCTTCCATCCAAATGATAAAACCGGCGTGATTTTACTTTTTTTAACGAGTTTTCTGACGCATTTCATGCAATTCGATTGAGAGGGCCTAGATTAAAGTTTAAAATTACCTAAATATGCAAGAGGACTAAAAATTAAATGGATGTAGTATTAACAACTTTTCAGCAAATTTAAGCTTATGTAACAGTGTCCGAGAGCTATCGTTTAGTATTCTGTTAAGTATTTTTATTGTTTAAATTCAAAATGCGCTCCAGGCAAACAGCATTAAATATCTTTTTTTGGGGGGAGGGGAGTGAGCGTCCTTTTAAAGAATAAATTCCATTTATATGCAAATATTTTGGAAAGGATGGCACTTAACTCATGTTCTAGAAATATTTGTGTAAACGTAGCTTGGAAAATATGTAAGAAGTCCAATGTGCAATAAAATAGAAGTGTTGCTATTTATTAAAATTAATAACAGGAATTTTTAAGAAAGAGCGAAGGATCATAAATATGGTTTGGAAAAATAACCATTTAAATCAGAATTTTATCTCCAAAAATTAAAAAACATAGAAAACTAAAATCAATAGAAAGAAAGCATATTCATTCATCTAAAACGCATGACATATGAAAAGTAAAATTTTGCATTTCAATTAACTATAACATTTTTATCTGTATTTGCGTGAATACTAATTACTACGGATTAGACTATAACGTTATTATTCGAGAAATAAATTGCTTCTCGTATTTAAAGTTTGGGTCATAAAATTGCAATGATAAAAATTGTAACATTGTGGAATTTATGAAATCTTGTATAACTTTGCTTTTGTAACTACTTGAAATTTTTGACAAATTTATTCAAAAGCAAAATATGTATGTAATTTTATTTGCTTCCTTTTCAGTTATTTCAGCTCCTTGAATGCTACGCTTTTCTAATAAAATCGCATTGGTAGATTTGAAATGCATCTTCAAAATTAGTAAAAATTATTTAACTGAAATATTTTAATTATTAATTTGACAGTAATTTGAAAGGTGTGCCGTTTCAAAATTCTCAAAATAACGAATAAAACATTTTATTCTGGAATGAGAACAGTGGGGTTTTTCACTTTTATTCTCTCTGATTTTCTGAAATTGAAAGGGTTTAACTCGGTATCTAGTCAAGTTTAGAAATGTCAGCTGTCATGTTAGAGATTTCAGACTTTTCCTTTTTGACTGGGCTCCAGCTATAGTTTAGAATCTAAATTTTCGAAGCAATCATACTTTCCCCCCCCCCCAGGTTTTTATACTAAAGCATTTCTATTGATTTTCTCTTTTTCTTGTTCACATTTAATTTCCCCTTTTTCTGGTGCTAAATATGAACCAGCTTTCCTTAAAAATTCTTCCACGAAAAACATCTTTTCTGTGTTTGTATCTTCTATAAGAGCTGCTGTAAAAGTCATTAATCTGATGCTGTTATATTTCCAGATAAAAAAATAGTATGTATCGTGTCAGTGTACGTAAGTGGACGCTTTTTATCAGAATTTATTCTCTAAATTGAATTTAAGTACTAAAAGTATCTCGGTATGTTTCTTTAAGAACATACAGAGATACTTTTAGTACTTAAATTCAGTCAAAGCCTGCCCCGGTGCTTCTTAATTTTTGGAAGTAATTGTAGTTAAAATTTGAGAACACTGCACACCAAAAGTAATGGGCTCCAGTGGTATTTTTCATGAAATGTTTGAATAAATCATGTACTTCATACTCTTAATAAATAAATCAAAATGCTATTTATATTATTTACATCCTTCTCTAGCCTTTTTTAAGCATGATTAATTTCAGCAAACTTCATTTGTTTTCATTTCATTCAATTTTGATGCTATATGTATTTATCATTAAACTTCATTTAATTTTTGCAGGTTTATTTCACTTACTTTATTTATCATTTCTTTTATGTATTGTTGACTTATTTTATCCTTATTTTAAAAATTAATTTGTTATTCTTGGTAACGTATGCTTCTAGAAATGATAACTCATTATTAGGAAACAATGACATCTTTGCACTGACTGTATTCAAGAAAGCCTCTGATGTTTCGTTCTGTAGTTTTAAATTTTTTAATCACTGAGAGAAGGATTTCTCAACAGATTTTTGCAACCGCATTAGCTAGAAGTAAATAATTTACAGCAAGATCTCAAATGAGAACATCGCTAGGAATCGCATTTATTTCTTCGTACTACTAAAAGTGTCATAAAACTTTGCGGAGATTAAGATACTAAGGTACTGGTTAACAAAGTGCAATCTTAAAATATTAAATGCTTACCGAGTTTTCAAGTTGGGACAAAATATTTACAAATACAGGCTTTCGATAAAAGCATTTCTCTCCAACGATAGCACAAATGCAAATTGCTGAGCTTGTTGCTTTGACATTTTTTACAAAAGAAAATACTCAGTTGCGAAATTAATTATCTTGCATATAATTCTTAATGAATTTATGTTATGCTCTATTTTCTCATCATGGCACTGAAGAGCATAAATATATACACGGATAGATATTTGTATTCATTATACTTACAAACATAAAAATCTGTTAAATTCGCGTGAAATTACTTGTTTCGCAGCTTACCGTGAAAATTAACAACCTCTCTTGCTAAATTAAAGCCTTCACCTCCTGTGTTTATGTTCCTTTTACTTCTCTAAAGAGCACTGCTTACCTATGGATGCCACGTCAGTAGCGAACCCTATCATAAAAGTGAATCCATTCTTATATAGATTAAGTCAATGTTCATAAAAACAGCTTAAGTAGAACTTTAATTTCATAGCCTGATTAATATAGCAAATGATTTTTTAGCATAGCAGTGTTTCGGTATTTCGCTCCCAGAATCTTTACGAAGGCTGCTTTTTCATGTTAAAAATTGGTCTTCACAAATATACCGACACCCTTAGTACGGGCGCCATTGTGAAAGTTTCTGCTTTAACGAATGGTGGCCACCCTAATGGCTTTAGCGAATACTAGCACCTTTACGATGGGGCACCGTTGTTCAGAGGTCCCACTGCAAGGACTAAACGTTACAGTTTGTTCTATTTTCCTGGACTTGAATATTTAGTGTGCATTATACCTTTGGGATTCGTTGCAGTCGATTTATTCTGTTATCTTGTTGACATTATTAAAATGTGTCAGTTGTGTGCTGTATGATCTCCGGTCTTTGCTGCTTTTGATCCTAGCAAAAATTTAATTATGATTATATTTAATTCCTATACTGTGCGTTCATAAGAAAACAAAAGTACTTAAGAAAAAATGTGTTACACTTAAAATAATTTCTGGTAACAGTGTATATATTTACTGCCAAAAGTTAGAAAGAATGAGAGTTGATAAAAAGAGTGAATGATGACTGATAACTCGAAATGAGTCGTTCCACGTTTGACAGCTGTTGCATTAGCTTATGACATCTAATGTTGGACCACAGCTGTCGCATCATACGTGCCTTTTATGATACAGTTCGGTTTTCCAGCGATACGAACTTGAGGTTATAAAACAATCGAAGGACATGGGAACATACATTGATCTTTCTGCTTTCTTAACCGTGAAATGAGAACTTTGTGCTATTTATTCGATTGGGTAACTTGTCAGATAACATTCTTGACGGAAGAAAATTGTCAGTGGTAACAAGGGAATATTCTGAATTAATGCTGCTCAAGATTTTCTCTTCGATTACCTCTCTTTAGCAGTGCTTTTGATCTTTTAAACCTAGACTTTCATTGTGAATAAAATTTCATTGTGGTTAATTTTTGTTCTCAAATTATTTCTAGTTTTAAGTGCATGCAGTTTCGTATCAAATTATTTTTGTTTCAATACATTTTGTTTTCAGGAAATAAAACATAGGATTTTCGAATTAATTACCACCAGAAGCATGAACTTTCTGATGGAAGCCTTTAGAGTAAGGCCTTTTTCAAAGTCATTACGGCAAAAATGAGTTTACAAATTTTAGAAGGATAATAAATAAATGATAAACCGTACAAAACTTTCTAAAAAGTGAACAAAGTTTTCTACGGTTTATCATTTGGCTTCTAAAATTTGTAAATGCATTTTTACCGTAATGTTTTTAGAAAAAGGCCTTACTCTGAAGGCTTCCATCAGAAAGGTCATGCTTCTGATGGCAATTAATTTGAAAATCTTATATTTCATTTCCTGAAAACAAAATGTATTGAAGCAAAAATAATTTGATACGAAACTGCACGCACTTAAAACTAAAAATAGTTTGAGTACAAAAATTAACCACTTATCTGCGTATGCGTATTTTTTTAAGGATGTAATGTCTAGAATAACGTAGTTAAAATAAATTTAATCAAAAAGTAATAAGACGTTACTATATATTTTCTTTTCAAAATTCCAAAATAATGAGCCAATATATAGTTAATCCGTAAAGTCCTTTATTTATTTCTTATGTGCCGTTTCAAGTTAACGTATCATAATGAAATACGCTGACTTCCTCTTCATTTTCAGATAAAAGAAAAGAGAAATAGAGGAATTTGAAAACTCTAATTGAATGTTGGAGCAAATATTCCCCTTTAATTAAGCCGTCTAAAACTTCCTAAACCACGTAGAAGAGGAAGAAAAAAAACTGGAGAGAAAATTGTTCTCCAGAAAATGGGAAGCAATGCTAAAATCAGTTTAGTCTCGCAAGAATGGATTTAGAGACTGAAAACGACCGGTGATCGTTTTGCTGAAAAGATCCTAAATCTAGTTCAATATTTTTATTTTCATTCTGAGATTTAACACGCCTCATTTTATCTTATGATGTCAGAAATATGTTTAGAAAGGTCGCTTACTCGTTTGCAGTGATATATTTTTTTTTTTGCTAGTCGTGATCTCTTCCCCCCCCCTGTATATATTCAATTTCTCACCATCGTACTCGTTCCATTTACATTTTTTATTGAAATATCTTTTATTCGAGTTAAATAAGAATAATATAGATAGGAAAACGGTACAGAGAGTAGAAGGACTGTTGGTATGTTAAGCAAGGCAAGGTGTGAACGTAAATAGTATGTGCGGACGGAGGAGGAAATTTTTGTCAGCAAGGCGTTTTTGAGTTTAAACTTCCAGATTGTTGCTGAAATGGAAGTTTAGCGCTTATGCTTCCTTTCATAAATTTTGCATGCTGTCACAGCATTCATACATTTCGCAGCTTGCGAAGAAAAGTATTCAAAAAACGCATTTTTCTTGAATTCTTCTGCTTAAATCTATATGGCTTTTTAAAGCATTTCGACGCAGTTATATGAGCTTTCGGATGCAATTTGTTAATGGTTTGTGATAGGAAGTTTCAGTTAAGTTCCCTATCTCAATCCGCAAATAAGCAGCTAAATTATAAATTCTAAAGAAAATTCCTCTTTGATTTATATATCAACACATTCAGTATGTTTATTATTTTATATTCCAGAGGCACTTAAAAGGGCCAATAAAACAAATATTAAAAAGATGGCGACGGAAGATTTAAAAAAAAAACTTTCGTCTATTATCTCATTCTAAAACGAAGCTTGCAGCCTTGGCCATGCATAACTCATTATGAAAACAGGATGAGTGATGCAAGGACTCATCCGGTACCATACCGATGTTTCCAAATATATTTGATGTATGAACTCTTAGTTATTAAGAAATTTGTAAAGCTTAAGAATGAATTTAAATGTTTTCAAGAAAGCGATAAACAAAGTGCAACAAAGATTTCATAGACCAATTTCATAGACCAAACCTATCGTGGAAGACCTTCTTTTTTTAAAGAAAAACAGGCTCGTAATAAATTTACACGAGGTAAAAACTACGAAACTTTTAATGCAGTATACCCTTTTGCCAGGGTTTGAAACTGGGTCGAACTATCATTGTTTTGCGGTAGGTGCTAATGTTTCCTAACATGTATAAAATGTGTTATTTAATTTCTCAGAAACTCTCCGGCATTTTAATGATCTTTGACAACATATTGAATTTCTGACTTATCTGCATATTTCGTGTTAATCTTAAAAAATCTTGAGTATAAAAATATCATAAAAAATTACAAAGAATAAAACTTTAAGAACTCTAGAAGAACTTTTACATGAATTTGATTTTTTTCTTGTGTAACATGTATACTTTAAATATGAATTGACATAAATCTTGGAGTAGAATAGGAGTTTCTGCCTTCTCACACTTTTCAATGTTTCTGAATTGGCTAATGCAACTTTTATTGAAAGATTGGTTTCATACGTCTAGGTAAAATTCGTTGAATAAAAACAAAATTTTCTTTCGTGAAACTAATCATTTTTTTGCTTTTGAAATCTATGCTTTATTAGCCGGTTAAACACAAGAAATCGTAGAAATTTAACAGCTGAAATATTAAATTAAGATATATCATTTTTAGTCCAAAGTGGCATTTTGCCCTGAAGGACTATTCATTTCGTTTTGGCATTTTGCGTTTGTTCACTATAAATGTCGGTTCGCTTTTCAAATTGTGCCACCAAATATTAGAGCCCTGTATTATATTTAAAGAAATTAAATGATGAAGAATCTGCATAAATGTGTGTATGTTTCTCGCACTGTGATAAAACAACGGTACCTAAAGCCATCCAATTTTAAGTAGCGTGCGTTTCCACCCGAATGGGGGCATCTGGAAGCCCAAATTTGGAATTTGGAGTTTGTTTTAATAGCTGTTTCATATTTTGTAAAACTAATGAATTTTTGATTAACAAACTCAACGATTTCAAAGTGAGTAATGGCAATACGAGGAAAAAAAACAAAAAAAAAATTTTTTTTCTCCAGCGCGCGAGACTGTGTATCGGCAATTCTAAAGATATGCTCATTTTAAAATTACTTTTCGATATTGCTCTCGAATTGAACTTTATGTTTCAAGTGCGAAGAACATAATATTAAATAAATAAAGGTAACACACGAAACGTTGCAATACGCCCTTTTGGGCGTAATGTTATTAAATATATTATCCATAATATTTATAAGTAAGAAATAAAAGGAGTAGTTTATTTCATAAATCGCATTTTTAAATAATGCGGAAATAATCATGTAATTTTCCTTTAAAATTAACTCCATTAGTGAAATTTTCGCCTTTTACATCCGCACAGCATCATCAAATTATCGGCAATGAATAATGAACACCGGCGGCGTTGGCCACTGGCCGAGGTGTTAGCAGCACGGAAATTTGATGCTAATCTGATGTATAGTAGTATCTCTGTTCAATGAATAACTTCAATAATTTTATAGCATAGTATAGATCTTATAAATAGTTCTTAACAGCTTCAGCATATAATACAATACTTACAACACAGCACATAAACTATTTCTACAAGTAACCATATTATTAACAGACGCACTATCCCCAAGGCATATTTCTAAACGTTACA
>KK113119.1:545931-591719 GCA_000611955.2 Stegodyphus mimosarum | reverse complement strand
AAAAAGACTGAGCTCAATGAGCCGAGTAACAGAGTGGGTATACATATATATATATAATTTTCTTTAAAAAGTTAAAACTTGAACGATAGTGTTTTTTGGTTTTGTAAAAACTGCGCATCTAGCTGCTAATTTTATTATTCTATTATTAACAAGTAAGAATGCAAAAGCTGTAGTACACCCTAAACCCTCTGAATCCTATTCGAAGAAGCACGTTAGTGCCAAAATTACATAATAAACACAATTAAAACTTCAAAATCATAAGCAAATATTACAAGAAAATATAACTTAAATAATGCCATGAAAATTGTAATTTTTTGGCAAAATGGGAAAGGCAGAATTTGCAATAAAACTAGGTATATAAAGAACAAAATGGCAATATTTCATTGAGAGTTGCATAGTTGTATCGTCAGGGAAAAAGCACCGTGCCACTTCCACTACATATATATATATATATATATACTTCAAAACTGGGAATGTTTCCATCTAGCGATATTATCATACGCAGCTCTTGAATCGATAAGTTTATAAAAGAAAAAGTCACTGAACACTGGTAGTTTAGTCCGAGTCTGAAACCCTGCGAATGGGCTGGCTGCATGGGCGTTTTAATGTTTTCCCTTGTGTAACATATGTACTAGACGGTTTTCCTTAAAAAGTTCTCTACGAAGGCATCCCTTCCTTTAGGCAGAAAGCCCTCGAGTGCTTTGCCATAATTGTTTTGCCAGATAAACTAAACCAAAAAACTGATACTGTGAGATAGGCGCTGTCAAAGGAATCACGTGCGAAGCATTTAATGCATAAAATTCTGCCTGCTGAATGTCGTCTTGCGTTTTTACAACTTTATTTCCCACTTCCTGTGTTTTACCAATTTTAGGTCGTACCTCTTTACTAGTTTCTTCTTAGATATCTTTCCTGTATTCATTTCTTCATGTCTTTGGTACCGTTGTGCCAAACGAGATTCCTGTCATTTTTTATAGACTCTTGGTTTGTTCTTCTCCTTACAATTTACCTTAAAAATAGCTATGGGGCTAAAGCAAACATGGAAGTTAATTACTGGGCCTATACCTTGCTGTTACCCTCTTTTTGTTAAAATGAGCTTTGCTTCTTGAGTTGTGTGGCGAAAAAATTAAGTATTTACTTTAGATTTATTCGCTTTGTCGAATGTTGGCGGAAGGATTTCGAAAGTTCGTGTTTGGTATAGATCGTTAGAAAATATCGGAAGGATTTAAGGATTAAATCCAAAGAGACTCACTCTCCAGATGGCACACCGATTCCATTCTGGTGTCGAAGATAATGACCACCCAGTAGCTATACGATTAAACGGACATCGTTTCTGATTCATATGTGTTTGTTCAAAAACTTTTACAGAAGAAAGCAAATAAAAAGAGGAATTAAGTTTTTGCAGTTTTTTCTGAGCACACCAATTCGATTATTATTTTTTTTTATTAAAAATAATCTGTTTTTGAGAAATAACGAAAACATTTCACGAAAACTTATCATATAATTATTTATATTTTACATGAGAAAATATCTTGAACATGAATTATTAGTCATGAGAAATATTGTTCATTAGAAAGAAACATTAGAAAATATCTTGAACTGAAATTATGAACCATTTTTCGTTAACGGTATTCGGTTGGGAAGGATTTGGATATACGTTTTCGTAAGAGGAAATTCCTCAAAAGCATTAAGTTTTAAACATTCTAAAACGTAGGCATTGTTCATTTGTCTTCTCAGCATCTTTTAGCGTATTAATTGAAATAAGTCATCATCATCTTTTTAAAGGTCCAAAGTTTAATGCTAAATTTATATTTGTCTCAATTGTAATCAGTGCGTATATATTGGTTTAAGTAAAACGCTGCAATTCTCAGAATCAATTGCAAAAATACGTTTATATATGTTCAAAAAATGGTTGAATTTCTATACTATAAATAAATCTGTTTATTTCTTCTGCAGTTAAGGTTATGGTTATTCAATTATGGCAAAGCACACGAGGGCTATCTACCTAGAGGGAGGGATGCCTTCGTGGAGGACTTTTTAAGGGAAACTGGCTCGTATACACGTTACACATGGGGAAAACCACGAAAACGCCCATGCAGCCAGCCCGTTCGCTCTTCTGCAGTTAAAGAAATGGTATTAAGTTGGTTTGAATAATTAGTAACAGGAAAACACAGCAAGAGCTAACTACTTAAGGGGAGGGATGCTTTCGTGGAGGTTTTTTTAAGGCAAAATAACTTCTTTTTATACATTGCAATTAGAGGAAATCTCATTTCGTTTCAATAGCAATATTGGTCTCGCATGTGATTCTTATAGAGACTTTCTAACAAACAATTCATTAAGAAGAGACTATAATTTAGATCTTTAACTTCATCTTCTTTCTTTACATTTATTACTACAGTACTCTTTATTAGGTAAAATGTCTCCTACTATTTGTGACTAAAGAAATTTTTACCATCTAAGTAAGTAAAATTATCGGTCTGTGAGAATTTTGTGCTTCATGAAAACAATAGCTGCTCTTTACGAAGCCCCGCCTGAAGCATTAATCGACATGACAATACTGTGAGCAATGCTCGATAATCTGACGCTCTCAAAGCAATTATCGTTTCCTATTAATACGCTGTGGTACTCAGCTGGCTTCATAACTACCCAAGAAAAATAATACGTTGCTAGTAGCAATGTGTGATGTTTTGTGTATATTCTTTTATATGAAGAGAAGTTGATGAAAATAAGTATAGTTCGGGTTAATAATCTTTTTGTTTATTATGTTTATCTGCAATGTTAATTTAAACCCCAACCGTCGACTGTTTTTCATTCATTAGTCTGCATTTAAATGTGTATTATTATTATACTCATTCAGTCATTTTTCCATGAGAAATTTAATTTAAATTTCAGTAAGTTACTATTCTAATGAATAAAACAACTGCAATTGCTAAGAGATGCTGTATTATTTTTTTAATAGCAAGAACTCTGAGTGCAACTTATTGTTTTAAAAAAATAGAATCGCTTTATGACCTAAAAGCTGAACACATTTTGTAAACTTAATTTTTAGTGGTTAAAGTAATTAAAATGTGGTACCTCAATGCGAAACCTTAAAAAGGACATTTCTTGTTTAATTAGTTAAATATTATTCAAGTAATATGAGTGCTTTCTGTATTTTTTAGATAAAGAATTCAGAGATTTTAGTCCTTTCGAAACTTTTTAAGCCATCTGAACCTTAACTTTTGAAAGGTAATCTTAAATATTGCGGAATTTCTGTTTTAAACATAAATTGCATTTAATTAAAACAATGGTAGCTGTAGTTATGTGGTACATAAGTATTGAAATGCAAAATAATCATGAGTAATATTAGGAAATTACAATTAGACACTATAAATCACCTTTAAGTTTCTAACATAATTAATATATTTGCCAGAATCATTGTTTTACAACTCGAGGAGAGTGTTAGTTGTGGATCTTGAATAGTTAGAATTTAGTGGAAAAGATGTAAGAGTTTGCACATATTAGGTTCTAGCTTAAAACGAAATTTAAATAAAATTTTAATAAATTTTCCAAATCTATATGTTACGTTTAAGGTTACATGAACTTCAGCAATTTATTAGTAATAAATTGTAATACTCTTTATTAGAAACAAATCCTTAACAAGTTTCCGGGCGCCGCAAGGGTGACGCACTTTGCAATACGAAGGAAAAAAAAACCTTGCGCATCCTATGAAAGTGAATCATTTCGATAATTAGCTCTAAAAAAAAACTGTAAGTAAAGCATGCGGAACAGCGCCTGACAAACACCCGCACTGAATGTTAAATAAGACACTTCTTCCATGTTTTACTGCCATCTTTTCCATTGGCTACATCCTGTCTGTAAATCGATAACGAAACGATATAAAGATTATTCTTTTGCAAGTGGCTGTCTATTATTACCATTCTTTAGATGTCCGGTTTACTAAATAGGAATCGAAAAACAATACGCCAAAGAAGAATCAATTGAATAAGCTGGTTGCAAAAGAAGCTAAAAGGATAGCTGCGACAAATTGTAGTTATTTAGACACCTATCTAGGTTAAGTAAACAAACTGAAGAATCGTTTTGCTATCAAACCTAGTCATCCGTACTATATATTTTTCGGCCTAAATGTGGTTTTAACTGCGTTTGCCCTCTGGACGTTAAAAAAGGCCTTTTCACTGCTTAATGACAGTGGTCGAGGTGCATAGTCGTGGCCCTTGCAGGGGTGGGGGAAAGACTACACTTTTCTTACGACTGACCGAGTTTCTTGGATCAGCAGGGCTGGTCTTTATTCTTCGCTTCCCGATTCCATCCTTTACTTAGGATGGCTGCTGCAAAAAAAAAACATTAGCTCTATAAAAGACTTCAACTTCAGACTCATTTATTGTTGAAAGACGTTGTTAAACCGACTTCAGATCTTAGGCGGAAGTCTATTTCTAGCTTTTTCTTGTCCCCGGTTACTGAAAGTACCGGGTACTAAAAGAGAGTAATTTTTGGGCTCGAAAGTTGAAAGAAGTAGTCTAATCATAACATAACTTGACTTTAAGTTAAATGGAGCTTTGGTTCAAAAAGATTTTATTTCATTGCCCCGAAACGAATTAGCAAACCATTCCCTATATCTTCGAGGAAGGGGGAGAAACTTGAATTAATATTATATTGTTTGAATTATTATATAATAGTGACTTAGAGTAAAAATAATAGTGTTTTATTAATAGTGAAAAAAAACTTCTGTATCGAATATTTATATGCTCTAGCAGAACGTGCATTATTTTATTTTTTGATACTGGCGCACTGAGTCAAAAAAAATCTTTGCAATCATTGATAAAAATGAGTTAGCATTAGCTTGCTTGTTATTTATTTGAATACGGCAAAACCCAGGAGGGCTAATTGCCTAAATAATATAAAAAATTTCATTACCTGCTAAACTTATAACCATTGCAGACAGACCTCATACTAAATAAAAATCGAATGTTAAACACAGTACCTCCTATCTAGAATCTGAACTTTTTTTTAGATAAATTCACCTTGCATGTTGCATCTAAATGTACTTACTAGCATCGACCAAAATATAAGTTTTCTTTATATGATATTAAGCAATTTCTAAATGATTATTCAAACTTTTGTTTATTAAAAGCTTTTGTTTTTTTAAGATATGATTTTATAAAAAATATTTCAAAAAGTATACTTAAAAAATGTCGTTTTGTTGAAAAACGGATTTTCATTATACTCCTTTCTAGAAATTAATTAACCTGTGATGTTAATGGATTTAGACTAAATAATTCAGAGTGATAATTATATTAGAGATAGAATAATGGCTTCTTAAGGATTTTTAAGCTGTAGTAAACGAAGCAGAAGCATCGTTGAAAAAAATGAAACGTAAGGCTTTGAAATAGTTTTTAAAGAGCCTGTGATTCCAAATCCATTTGCAGCAAAACAAGCTGGCAAATTTATTAAAATGCCTTTATGTACTTGTGATTTACAAAATTCGCAATTGCAATAATTTTCCATAAACTAAATATTTTTAGCAGCAGTATTGCTGATTTTTGGACTTCAATACTAACGCTTTTGTCTTAAATATTTGAAAAATGCGCTAGTAGTATCCGACTTCAAATGCCCTGCAGAAGATGGAAACCTTCAGGTTTTAATGCTGCAATTACCTTGATTGTAAACTCATAAAGCAACACAAGCGTTAAACAGTATCTTAGGTAGAGCTGGACATCTTGAGATAATAGTCAGTGCTACCACAAGGTCACAATTGGTTGAAGTCTTCTCGGTAACTAGGGAATAAGGCCACTTGCAATGTAGAGTCCTCGTGAAGTCTGCTTGATCTCTCTTTCAAATGGCAGAACTCTAGTAGATTTCACTTGGCTACTTTCACTTAACCTCAGCTCTCTTCTAGAATCCTCTCGGCTACTAGATTTGACCGAGTTCGACTTCTAAAACAGGAGTCACCTTTCTGGTGCTACTGGCAGCTTATTTGGGTCGGCCGTGCTCGAATCTGTACTGCACTGCTATAATCTCTAGATATTATACGGAGACGGTTGCCACTAGTTGTGCCGGATTTGCGAATTTCTGACCAATATTTACTACTACTAATCAATGCAAGAACTCTTGACCAAGATTTAGAGCATGATCTTATTTACAAGCTAGCTGTAATAGAACTGATGGTGATAATTTTAAATGGTGGATGTTACATAATAAAAGTAACAATTATTAGCAATTGTAAGCAAGTAAATTGGAGAAACTTGAAGAACGAAAAGTCGTTTTAATCATGGTTATTTAGAAGACTTATTCAAATGAATGACCAACAGGTGAAATGTATGATTCACAAAGACGACATATCTCGTTTATGAGAGATAGACTGGTTCTCCTGAAAATTTTGTCTCCAGAATTAACGTCACTGTTGCACAAGTACGTAACATGCCAGGCATCTTCCAAGGTGTACACCAGTCACTTCATCGTCGTTGCGATCTATGTATTGCAGTTGTGGCAGTTATCCGTCTGAACAAATTATTAAGTTCCATTAAGTTTATCTAATGAGTTATTATGATTTACATTTTTACTGTCACTTAATTTTCCCGTTTGTCTACTGGAATGGACATAGGGGTAAGAGTACTTAAGCTGACGTTTTCGGATTGTAAGACAGTGTTTCTGCCTCTAGATGCCACGTTACTAGGTTTCTGCCAGCTCAGATAAGATCGTATTATTGGGCTTTACGTTATGGCTGCCGACAGTTAAATTCTTATGCCGATGAAAAGTTTGAGACAGCTTCGTGTCAAATCAGTTGTGTAGTCTTTGGATACTAAACGTAGTTTTAAGATTGAAATTGACTATTATTTTAAGTTACCTCTCCACAAGTGGTGGTTGACTTCTAAGTGCAAGACGTGGGTTTTTATGGTCAAGTTCTGATCTAATAAAAAGGTTTGTTAAACCTTAAGATTTTGCAGTTAATTCCACACACATCGAAAATGCGCTGTATGTTTGCACAGAGTTTGGACTTGGTGTATGCTGCCGAAGAATACCAAACTCTACAAATTCTTGTGAATATCAACCATTATTTCTTGTAATATCTGTGATTAAAGAGACTTTTCATTTTACGTGTTCTTTGCACTTACTGTGTTTCTGGCTTCACATTTCACTTTACGTTAAACATTACGGAAATTATCACTTTCGCTAACTTCTTTCTCTCCTTAAAGTTGTAATCATCACTTCTGGTACCTCCTGTAGGTGGTCAGAATTGATGACTGTACAACTCGAAGTAGCTTCAAGTTGAACTCCTGTACAACTTGAAGTTACCATAGAATACTTTAACAAAGATCCCTGGTTATGGAAAATTTGCACACGTATTAAAAAAATTCCTTTTAGGTTAAAAAAAGTAAAACTATAAGATTATTTTAAAGATGAGTGGCGTTTCTTTATATAAAATAAGTTATGGTCAGAGCAGAAAAACCGTTTGTAAGTTTGATTTAGAACCAAAAACGGGAAGGCATGAGTGTTATATTATTAGAAAATTTTAATCCTTTAATGCTCGCACTATTTTCAATTATTACATTGTTCATTATAATCGAATGAGATGTAAATTATTTGAACTATTTTATCACAATTCGTTGTGTCCTCATTAAAAGACTCAAATAGTAAAGAAAGAAAATGTTTCTTTTATCTATAATCATCAAATAGGTTTCTTCTGCTTTAATGTATTGTTTCACACACTGCTGCTACCGCATAGCAAAACGATAGAAATCTTTTTTTTAGCTGATTTATGTTCCTTGAAAAAAGGGAAAAGCTGATTCTGCTGACTGAAAATGAGTCCATCAGACATTTTTTTTTATTTCTAGAAACAGAAAAACAGTTCCAGTGAGCTAAATCCGGCGAAAAGAAGTTGTTTGAAAGCCGTTTCTCATTTTATCTCCCGTCAAACATTACTTGACGAAAAGCACATTGTGAGCTGAATCGGTTTTTTGGTGAAAGATATAAACAAAGGAATACCGGTTTACATAAACCCGTTAAACAAAAATGTAGATTTCATTTATAGTGTTTATCGCTTAGAAACTTTAAAATCAGCTTTTACTAGTTCATCGAGAAAAGTTGAATCGTTCTTAACCGAGCTTAAATTTCACTAGAAGCTAATCTCTGATCGTTCTTATGTCGAAGAAACTGTGGATTATTTACTTCTTCCTAAAAACATTCATGCAGCTATAGCTGTGGCATTATGAATATCCGCTTTGCTTACTTTTGTTACTGTTCTTGCAATCCCTGTTCTAAAGTACTAATAGAGGAAAGAAATATCAGTTCCCAGTTGCATACTTGAATTTGGGTCTAGCATAAAAATTTTTAAGTATAGTTTTGCACCTGTGCGTCAGATATAAGATGCCGATGTATTTCTTCCTCGGCGAATTGTAAAAATCTGTCTTACTCCAAATCAATATTCGTTTAAAGGACAATTTGAAAACAATTTATTAATATTTCTGCGGTCTCTTCTGATCCTCTTGCAGAAGCTCAAGTGCACACCTATAAATCCATTTGAAATTATTCAGGAAAGTACAGACAGGAAACAAAATTACGCAATGTCTGATATTTACGTTACTTTAATTTAGAAACCAAATTTTTCAGTCTTTTCAGATTTCCAAAAAGTGCTTTGAATTAATAATATTTTACTGTACTTTCCTGAATAACTGAAACTAACTAAACTAACTAACTAACTAAAATACCTAAGCCTGTTTCTCAGTAAAATCTGTGACTGATATTTATGTAATTTCTGTAAAATGGACTTGATTTTTTACAGATAGTTTATGCGTTGAGGCTAAATACGTAAAAAACTAAGAAAAAAAAATAGATGTAAGCTAAAAGTTTAGGCCTTAATTTGACATATTCAAGCTTTTCTACTGCATTGATTAGCCTCCAGTTCAGGATGAGTTATATCTGTTGCAGAACTCAACTCAAAGTTGAGTAAGTAAAAAATAATTAATCATGCTGCCCTGTTGGTATATGATTGAGTAGCAGGCTGTTATATCCTTGGGCCCGAGC
Organism: Stegodyphus mimosarum; assembly: GCA_000611955.2. NCBI lineage: Eukaryota > Metazoa > Arthropoda > Arachnida > Araneae > Eresidae > Stegodyphus > Stegodyphus mimosarum. The sequence continues at coordinate 582,701 of KK113119.1, read as the reverse complement.
TCGAATCCCGGAGAAGGCATGGATGTTTGTAAATGTATAGTGTCTTTGCAGCATGGAGGTATTCAAAATACTGTTGAGCCGAAAGTCTTCTCGAGAGGCAGGTAGGTGGATAAGAAAGGTGGAAGACCCTCGGATACGTCACTAAGGATATTCTCTTTCATAACCGGATTAGAGCTGAGCGAACTTGTACTGTCACCTAAAAAGAGGCAGAGGCCTAAAACAGCCATGCAGACAACCCTTCTCTCTTGACCGCGATAAATTTCGTGCACTTGATCTGTTGTTACCGTCAGATATGTTAAATAAAGTACAACACTAATAATTAGCTAAAGCTTTTGCCACATTCGGGTAAACAAATACTTTTGTTCAAACCTGATAGCAACCAGTAACTATGTACCAGTTAAAAATCTGTCTGAGCTACTTAATCTTAAAACGTAATTTGCGGCCTCAATTGCCTCCATATTCTGTCTTGCAAGTACCCCAGTCAAATCTCACTAAAAGGAAAAGTTGGAAAATCCCCAGATGAAACTTATGCACACTTTAGGTTAACTTCTAGTGGTGTGCTATGAAAATTTTACCAAAGGGCTCGCATTTTATCATATGAAACCAAATATCAAGTTCTAATGAAATGTTTTACTTTTTACGAAAACAAAAAATACAAATAATGTTTGAACAAGAAAATATATTCAAATTAATTTTTAAACTTCAAAAAAAGTAATAAGTAAAAGCTTACATAATATCAGAAATGTTAATTCCTGTAGGATATCGATCATTAATGCAAATCCGAAATATAAGGGCTGTTTTTAAAAGCCCTTTTGCATTCATCGTCCAATGCTAGATGCTTATGTAAGGCTGGTTAGCTCCTTCACATAATAAGAGCCGTTTGTAAACTGCCTGCTATCCATCGTGATCAAAACACACTGCCGATTTTTAATATGCCGACGTCTGGATCTTTGCCAGTCCCACTTAATTCTTGTTGATTTTTAACTAATTGGTGACAAGGAGCCAATTAGTTAAAAATCTAGATTTATCAAGAAATCTTTCAAAATGATTAATAACAGTAAAGCTTTGCAATCGAATCGCCTAAAGCTAATTGCAAACCACTCCAAATTAGAGTTTCAGAAATATTTTGTAGAAGTTTGATTGAAGCTCTCGATTTCCTCCTTTAATATAACGCTAATTTCACAGTAAAAATGCTATCAAATGATATTTTAATAGTTTTCGAAAATCCACGAACCATTAATTATGCAGACTATGTACATACATTTAGCTGTAGTACTTTCTATCTCTAAACAGATAGAACAAGAGGCTCGGAAATTGGATACAAATTTAAGGAAGGGCTCGTACTCGATTCCTAAAGCTTGCCACGGTTAGCGCCTTACTGCAACAGTCTTGTAACTTGTACAAATGATAGGTGCTCAATATACAAATTACCATCTGTTACGTTTCAGTCAAACTGTGCTGTTTTTCTTTTATTCCAGCTGAATATGCATGCTTCTGAAATGAATAATAAGAAAAGACATAAACGAAAAGGTGTAGCAACTTGTATGTACTAGTAATCAGTTAAATTTAAAAGAAAATCTTATACATTTCATTCGTACTATCGAAGGTTTCAATACTTCATTTCGTTTCCCAAATCTGCATGGATCTTTGTTGCAGCTGATTATAGTACCTTATTCTTATGTCGTTCTTTCATTTATTAAATACTGTAAAAAATAAAAATATATAAATGAATAAATAATAAAACCTTTAAACAAAATACTGCTTACAAATATATTTTATTATTTGAAAACATGCTACAAAATAAACAGTAGATTACGCATAATTTAATATCATTGAATTAATTCTAGAATCTATTGCAACTCTAGTGCATGAAGTCTTTTTGAGCAGACGTCCAATGTCCCAGCGCTTCACAGAATCACTTTCGTAGCTCCACCCCCCCAAAAAATCACTTCTTAGAATGTAAACATTCGTTATTTACCCAGGTTGTCACCATCTACACTGGTTATCATAAATTAAGGAAAAATCACAAAAATAGCGATAACTTCTGCAAAAATAAGCCAAACCGTGTAAACTTTGAATATGTTGGCAAGTAAGAGCTGAGTAAAATTGCAATATGCAAATTAGTGGCGCTGCACTCGGAATACGTCATCTGCGAGGAGCATAGAAGTCTATGTTTGAGAGCAAGCCCACATATTTCACTGTGATAGTGACATCAGAAATCTGAGATAGCCAATTCGTAACAATGACCTCCAGGCATCATTTGCCTGCAGAACTACGATGGAGAGCCATTGGAAGACTAGAGGCAGGATAAAGTCAAACAGAAGTAGACAGATGGCTAAATGTGAGTCCTTCTGTGGCTCATAGACTTTGGAGGCAATTTCAAACCACAGATTCGGCATCTAGGATGTTCAGCCAAGGACGGCCAACAGCTACGGCGAGCGCCGATGACCGATATTTGACATTATGTGCACGCAGAAATAGAACCGCTACTCCGACTCTTCTTAGATCCTCCCTTGCTGCAGCCATCGGGAGGTTGGTGTCAACGTCAACTGTGCGTAGTAGGCTTCACGAAGGTAGTCTCTGCAAGACGACCAGCCATTTGTGTGCCGCTCACGTCACGCCATAAGAGGGACCGTTTGCAGTGGGCACGACAACATGTCCACTGGAAGCCTGATCAATAAAATGTTGTTCTCTTTGCGGATGAGTCCAGGTTTAGTCTAGAACGCGATAGCAGGCGTTATTTGATATGGCGAGAACCTGGAATCCGTTATCATTCGTCAAACATCCGTGAAAGAGATGCATACGGAAGAGGCAGTGTCTGTGTTTGGGGTGGCATCTCTTTATTGGACGCACAAACCTCCATGTCTTTCCAAGGGGAACCGTGAATGCTCAGGTTTATAGAGATGACATCCTTGATGCTTATGTGCGCCCATATGCCGGGGTAGTAGGTGATGCTTTCCTGTTACAGGACGACAACATAAGACCATACAGAGCTCGCATCGTAGATGATTGTCTTCAACGGGAAACAGTTATGCGCATGGATGGCCAGCTCGATTCCCGGACTTGAATCCTATCGAGCACGTTTGGGATGCTTTAGGGAGACGTCTAGCTACTCTCAATCCGCACCCTCAGACCCTTGCCGCGCTGCGCTTGCAACTGCTTTGCAAGAGCAATGGCTCTCGCTTGCTATGGAACTGATAGACCGCATAATTGAAAGCATCACACATCGCTGTATGTGCTGTATTGTATATTCCATATTGAAGGTACTTTCCCTATAGCAAACTGACACTTTCGATTTGTTCATTTTATACATGTACTAATTTCTATACTACCATAATTGTCTGGTAATTTCTTTTTATGTTATTTGATACCTTACTATGTGTTGTTATATTGCTGGTAAGTTCCATAAAATTCTACATGTAACTTTTTCAGTAATCGTGATTTTTGTGATTTTTCCTTAATTTATGATAACCAGTGTATTTAAGTCAACACTTTATTTAACTCTTCATTAACATCACTCTAGTTGCTCTTAATTGAACATACCTCCTCAACGCAGTGCTTTTTTTCTGTCTTCAGATTTAACGAGCTTTTAATAGTGTAGGCGTCATAAATTAATTATCCAACTGCTTAAAATTCATGTCTGTTTTTATTGGTTCATCTTTGTGACTTTCAGTCTGTTAGTTAATTTTGTCTTTTAAAATGTGGCATAAACTTATTATTCGAATAATAAGCATTCTGAAATTCGAAGTAGTTTATTGTAGGTCCATCAATATTTTGGCCTTCAACTGAATTTTCTTCATACCTTTTAGTCACAATTTTCAGGTAGGTGTCTGTAATTATTTAAGATCATCCATATTAACATTATTTCTATTTTGAATTTTAGCCTAATGTTTAATTTTTGCTGTGTTGTCAGTTTCAGAGATTTCCGTTTCATTCCCTTAGATGTATTTTTGAGAACTATTTTCAAAGTTTCTGAAGCATTTTAAACTGATAGGCACTGTTAGAGACTTTCTATAAGCTCACAGATGCATCATGCATCTGCATTTCGAGATTGGCGTCCTGGAATATCGGGCGTGCAGAAACATTAGAATCAAGGTATAATACTATAATTAATTATTGTCAATTAAAATCGCTTTATTAAAAACCAGATTTATTGCTGGGAACGGAACGTAATAGTTACTTGAGGTGTCCGTTGTTTTCTCCTGTGTGATGTAAATACGAGTTAGTTTGTATTTCAAAGATGGCCACAAAGGCATCTTTCCCGATGAGCAGATAACTCTGTTGTGATTTTCTGCCATGAAATGATCCAATTAGACTTGATACCTAACTTTAATACCATCAAAGCGTGCTTTTATCTTCCTCAAAACCATGCATATTAATTAAAACATTATGCGCATTATGGCATGCATATTAATTAAAACATTCATGTATGAACAGAGCTTATTTTATAGGTATTTCCTAACTTAAACGTTACTTTATAAATTACGCTTTAGTTTATTTTAATTTTGATGTTTCTTTTTATCAAGAGATTTGCATCCAAGTTTGTGCATTTTTTGTTTCTTTTTTTTTTTTCCAATGTCAAATACCGTGCTTCTGAGAGTTCGTAAAGCAAACTTTTTGTGGTGATCACGGAGTTTAATAGAAAATGAGAAGTAAGTATCGAGCATACAGTTTCTAAATCCAGTGGAGAGGGGACCATTCTATTTTTGTAAGCCTATCCGAAAGCTTTATCGAAAGAAACAGTTTTTTCTCCCGTTATTTGAACTCTCTGTTGTATAAAAGACAATGTGCATTACTCAACTGATTTGAAGACTGAATAAAACACGACTAAGCATTTCGCGTTAGATGGCGATCTCTTTTCGAGGAAACAAACATGCACAAATCTAATCCTACAGGCAAAACTATTTGCACGTCCTGTGTTAGCTGTGGTTGTAAACACGTACTTTCCAATGCTTTCAACGGGCACCTCTTTTCCTATGTCCTTTCAGATCTTTCACTCAAGCGTTTGTTTCCAGCTACATAGGACTGATAGATAGGTACGATATCGCTAACAGGATCGTTTCCATTCTCGCTGAAACCTAGTTCTTTTATAGCCTCCCTCTTATCTCTTAACTGTAACCGAGTCTCGTGGTTATCGCTGCCTTGCTGCAGGCGGCGCGTTTTCTCGTGCCTCAGGCAACACTAAAAAAAGGATTTTTTTATTCTTCTTTCCTCCCTTGTATTCCTCTAAATACCTGTGAGATTCTTTTGTTTTCCTTCGAAGATAAGGATTAGGAGATGAAAGGACGTATAAAATAATTGAACATATTAATTTTGGGAAGTACTTATCTACGACAATTTTTCACTTCGAAATAATTATTGGTCTGACAGTATTTTGGGAGTATGGATTATTTTTTATATTTGACTGAAATGAAACTTTGTATGAAAAACAATCAGTATATATTAGTCTGTGAATTTCTATTTTATTGGGAAAAGACGAGTATCCTGGCTCAGGAACAAAATTTTCTGCATTAATTTACTGTGTTACAGGCTTCAAACTGTAATTACTGATTCTGAGCTTTTCCCATGCCTAACCCAAATAAGATTCTATTTCTCTTGGAAAACTGCCCACCAGCAGCAGAGCAGTAATTCGCTAAACGCTGGTAGTTCCACTTCGGTTCGATTCTGGAGGAACGGGCTGGCTGCATGGCCGTTTTTCTGGTTTTACCCTGCGTAACAAGCCAATTTCCCTTACAGATTCCTCCTCGAAGGCCTTGGGCAAATAACACAAGTAAGCTTTGCCAAATTCCATGAAATAAAAATTATCGACGAACTATTTTTTGTCTTGTAAAAAATAACTTAACAATGTTACGTAGATAAATGGCCATCTTTGAGTGTAAGTGCGTTTCATATTAGCACAGTAGATTAGATTTCTTATGTAAATAGCTCTGTAGCCAAACTTTACTGCAGTTATTGATGTATTCTACTTCCATTTGTTTTTATGTCTTGTTCTTTAATCTGATATTAGTTAATACTCTCTGATATGAATCGTGGAGTCAGATACTATTTAATTTCTTACTTTTAAATTACATAATATTTATCGATGGAAGAAATGTTATTCGTTAGAGAATGAAAAGAGTTTATTATTATAGTTATTATTATTATTATTATTTCATTATTAAGTAATTTCGACTGTAACCATTGCTCCGATTAATGTATAAGTACAAAGCAATGTTTAGCTTAAAGTTTGTCGCTTTAAATATTCAAGGAAATAAATGCAGGCGTTCCCGGGAGTATTTACGAGAAATCCAAAGTGACATGAACTGCAGGCTTATTTGATTAATATGTAGTAAACCGTTTCTTATTACGATAGTGAATAACGAGTTCACCTGTATGTTTTAAGTGGGAATAAAGTCGAACATTGGAAAGCTATCCGGGTTTCTGCATTGTGTAGAACGCACAGGAGCAATTTTATCGCCGGGTGTATAACTGAGGTACAGCGTCTCCGACGTATTTCAGGTATTGCCTTAAAAACGGATGACATAAGCGAGTCTAGAGCAGTAAACTCCTAGCAGAACTTGAACAGTAAACTTGAAACTTAATGAACAGGTAGTAGAGAAGTAGGGAACCCAATGGCTAGTGAAGTTATGTGATCTGAAGACTGTGCCATTTACATGAATTGCAGATCTCGCCACCTAGATTAATGATACATTAGACAAAAAATAAGCTGAGGAAATTATGTAAGGATAATTTTTGCAGTTGTAAAAAACTAAAATAATGTAGCAATACGAATACTATATACAAGAAAACTTCCGACTACAAGAAAATTTCCAAGAGTCCCGACTTCATAATCTACTGATACTTGCAGTCATGTGACCAACGGATTTCAGACAGCTAATTAATGTGTAGAGTAGCTTAGGTATTTTTAGAATCAGAGGATATGAAAAACAATCAGTGCCCTGACCAGAATTCGAATTCCAGACCTCCCGATTGTTAGCAGGAAGGGCTTTCAGTTACATCCCGAAGGCACGCGGTAAGGAGGGAGAAAATACCTTACAAGTGTATGAGATACGAAGTATACAAACAGTTCAGAACAGTAGAAAAAAAAGTAAGAAAGCTGAATGCAGGCACGAAATACGAAAAGAACCAATATGCAAATACAACGTACAAGACTTCAGAATATTCCGAAGAATCCTGACTTCATAGCCAGTTGGCTCTTGCAATCGCACGGTGCGTGATTTTATTCGGAAACTAAGATGCAAAATTAATGACTGAAAAATACACGAAAAAGATATAGAGGCATGGAATACTGTACGAACACTAAGTGTAAAGTGAGAGGAAAACGTGAATATGATCTGGTTTTAGGGTCATCCCCCCCTCAGTACTAACTCCAGCATATGCTGTTTTGATTTTTACTCTGTTTCCCTGATGCTATGACACTGTCCTAGTCTTTTTCTTGCACAATATGAAATAGTTCCCTAGTGTATTGGGCTATATACATTATTTACAGAAAAACCATAGGATAGTTATATTATATTCTTTTCATGTTTGTTGCCATTGGTATGATTACGAAAGAGAACGTTCTCATTTGCGATGATGAGGCAAATAAATCGAACATACTTCTGAAGTGTTTAACGTGAAATTTTTATAGTCGATTACGGAAAAGAACAAAAAGATCCTCTGCCTAAAGCGAAGGTGAGCAAAACTTAAGTACGAAATGGAAAAATTAGCATAACAACAGAAAGAACCAGCGCAATAAACGGCAAAATTAATCGTGTACGGTATGGTAGTGCTTACACATATACTCATTGTGCCGTAACTATTGCGAAATAACGCGGTGCATGCATAATATCTTAGTGGAAACTTTATTGAACAGTGCACGTTAGTTTGAATACCGTCGATTGCTTTCTCACGGCGAAGAATAAAAAGTTCCAACATAAAGTCCCACAGACAGCATCTGAAAGATTTTATCGAAGGCCATATTATTGAAAAGCTGGAAGAAGTTTGATAGGTGACTAGTGTTGCCTAGGAGTTATAAAGTATTGTGTCATGAGCTTGGATGGCGTTTCGAATGACAAAAATGAGTATCTGAAGATTTGATTGTGGTAGTTCACCAGCAGTCATAACGAGGGAGAATCAATACATTTTCCTATAGATGAAAGTTCAAAAACAGGCAGCGTGTGAAATTGAAAATCATATGCAATTCACTATTGAATGACTGATGTCTCGTTTTGTTATAGCCAGGAAACTATACACAGGTGATTTGCTAGCTCAACGGCAAATACGGTATATGCTACTGACGCCTTCCAACTGGGACACGTCAATAGCATATACCGTATTGACTTCCAACTAACTATTCCCGAGGTTTAACTATTTGGAGAGAGTGTGATGTATAGTCATTCCTCCAGCACATCGTTCAAAAGACAACCGGTTGAAAGCAGCGAATATTCGCTTGAGTATAGTACTTTGTCTCTATGCGAAGCTGTATGTCTTCTTTAATTCAGTCCTTCTTAAGGCCGTGAATGTCGATACAAGTCGATATTCTTTTTTACATTCTTCTAATTCCGAAATGCTGTGGGATATGAGTACCTCTTCATGAACAGCGCTACACTTTATGATACAGCGACTGCCACCGAGCTATCAGAGAGCTAAGATAAGTATGGATTGGCTTTGAAATTTCGAAACTTTGTTGGTATTTTGGCTTTCAAAAGGAGAAAGTTATATGAATTGGCTTGAAAGTTCTCGAGCCTTGAATAGAATTGAAGACGGGTGGAATATTCTCGGGAGATGCTTTACAGCACTTCTCTAACCTCCAGCAAATTAGATGCATTGCATTGCAACACTTCTCTAACCAAACGCGCCGATTGCGTATTTGCGATCGGCGCGTTTCTTTTCTAGCGTTTCAGACACGCGATCAAGATTGATCATAATCCTTACATGATGCCTCAAGAGCTCTTCGATGACTTCATATTAAGAATGGGTCGACAGTTCACATTCTGCATCTCAGTCAAGGACGGTAATATCCCTTATTGAAGACCTTTCTTGCCTGCGCATATTTTTTATCTTCTCTCCCTCTTCGCTTTGAACAAGTTTATGAATAAAGATCCTTTGTATCATTTGGATTCATTTCTTGGCAAGTCTTTTTCTCTTCTTCTTCAATTCACCTTCTTAATGTATTGAAGTACAGCGGTTTCATTGGATTAATTAACTATAAAAAGCTTCCGAAAATCAAATGAAAAGAGAATCTAGAACAAACTACCGTCTTCAAGTGGTGAACCTAGATTTTTTACTGAACGGATGATTAGTTATGAATTTGTTTATGTTGTACTAATTTAAAATGTTCATAACAGCGTGGCTTTAATGCACAAGAACTGTGGATATAAGTGAATTGCGTCAGTTCCAGGTTATTCAAAAAATGCCTTTATAAAAAGTCTGCACTTAAACTAGTGTCTTTGAGTTCTATTCTTGTCACGTTCAGCAAAGGAATTTCACTGTAGAAAAATTCTGGCATTATCTTTTCGAGGTACTATTCGAGATGAAAGATTCGTTAAACATAATCATTATTCTAAAAGAACTTTATCAAAGCTGTAATTCAGGCTCACATCGTCATTAATTTGATTCTGTTCAGCAAAGCTTTAAATCGCCGGAACGTGACAAGTTGAAAGACAGCCGTCCACAAATGCAGATCGTTACAAAATAGAGTTTTCTTTCGTTGACATTTCTTTTAATTAGGACTCGGTATGTTCTGAAACGGATAGCGTTATCGCGACATCAAACTACAAACACCTGTAGGTTTAACGAAGCTGAAATACCCGTGTACAATACACGGTAGCACACGCCTCCTTTCGATGTTGTTACGGAAAAAAGATTCAAAGTGCTAAGCGTATTATTTTTCATTTTTATCTGACATTTTTTAATTGCATCTGGATACTTTAAAGCAAAATTGATTGGAATTCAATTTAAATGTAAATCGTTAAAAATAATGAGCATACTACACGATTATTGTAACAATACATTTAAATCTGTTACCGGTAAAATACAATAATTCAAATATTTAGTGTAATATAGTTAATTTTTATGGTGGTGCCAAATTTTTTGTTTCAGTTCAGCTCAAGCCTTTTAAAATATGTTTTATGTATGCAGTTTTCTATAAAAAAGCTCAAATATTTCCGATTCGCGTACAGCGCTTGATGAGTGTTTTGTTTAATTTACTTAACAGGAAAAAGTCTTTGAATTTCAATCCTGTACTTTTAAAGGCGGAATGCTTACGTAACTGAGAAATTAATAGTTTTGTAGGAATTTTTAGAATTTTTATTTGCAAACGAGCTACAGTTTAATGAATGCTCCTGAGTCACAGATTTGAACACTGATAACATTTTTCAGATAGTAACAGTTATTCAGATCTGATATCTTGGTTCATTTTATTTCAGATCATATCACCTGGCATAAATCTGTACATAAAAATATAGTATTGCATTCTGATGCCACTTATTTTAAATAAAATTTGTAATTGCAATATTTCGGAAGCAAAGATAGTTAAATTTTATACTCGAAAAATGTAGTTAATAGAATGAGACATACCTTACCTTTAGAAAACATTTATAAAAATCACAAGCACTGTTAGGTATTAGGAATGAATTTACTCAATATAAAGCGAATATTTCGGGCAGAAACAATTCATTCCTAATTTAATTCTTTATCCTTATAAGCTATTTCTCCCGCCTTCTTAGCATGTCTACGTGATGTAATGGCCAGCACACTCAGAGCGTATCGAGTGGTCCGAGGTTCGAGTCCCTCCGAGAGCATTGCTCTTTTCTCATCTCTCTTGCTTAAGGTAACCTAATGTCTATACAATGGCGTCCGAACAGGCCCAAAAATTTGGTAGATGATGATTCTCCGCGACCAGGATTCGGCGATTGGGGTCCCTAATCCCTAGTAGGCCCTTTAAAGAGAGGAGTATGTAAGGTATTTCTCCCGCCTTATTAGCATGCCTTCATCGTGTAATGGCCAGCACACTCGGCGCGTATCGAAAGGTCAGAGCTTCGTATCCCGGCAAGAGCATTGCTCATTTTTCATGTCTCCTGCTTAAAATAATCTAATGTCTCTACATCTTTTATAAAAGTTTAAAGAGAAGCAAAGCCTATAATGTATTTCTCCCGCCTTCTTCGCATGCCTTCGTGGTGTAGTGGTCTGCATGCTCGACGTGTAACCGAGAGGTCCGTGGTTCGATCCTCGGCGAAGGCATTACATATTTTTCATCTCTCTTGTTCCAAAAAAATACCTAATGTCTCTACACTGGCCCCCGAACTAAAAAGGTGATGGATGATGATTCTCTACCACCGAGATGTGGCGATTGGGTCTCCCAAACCTCAGTCGCCCTTTAAAAAGGGGAGTATATAAGGTATTTCTCCCGCCTTCTACGTATGCCTTCCTGGTTTACTGGTCGGCACAATCGACGCGTAACCGAGAGGTCCGCGGTTCGATTCCCGGCGAAGGCGTTGCTCATTTTTCATGTATCCTACTTCCAAATAACCTAATATTACACTGGCGCCCGAACTAAAAAGGTGATGGATGATGATTCTTCACCACCGGGATTTGGCGATTGGGTCCCCAAAACCCCAGTCGCCCTTTAAAAGGGGGAGTATATAAGGTATTTCTCCCGCCTTCTTCGCATGCCTTCGTGGTCTGCATGCTCGACACGTAACCGAGAGGTCCGTGGTTCGATTCCCGGCGAAGGCGTTGCTCATTTTTCATGTCTCCTGCTTCGTAATAACCTAATGTCTCTACAAGCGTAACAATTTTTGGCAATTGATTTCTTTGCCATAGCCGGATTGTTACCACTTTACAAAAATTATCTATTAGATTATGGCAGAACACACGAAGGGCTACTTGCCTAAACGAAAGGATGTCTTCGTGGAGAACTTTCCAAGAGTCGTATTTATGTTACACATGAGGAAAAACACGCAAAAACAAATATGTAGCCAGTACATTTGCAGGGATTTAAATCTGTTTCAAACTGATAATGTTCAGTAGTTTTATCTTTTAGACCACTGTTCTACCTTTATAAAAATACAGCAAATAAGAAGTTTAAGCAGTTATATTTTAATTTCTTTTATTAACCATACCCATTTTACCTTCAATTTCGTACTATCTTAACAAGATAACCTTAAAACTACAGTTCTAACGAAAAGATTCATTTCATGCATTTTATAATTACTGTTAACTCCTGATTAATCACGATTAGGACGACATCAGTGGTTAATTCAAAATCGCGGTTAATAATAATTTTAAAAAATTCACAAAGAGGAATTGTACTTAACAGAAAAATACTACTAACAATTTGCCTGATGTGAAAATTTCTAATGAAAAATAAATCCATATGATTACTTTATTACTAAATTGGCAATTACAACAGGAGAGAAAACTGTAAATAACGGAAGAATAAACATCATTAAGATTGAAAAACTAAGTAGCATTTTAAGCAGTAGATCTTAGAGTAGATCTTTTTCAACATTTATAAAGGAAAAATGAAGATATATTATATTACATAAAAGGAAGATAATTAAACAGTGAAACAGTGATAGGATGCCTGATATCTAATGAGTTTGTAATTTATTATATAGCATTTAATTACCTAATTTTGTCTTCTTTCAGGAAGTGTCATCATTCGCGCTGAAGAAGGATCGGTGTAGCGACGCAAGTACTTTTACTTAAAGAAACTACAGGTAAAGTAAAGTATTCTTTAGGCAATTTAGTCCTTCACTTTTTTTTCATGTGTTAACTCCTATGAAATCGTAACTTGTATTATATATCATTTTTGTAGCTGGATCTTCCGATGGAAATAAAAACAAATATTTTTGAGTAGAATAATTTAAATCCTACAGTGAATAAAACTTTATTAGCATACAAATGCTTAATAAGTATTTATGGGGCATTCTAAAATTTCTAAAAACTAAATGGACCTTTTGTAGTATTTAAAGTAAGAATTTTAATCTTTACTGCTTAAAGTACAATTTTAGTATTTAAAGTAAGAATTAACTGATGTAATTCATAGAATAAATTGTTTGATTGGTTAGATAAGGGAAAAAATTATATCAATTTTCTTTGCTTGGAGAGGGATTCTTTCATTATTTCATTTCATTCATGGATTTCAAAGAGCAGCTGCTTCGAGTATTCCTTAAACACGATAGAACTGCGAGGGCTTTATGCGGCCTGCCTATTTGCAAAGAAGCTACCAGTGTTTGTCGGCCTTAACGAATTGGCTGTTGATAGGTCTGAGAGAAAAGAATTGTAACAGAAACTCATTCAGTCATTCTCACTTTTTACACTGCCTGCCTATTTCGAAACTTCAGACTTGCGAATTAAACAATTAAAAATAAAATTAAGTTCAACTTTAATTTTTTTTTTCAACAAGAAAAGAAAAAAACATTTTTCCCACCTATTGCACAATTATATTTCAAAATGAAACCACTTGGCAATGCCATCAGATAAAAGTCGAATTTACAATTTTATCTCACTTTCGAATTTCAGATTTATGAATTTATTGTTAGGAAAACGAGCTAGTTCGTAAAGGCGGAGTATTCCTGTAAATTAAAACTGACAAATCTTACTACTGTATGGAAGAAAAGTACGCGAGTTTCAAGCTCAAATTAAAGATTGGACTGAATTTATTAGATTTTATTAGATTATGCCAAAGCACACTATGGCTATTTGCATTATAAAAAGGCATTCGTAGACAGTTTTCTAATGGTTAGGTTATCTGAATACGGCAAAGAATATCTGAATACGTCCCTTTCGAGAGAAAGGATGCCTTTCGGGATGACGTTCTCAGGAGATATGGCTCTTATTCACGTTGCACACAGGAAAACCACAAAACCAGCTATGCAGCCAGGAGGCTCGAACTCGGATCGAGCTACTAGTATTCAGCGTTCCTAAACTTTCGGCTAGTGGAGAGACTCCAGTTCTCTTAGGAAGTCTTTCATGAAGATACCCTTTCAAAGCAGATAGATGTGGAATGCTTTGATGAAATCTGTTATCTACTCATTTTATTATTACATCTTCAAGTGATCGTAATCGTTTAGCATATTAAATTAAATTTTAGACTTCTGTAATCCAATGTTATTAATGTATTTGCTTCTAACTATCATGGATCACGAATTATCCAGTAGCATTAATAAGGAATATTTTACTCTTTTGGTAAATAAAGTATTTCAGGATGAACGGGACAGTTGCGGAAACGAAAATGAATGTGTTTTATCTGGAAGTATTGCAGTGACATTAAAATTGCAGAATAATATTGCATTTCCCCAATTATATTGTATTATAAAGGCTTTGTTTTAATAATTCTTTCCCCATTACGCATAAATGTTCTAAAATGCTTGGTGGTTATTTAACAACTAGTCTATTTTAATGTCCAATTAATAAAATGAGAACTGAAGTCTGTAATATATCTTCCAAATGCTTACTTTAACCTAGATTAATTGCACTTTTCCTATTTTCCCTAGCAACGTGTAATCAGTAATCTACTTTCATGACAATTAACTACGAATAAATTTATAACTCTCAGACCTGCCTAAACGTACAATGCAGAGAGAATATGTTGTTGTTGTTTACAACCCTTGTTTATTATTTAAAATTTGTTTGAATATTAAAAGGGTTATTATGTTAAATTATAATATTTCACTCTAATATATGTCAGCGTACTATTGTTATGTGTTAGTGTTTCTGTAGAAATGACATTAGATGCTTACTTAAGAAATAACAATTTTTCCTCGTTCTTCGAGCTATCTGCCGACTTATGATACTTTGCATGGATTACAAATTCAAGTTTTGGATCTTTTACATAGTGATATCAAGTTTATAAATGAAGATTTTAATTTGGTGAACATAACCATTCGCATTCCCATAAGAGACTCTGAAAGTGTAATCTAATTTGGTGCTTTTCTACAAAATGTACCCCATCGCTGTAACGCTGCGAAAACAATCTACAAACTAAACGGCACCAACCACGTCCAGCATATGTCGTTGAAGATCCTCAAAACGCATGCCGGCGCGAAGACTAATTGGACTGCCCCTCGACGATTGTTCTGGAAGTCCTCCGACAATGAGCCAGCCCTTCTACGGTTTCGTGGCCTTTGATTAATGAATGCGAATGTGACAATGTCCTTTCACTTCGGGGCCCCAAACTAACTTTGCGCTCGATGTGTATGCATGCATACGAAAGCTATTTTGGAAGAAGTTTGAAGCAACACCAATATCTCCCGATACTGAAGCAGTTGATTTTGCAGCTTGTCATAATACTGATTTCCAAAATTAATTCTAAACGCTGCACAAAATCAATGGAAGTCCCACCAGTAGTTTTCCTTCTGCTTATGTTATGATTCCACATTCGCAACATTTAAATTGTTACTGATAATGAGACAATAGCAGAAGTTGTGCATAGTCACATGCATTCACCCAGTTTTTAATCGCTTTGCTTTCATTTTCATAACGTGTTTCTTTTTCATAACGTAATATGAATAATTACGTTGAGTTTTGTGAGTGTTATTTTCGTTTTTAAAATGAAACGAATTTTCGCCAAGCAAGTTACAACGTTGCTTAATTACATTATTATGTAAGTACTGTTATCTGTTTAAAATACGTACGAGGAGTCTCCTCATTTAGTGATTTTGTTATTCAGACCGCGTAACAAAG
Organism: Stegodyphus mimosarum; assembly: GCA_000611955.2. Classification (NCBI taxonomy): domain Eukaryota; kingdom Metazoa; phylum Arthropoda; class Arachnida; order Araneae; family Eresidae; genus Stegodyphus; species Stegodyphus mimosarum. The sequence goes on along the minus strand of KK113119.1, from coordinate 567,029 downwards.
TCATTAATGCTGCGAGTCCGCTCAAATTATGAGATTAACTTTTCACGCTAGCATTTTATTTGTTTGTTTATTTTGATAACTTAAATATTTCGTCTAATTAAGGTTTCTTACATTTTTCATTTTAACAAAATTTCTTAATTTCTTTTTTTTTATTAAATTTACGTTGCGCTCATCATTATTTTAAGTTTTAATTCTAATTTTATTTTTTCGTGTGAATTTCGTTCATTAATATTTAATTTCATTTTCTGGCAACAAAGAAATTTAAAAGGTTCATTTTAGAGAGATTTCATTTTAAAATTTTGACTTAATTATGTATCTTTATTTTCACACTTTTTATTTTGTGCGTACGTTTACATTTATTTATATTTTGTGCAAATTATGGATAATCAGAAATTATGACGAAACATTTGTTCATAGTTCTTACGTAGATTCCCTACAAACAGTGTCCACCACTCCCGGGAAAAAGGTACAATGCATATAAAACATAGAATTGCTACGGTAGTGTTGTTTTGAGTTTTGAGGTTCTTGAGAGTGATACACAGTAGTGTAAAAACATGGCTCCCTTACCAAAGGAGTATATTTGCTGTAAGTTGAAAACATAAGATTTAATGACTGCTTTCCTTGAGTTTAATTAAACAGATGAACATATCATGACAGACTATGACACGTAAGTACTTAAAGTACAAAACCGTATGATGAATAACAAATGAATGTACTTGAATGGTAAAAAATGAGTTGAGTCTACTTGAAGTTAATTTAGTTAGGCAGGTATTTAGCAGCGTAGTAAATTATCCGGAATAACGTGCTAGATTCCTGTTGCAATCTCGTCTTCCACAGCTATATTCCACTGCAGGTTTCCATTGCTTGAAATCGCCACATCACGCTGGAATGATTCACGGCTGTTGACCACGGCGATAAGGTATATCGGGAAGACACACAATCTTCACCTCATTTCTTAGATTCTGCTGCTGAGCTGTATACATTACCTTTTCAACACAGCGCAACTACAGAGGAGGAATGCACCAACAGATCGTGTAGAATCTGAAATAAAGAATCTGAAATTTGTCAAGAATACAATGAGATTTACATATGTGATTGCTAAGTAGATTTTCACTACTAACTATAAACAATTTCATTACACTTTTTCTCATTCATAATTAATTGAACTGTTTATTAGATTCGCTTAAACTAAGAGACTAAAGTAACGTTTTGATAAAGCAAGAGAGGGAATTTATTTTGCTTTTGTAAAGTGAGATAGAGAATATTTGTGTGGTTACAGAAAGTAGAGATTTTATTTGAAGAATTTTGATGCATAAAATGCGTATGCTTGAAATCAAAACTATTTTAGAAACGTTTTATTTTAGCAAATCATTTTTATAAAAGTAATTCCTGACTTCTTTTTACCTGTATTAAACATACGGTAGAGTTGCTTTCTTAAGACGTGACTTTCAAATAGAGATTCTTATGAAGGCTTTGTTAGAATTCATGTTAAGATCAAAACAAGACGTACGAATGAAAAGTTGTCTGTCTCACAAAACAGTATTGAATCAATGTTATGTAGGAAACTCCTGTAAATATAGAATTGGTTGTATAAACTAGAATATTGAAAATATAATTGGCAACAAATATATGCAGAGAATTATAAACCTGAAAGTTATTTTTATACTATAATTATTTTAATATAATTGCATTATTATATTCTTGGGACATAATAATTTTATTTTCTTATAATTTATTTCTATAATATGGTAATAATATTGCTCAGTTAAACTGGAAACTAAATAGCATTTTGTGCATTTACCATAAATGCACACGCCAAGCTTCATAAACTTCATCATCCGAAAAAGGACAAAATTAGCTACATGCACTGCCATTATGTTAATTAAATTCTTTACTTTTTATTACTCCAGTTCCTATAGCTGATTTTTATCCTATTTTGGATTAAATTTAATTCTTTATTTAGAAATCTGTACAAAATAGGAGTTCGTTTAGCGTTCTTTAAAAAGTCGCATTAAACGTCTTTTCGGAAATTCTGAATGATCTCTAATGAAAGTGTGCTTCATTAGAAATTTTTCACGATTTCTATAGAAACTACTTTTTTGAACGATTTATTTTAAGGAAATAAATAAATCTTTTAAGAGAATCAGGTCAAAAACATTTTTTTCAGTCTTGGTAAGATATAGCGTCTTAAAAACAGCCTGTTTTATGTGATCTCAGTTTAGCTCTCGGCAATCGGAAGAAGAAAAAAGAAAATCCTTTTTCGTCCTCCCGAAATCGAATTCTGGAAAAGTCTTAATAATTAGAACCTTTTCAAATTTGTCATTTATCTTACAACAAAATCATTTTAACATGAATAGTGTTTCCTTAATAACCCTATCTAATACTGTGGAACTCAATTACTTGAGTTATTTTAATGCTTAAACTCCGCTAAGCACATTAAAGTTTTCCCAAATTGAGTATATATGTTTTTATTCCTTACTGCCATTTGAATCGGCCAATCCATTTTACCTTTATTCCTTACTTCCTAAATGAATAGATTTCTTTTTATTATTTATAAATACAGAATTTGAGTTACCTTTCATATTTTCTTTGATTCAAGAAGCTCACCAGCGGCTAAACGGATAAGACCGCTGATCTCTGGTAGTTCGTCCCGGCTTCAAATCACAGCGAATGTGTTGTCTGCATGAGGTTTTTCTGGATTTTTCTATATATAATGTAAAATATGAGCCATTTTTCCTTAGTATGGCTTCCGCAAAGGTGTACTACACTGGTGAAATAAATTAAGAGAATTTGCATATTTTATCGAATTGCATGAAAAGAACTGAACTGAAGGAAACACTACTGCTTCTAGATAAAAATGAAAATCCTGTATGGCAAATACGTAAGCATAAACGTTTGTGTAAGTGAAACCAGCAGAAAAACAGGCTTTATAAGAGCGTGGAGGGTAAGACGAATTCTGTTCGCTAGCACACCTCGGCGAATTTCTTGGTATTATCTTGCACCAATCGGTTAAATTCACATCAGAGTAATCAGTAAAAATCAGAAAAAATCACATCAATCAGTAAAAATGAGTAACCACCAACGTTTAGATGATGGAATGAGGTGGCGAATTGTGGGAAGGCTAAAGGCAGGCCTGTCCCAAGTCCAGATATGCAGAGAGTTTAATTTAATGCCCTGCGTCGTGTGTAACCTATGGAAACAGTTCCAGGACACAAGATCCATCGAAAGAAAGCCTGGGCAAGGTCGTCGAAGAGACACGACGGCCATAGAAGCTCGCTTTTTGTCCATTTTAGCGAAACGTAACAGAGGAGCTACAGCTTCTCAGTACTCTCGAGACCGAATGTAGCCACAGGAACACGTGTAACAAGGGTGACCGTTTCCAAAAGACAGCATGAGAGAGGATTGTTTGCCAAAAGACCGGCTGTTTGCGTCCCGCTCAAGGTCTACGGACAGGAGAGTCCGATTAGGATGGTGCAGGCAGCATAGTGGTCGGAGTACGGAACAATGGGCTACCATTCTGTTCACCGACGAGTCTCGTTTTAGCCTAAACACCGATTCCCGCCGTACTTTCATATAGAGAGAGCCAGGGACCCACTGCCTACCCTCCAATGTCCTCGAAATCAACAATTATGGCGGTGGCGATGTATGGTCTGGACAAGCATTATGTTGTATGGCCGCACACCTCTCCACGTCTTTGACAGAGGCTCTCTGACTGGTGTGAGGTATAGGGATGAGGTCTTGGAGTTCTATGTTCGCCTTTTCAGGGGTGCAGTGGGCCCCGAGTTCATCTTGCGGGACGATAACGGGAGGCCACATAAAGCTCTTCTGGCCGACGAATTTTTCGAGAGTGAGGATATTCGCCGGATGGATTGGGCAGCAAGATCTACAGACCTCAACCCGATAGAGCATGTCTGGGACTCTGTGTGGAGGGCAATTGCAACTCGCAACCCCCTCCGAGAACCATCCAGGAACTGAAAACAGCATTGCTGAATGAGTGGGACCAATTGCCACAGGCACTGATAAACTGCATTATTTCCAGTATGACACCACGCTACGAGGCCTGTATGGCTCTAAGAGGGGACCATACCCCTATTAACCCATTTCTTTGTGTCTTCTGCAGCCGATGTTTCAGACCTTCAGACTCCCATGAGTGTTACAGACGAACATGTTTGTCTATTACAACTGTTGAATGTTTATTTTGTTTGTGTTATATCAACCTATGGTCACACCAAATTTTATTAAAATCTGTCTAGTAGTTCTGCAGATGGTGGATCAAATATGAAAATTCTCTTAATTTATTTCACCAGTGTATCTTTAGTGTGCTTTGCCTTTATCTAATAAAGTAACCTTTGATTAAAGAGTCTTGTCATGCAGTTTTGTTTCTACAAAATGAATATGTGCTTAAGTTATCATTTAAATAACTAATGGGATCAAAACGATTGTTTCATTAATTTCACATGTATTCTGCCTTGACTAATTCCATATTACCTTATTAATTAAATCTGAATCGTAATTTTTGTGTTAAAAACGTTTTAGTGTTTGATCAACAGGGTATTTTTGCTTCATCAGCACAGTGGCACGTACACAATATGTATTTACTCAGCTTATCAAATTTGTTTCGTACAGTTTTTCACTATCAAAGTAAAATGCATTAAATATCAAACTTACTGTTAAGCAGGATTAGCCTAAAAGAAGAACCGCCATGTTGCATTATCACAAAATCAAAATTGCTGTACTATATGAAAATTTAATTTTAATTCCTTTTATCGTTGATCTTTTAATTTGTACTGCTGAATTACATTCTACAAAATTATTTTAACCTCTCACCTCTAATTGATTTAATTGTAGTTTCCAATCCTTGTTAAAAGTAAACCAAGTTGAATTCATACCATTTCAGATTCGCCAAGAAAACACTGAGTTTTAAATTTATCAGAAATGTCATTGCGACGGCTATTTATAAGCATGCAGAACTGGGATGCTGCTGTTTCACAGGCAGCTATAGATGGAGTTACAAACCTACAAGTAAAGGAGTGGTGATGTCGAAATTAAAAATTACAGCGTTATTCATTGTGTACTTTTCAACTCGATTTTAATCCCCCGGGAAGTAACTTTCATCAAACGCTCTCTTGCAAGGGGGGGATGGATATTATTTGAATTTTTCAAGCCTCGAGGTATTATTAAAAGCATTACTCGACGCTGAAACTCTGAATAATCCTTCAACTTGATATAATATTCAGAGAGGTGGATTTTAATAAGTCTCCAGCCCATGTGACTCCGGATAGAATATTTAATTTTGAAATTTCGAGAATTCTCTCTGAATATATTGTGTCAAGATAAACGTTTTGTGAGGTGAGCTGGAGATTGGAGGAATTCGTAATGGGGAAGAAGAGAGCGAGAAGAGATTCATTGTGGTTAGATCTGGGCTTGTAGAGCATAGTGAGGATGCCAGAGACAGTATAGATCTGCATTTTAATAAATAATAAGTTATAGAGTTAACAGTGGGGTGCGTTACATGTATTCCTTACATTTTTTTAGTGGGTATTTTCTTGCTATTGTTCCGTACTGAGCTATCTGAATTACTGAATGTAATGAAGTGCTTGCGGAACTAATCAATTATTTATCGGATGCGATATTTATATATGACTTTGCAAAGTATACTTGGTTTGTTGAGCTGCTTGTTCCAAACATGCATTTACTCTTCCAGTGTATAAGTATTAGCTTTTTTGTTAGAAAACTTTCTTGCCGTTGATTGTATGCATGCCTTCCCTCTTGATATATTACAGTCTTTGAAACCCAACTGCGTATTTGTTCCAAATAATATTCATTTAACTCAAAAATATTGGAATCGAAGATTATTGTTACATGTATATTAAATAGTAATTAATAATAATTTATTAAATAATAAGAATTTTCGTAGTAAATTTCATGCGTATTTTTGATTTTAGCATTTTTTTTTTTTTTGTAAATTTGATATGATTGTGAATCTAGAGTTAACACTGTTTTTTTTCTTTTCGCGTAATAATGTTTCTCCGTTTAGTATTTTTGAATTTTTGTATTTTCTTTCGAGTCTGAATTCGCATTGGGATATATTTTTGACTGTTTGAGAATGGGGATTAGTTTTTGTAAAAAAGTGTTTGTATATTATTTTTAATATTTTTTACTCAAATAGTCAGGAAAGACGAAATTTATATATTAAGAACTACTTAATTATTCTTGTTTAATGTTTTAATTAATTACCCCTGCCGTGTCCAATTGGGACATTAAAGTATGAATAATTAATCTACAGTTTTCCTGTTCTTTTAAAAAAATACCGTTCATTTCAAGATTATATTAAAGATGAGTTTGACTAATACTTTGCTTTAATTACTAAAACATTTTACTATTTTTTTCGGTTATAATAGCTTTTTCACTTTTTAGGATAGTCTAACCTAGAAAATAATTTTTACTTTGTAAGATTTATATATATACATATACACGTATACGTTCTTCTAAACGATTTTTGCTTAAAAATGTACTGCTTAATGCTGTTTGTGTACTTTCTTTACATAGAAAGTAAAGAAATTTTGAATGCTGTTAGTTCGGATCTCGGATATTTTTCATTGCGTCTGCGAATAATTTATGAAAGATTTTAAAGCCATAAGAATCACCGAAAGTTGCGTAAATTTACAGAAATACTATATTAATGGTAGTCCTAGAAATACTATATAGAATTTCTATGCAAAACTACTACATAAAAATTACACGTATGTTACAGAAGTTTGAACTTTCGTGTCATTTTTTTCCTTAAAAAACCCCTTCCGGATTTAACTCCTGGGCTATAAATAGCATACCTTGCCAATTTGGCTTAATATTCGTTGTTCAAACTAAGAGATCCTATAAATTTTGCACTAAAGAGCATGAGACATATGATAGAAAAAAACACATAAATCGTCTATTGCTCAACATTGTTGGTCAAAACATGTTGCCAAATTATTCAAAAATCATCTTCCATTAAAGAATTAGATTTTTCAGAGGCCTTTTACATTCATAATTTTTTTTTTCATTTCTAGTTAATGATCCCAAATCTAATTCTTCTATACCTTCAGCTTTTAAAGAAATTATTTCACAGTTATTTTTACACTTTGTTGATAAATGATGCCAGTGACTTTGCTCTATTTTGCTTAGCTAGAATTTTCTCGAATTTTTGGTTTTGTTTTTATCGCGTGAGCACATGCTTCCTCTTCAGCATTTTCGCTCCTGCAGTTGAAAAAGAAGTTTAACCTTCGAAGCTAGATCTGAAAATTTACGCAGCTATGCTGATTTTTGTTGCTGTAGTATATTTAACTTTAATTCTTCGGTTTGTTATTTTAGTTAATGAAGATTTAAATATTTCTATATTTATTAAATACACGATCTTGTAATCAAATAAAATTGTTTTCTTAGGCATCATGCATAAATATCGGAAAGCAGTGAGCAATCATAAACTTTTTCCCGTTTCTCTCTTCCTTCGCCGAGCCTCTTATCGACAAATAACATTTTTGATGTTCATAACTATCACTTTAAAGGTTTTTCAGTTAATATAAATTCATGTAATTAACTGAAATTTGGACAGACCAGTATGCTACCTTATTATGACGCATCCGAATAAAATTTAATTAAAATCAGAATCTTGGCATAATTGAAATTTTTATTGGTTCATTTCCAAGTTATATATAAGCCCAAAATTGAAATATCATATGCTTACGTAGTATTTTTGTTTGCTTTGAAAAAAAGTTAGTATAGTGCACTTAAATGTTCATCATTGGCTGAGCAGTTAAAAGCAAGAGGACACTGGTAATTCCTCCGAGGTCTGGTTCTCGGGCATTTTACTGGGAAGCTGACTGCATGAGTTTTCGTACATTTCCGCGTGTGTAACGTAACTATAAGCCAATGCCTTTCGAGGGTATCTTTTTTCTTAGGCAGAAAATTTACTTAAACTGAAAGATTTAATATCAGTTATTTTTGCGGTAAAACTAACCCAACGTGAATTATAGCGACGACAAATAAATTTTTAAATCTGACATAGTGCCGAAAATTACACTCAGCAGAGTCAAGCGTAATTACTACTTTAGAGAAAAGTAAGTTATTTGTTGTATAGGATATCCTATAAATTCGGGCATAATAGTAAAATCAGCAAATCGGTGTATTGGAGTGCTTTTGAACATAAAGACAGATTGAATTTTATTATAAGCTACATTTTATTTCAAATTTTTACCAGTAGATGGCTCTGTACCGTTCATACCGTGGAAATGCGCAAATTTTAAGTGCTTTAAATGATGTGAGATCTTATGATGGACTGCTATGTCATTAGTACAGTTGTAATATAACAAATGAAAGGAGTAAATCTTTATTTTTGTCATTCTGTTCTTATAGTGTAGTACTAAAAATGAAGTCTATTAGTGAAATTCGAATTAAAATGTATCTTATGCTAAAAAATCAGTCTGCGTCATAAGGCTTTACGTGCGCCATTTTGCTGTTTTATGTTTTTTAAATGCGTCCAAGTTTATCGGACACCCTGTAAATAAAATGCATTTTTCATTTTTAAATTAGTTACTATCTCGAGCAAAAAATTAAATTTGGCAAAGACTGATTATTACACATCATTTATTATTGGCTTTGCTAGTGAAGAATTCCTCCCCCCTCGCTTCCCCATTTCGTTGTAGAAACTTGTCACAGTATCACCAGTATTACCTTTTTTCTTGATTGAATAAAGTGAAGTTGCCAGTTGAAGTTCTTTTGTCGCTTACAATTTCTCGACTAGAATTTTTAAGGTACCAAATGTTTATTCGAAGCGGAAGAATTCCATTATGGGCTTCACTGAAATCAGTGCGATTTGTCGTTCCAAATGCTAGAGTTAATTCATTCCTGGAACTTCGAGTAACGTTTTACAGGAATTCGATTTTTTTTCCTCCCATCTCCTAACGCACAACTGTTGGGGAAAAAACTGCCATTTAAAGAATTTATTTGACATTCAAATTCTGATTGAATTATTTTCCGATGATGTCCGACCGACTGTATGGATGTATTTTGTACCCTTCCGGATATCCATGTTATGATGGCATACTTTTATTGATATCATTATAAAATTTTCCGATAAATTCGAAAAAATAAACAAACTCTTTTCGATCCTTTCTGATAATCTTTGTATTTGGTTCAAAATCAATAGCTGTAAGTAATAAAAGATTTATGAAGCGTATTCTACATACTTTCATTGGATTTAATGAAATTCTTTTGCAACTTCAGAACAAGGGCGGGCAAGTTTACTGCGCAGCTTTTTGATAGATTTTATACTGACTAACATTAAAGTAAATTCTTTAGTACAATATAAGTAACACGTTTTGTTTGACGATTAATTTTATTTGTTTCTAGTACATGGAAATGACTACACTATAGATTGGCAACTATTGATTTGTAAATAGTGGAAATAAGTATCAGCTATATTTAATATGTTTAACTAGGACATTTAATATAACAGAACTCACGAAGGCTGTCTTTCGTAGTTCTATGATTCTCATGAACGACGTTTTCAAAAAACTTCATTTTAAATTGCATTTAAAGCTATCCACCCGTGCACGTAGACAACCAGTTGGTATCGGTGGAAATACTTTAAATTCATATTGATAATTTGCGGGTTTGTTATCAAATGCCAATTTTTAACTTTGGTTTGGCAAGTGAAATCAATGCAATTTCTCTAAAAGCGTAAAAATAGGAAATGCAAAATTTAGGATTAAACTAGCTGTTTAACTTTTTTTCTGATTTATACTCTCCTGATTTTCCCACGTATTTTTACTAGATGAAAGACCTCTGAATACTGGTAGTTCGTCCTAGATTCAAACCCTAGCGAATGGGATAACTGCATAGTGTTTCTTTTTCGTGGTTGGCTACGTGTAGCATAAATACAAGCCAGTTTTCCATAGAGAATCCTGCAATAATTCATTCCTCTCCTTACGCAGATAGATATGGTTTACTGAATTGAAATAACCTAACTTAACGTTTATAAATTAAAGCGGAATTTTGTATTATAAAGATTTTTCATTCAAATTTTCTTAATGGATGATTTAATAATGAAATGTAGAATGTACACGCGAATTTGAGTTAGTTTATCTGATGGCTTATTAAAAATATATTTAATTCTTTCTTAGAAAAGGCTGTTATATCAACTGACATATACTTTTAGTCATTTACATATACTAGCCTAGTTTACATATACTAGGCTGCGGAAGAGCACTCCCTTTGTCCAATTGGGTAGACTGTTGAACACATGTAATTAGATCCGGGTTCCAATCGCAGCAAATTGACTGTCTGCTCTGACATTTTGGTGATTCACCTCCTTCCCCGAATTTAAAGTAAATGCAGACAGTTTTATGTAGAAAATTCTCCAAGACGGCATCTCCCCCGTTAAGTAGATAACCTTTTTGTTTTGCCCTAATTTATTAAACAAACCAACAAATCTTATGAAAGAAATTTCTATTTTCTGTATAGAAGACGTGAACTGACTCATCAAAAGACTGAGAATTGAGGAATATTTTTGAAGGCAACGATGAAACAACAATTATACAGACAACGATGGTGAGAAATTTGAATTGCAAGAAGATGAGTAATTATTCATTTGGTCTTCAGCTGCAGTTCAGGAAGATACATACTTTTTGGGGTGATTCACATGCAAATATGAATTCGCGTATAAAACCATCATTTAGGATTAAACATTAACGAGCCTAGTATCAATAAGTATCTTTTTTTTTTGCTTATATTTTTTTTTCTTCATTTAAGTGATAATATGTACGATAGCTTACTCTGGTTCATACATTCAAATTCAAAATACACTCGCATTTTATAAAGGCATTAAGATTTTCTTCTGAATTATACAATATATGTTTCTGTTGAAACTCGGAGATTATTGCAGATGACAAATAAAAAGAGTGAATAGTATGGTTTTTGGTATGTTCTTTATTGGTAAACAAACACAGAAAGTAAGAATTTAGATTTTTTGTTTGTTTTCTAAAGAAAGTCTTTCCTATATGAGAATATTATAACAAAATGTACTAGTTTAACATACTACTAAGGCATATACTACATTCATTAATTCTTATATTTGTAAATTATCTAAAAGAATCAGAGTGAATGCGTTTTATTAGATAAATTTCCAGTACATTTTTATGCAATTATAGTATATCTGATGAGTAATGTGACGGTTTCAAATAAATGATATAACAACGTTATTTTTCTCCAAGTAATCACTATGTCAGCATGTTGCCTGGAACATTAAATAACCAATTTGCAAAGTGTGATACATTTTAAAATACGATACATCTGTTGCTTTTCTTTTATTACCGTATATGAAATCCATATCATAAGTCTGGAGTAGACATCCATTACCACATTGCAATTCTAAACAAAAAAGTTGTAAACTCAAAATAATACAAAAGAATCTTTCTAAAATGCATAATTCTGCGTTTCTAAGTTTAAACCGGAAATTTAAAAACTATCTTTCGAAAATGTTGTGAAAACATTACCATTATCGATATCCTTAATGGATTACCTCTTCAGCAATGTTTTTTTTCCGTTTGCCTTTGAAGCTTTGATACACAAAACACTTCATCATTCCCGAAGGCATATGCCATTTAAATTTGATTCCGCTGTTGATACAATACGTCACTGAGAATACGTATTTGATTTATGCAGTCAGAAGAAATTATGAGTACATTATTTTAACTAACTAAAAAGAAGCCCTTTTTTCCCCCAATGAATTTCATTCTTTTGTTAAAAGCGAGGATTTTCAAGTGTATCTCTCCATTAAGTGTGAGATCCTGGATTGATAGATCGTTTACTTTGTTGAAAGAGAGAGCTTAATTTAATCCTGTCTGAAAAACTTTAGTTCAGGCAAAACTAAATATTTTTGGGTACTGCTAAAATTCGCCCTGTAACGCTTTTAAAAATTCGGTTATTCTAACATCCCTTTTATCTCCCTCCCTGCTTAGACTTCTACTTTTTTTTCGTTTTCTTCCTCCTTCCCCGCCCCCTTTTTTTTGTGAAGTAGAAAAAAAAAACTTTCCAATCTGAAGTTACTTAAAGTTATTAGTTCCTAGTTTTCCACTGTTTGCTAATATGTAACCAAAATATGAAATAATTCTTCTTAGAACGTCTTTCGCGAAAGGCAAGCTCCATCAGCGGCCGAATAGTTAAGACCGCTGACCACAGCTAGCTTGTCGGCCCCAAGCTAACGGGGTGGCGGCATGATTGGTTTTCCCCATGTATAACGTGAAAACGAGCGCGTTTTCCTTAGAAATTCCTCCCTTCTCTTAGACTGATAGCCCTCAGAGCTTTTTCATATTCAGATAACCTAATTTACTTACCTTCACGAAAGGCGTATTTATCCGAAACAGACAGTTCTGGAAGCTTAACGTACTAGCTAGTCTAATCTGCTGCTGGAAGAACAATATAAAGTAAAAAATATAATTTTTCTTTGGCTATGTTCGTTGCATCGAATTAACTTAAAATTAGACTTTAAAAAAAATAAATTTGCAAATAATTCTCTGTGATTTACGTGTGTGACTTTAAGAAACAGATATAAGATCGTTATTTATTTATTCACTGTACTGAAAAATTCACTGCTCAGACGGTAAGTGGTTAGGTGAGCCTACTGCGGCACCGAAGAGCCCATGTTCGAATCCCGAACAAGGCATAGATGTTTGTAAATGTATAGTGTCTTTGCGGCATGGGGGCACTCCAAGTAGGCTCTGGTAACCATTCTTCCGTAAAATATATGGACAAGATAACAACAACAACTGAAAAATTCGGTTACTTAATTTTAGTAGAACATTAATGGATTTTTGCAGAAGTTTATGAGATTTCAAAATTTTTTTGAAGAAACATCTTAGCGCAAGATTTAATTCTGAACTAGCATCAATGTATACGTTAGTTATTTTTTAAATAAGATCTCTTTTGTTATCGTAATTTTGTATCACATGTAACGTAAATATGAGTGATTTTCCTTTCGGAAGCCTTCCCATCATGTCATTCCCCCATAGGAAGCCAACGCAAATTGGCTTTGCCGTAATGAAATCTCTTTCGTTAAATCACATGTTTTAATATATCATTTATTTTTTATCAGATTACTGCGATAAGCTCATGATTCAATGAGGTTTTCGATAAAAGCTATTTTAATTTGAAATACACTATTTGTCTTTCTTATGCATATTTATAATTGCTCTAGGACTTATTGTTTCGCATCCATATTCATATTATAGCTGTTTGTACTTATAGAATTTATTATTTTATATTACAATCGCCACCGTCAAAGAAACTCGCTGCCTCTGTGATTAATCACCAAAATCGATAACCGACTGAAAACGCAACCTACCTAACACTTTGCGCAGGCAACGTAACTTTTCCAATCAACTGTTGTTTCGAATATTTTTAACTTTTTCTTACGCAGTTTAATAGACGTGTGAAGTTCTACCCAAACAAACCGCAACGGTAGCTGGGAACAATAAAACTCAACTTTCAACATGAATGCCTGCCTGCTTTCTTCCCGCAACTTTTAACGTTGCCTTTCTAAATTCTTTCATCATCGAAAATAATGCACGAATGCTGTCTTTTCGCTGCAAGAGTATTTATTACATATGGCTTGACCTCACCTTCAGTCTATTTAAGCAGAATTTATGCGGTAGCAGTACTTTGCAAACGAACATCTTTTTGATACCATATTAGCAGCAACCGCAGACAAGTGCCCACCAGATGCTATGTACGAAAAATAAGCGTAAAACGCAAAATTGTGTTAAAAAAAGAACCAATGTATCTGTTTTGCATTTTTCATGCCGGGTGCATTTTGTGGTTAGCGTTTTTGTTTTACTGTGGCAAATATAAGTATTGTTTATGTATGCTTTAATACATTTTTCTGGTTTTCTTTTATGTTTTTGTTTATGTTTATTTTGTTAAGTAAATTACTAAGCACTGTACTGCTTTGAATTTTTTCGAGATTTAATGTTGTATTATCACGCATACATGTGCACTGTATGTAACGTTAATCAATGAAGACAGATTAATTTTTCTAACATTTAAGAATTGAGTAATTGATAAAAAAATCTCTAACATTCCACAATGCGGACTTTAAGCCTTAATATTTTTTAAAGTGTTAAAGCAAATTTTAAGCCTGTAAGAAATTAATTAAATTACCAGAGAATGAAAATGTTTCCAAGTAATGTTAAATTACAGCTACATGCATATTCCATGCATGAAAACGATAATTGAAAATATATGTACCCATTGCAAATAATATAACAATAGCCACATAAAGATGCAGAAAAAAACTTGTATCTTTTATTCAGCGCGCTTGTTTTTTACAACAGTTGGCTTCGTCATTTTATAGGATATAAACGCACGTATGCTCTGTTCTTTATTCTCGAGAAATTCAAATCAAATCTTAAATGTTATACATCCTTTTTCGGAGAACGTATTTTTTTTTCTTCCGAATCTTTTAAGTCTGCCGTTCATTTCTGTGCATCTGTGATCGCTAAGCAAATTGCAACCCTTAATGTAAACTTCTGCAAGCCCATTTTAATGTAGAACTGTTTACCAATGCAAAACTATGGACGGGGTAAAGAAGAAGGAGCAAAACATATTTCTTATAAAGTAAAATCTAACAAAGCGTATAATTCGTTTTTTCGACACATTTTCTTTGGACCGGGTTTAGTACATTTAAAGCTATATACAGAATAGGGAAAAACGTATGGAATTTGTGGCTATTTTTCTTGAAGCCCTCCCACACGCTCTTACCCCTGAAGCTTCCCCTAATCACTGTTTTATGCAAAATACTCGCCAAGCGATTTGCTTTGGCGAAAGCGTGACTGGAATATTTCTCGCAAGATCGATTTTACTTGGCCAAGTGTGCTAGGCGAAGCGAATATTCGTAATGGTCACGCCAAAAAGAGCCGCGGAAATGTAAAATGATTCCGTTTTCTTTCAAAATTTATCCGATAGATTTGGGACTCCGATATGGGAAAATACATCAAAAGGCCTAAAATGTAGCGAATTCCTTGGGATGCATTTCCTTTCTTTTTCAAGAAATGTGCATAAAGAAAAAAAATTTAATAAGAATTTCGCAATTTCTTCCTTTTTCATAATTTTGCGCATTAAAATTTTTTTTAGTTATTGTTATATTTTTCATTAACTGAAACATGGACATGTCTTGATTTCCCAAATTTCTGCATTTTAGGGGGGATATTTGACTGCTAATATTGGCAGGTTTTTAAATCAAAGTGGTGGCCACCAGCGGTCGAGCGATAAGGTTGCTGAACACTGGTAGTTCGGTCCGAGGCTTGAATCTTGGGAACGAGCTGGCTGCATGGGCGTTTTCGTGATTTTTCCCATGTGTAACGTGTATACGAGCAAGTTTCCTTTAGAAAGTCATCCACGAAGGCATCCCTCCCTTTAGGTAGGCAGCCCTCGAGTGCTTTGCCATGATCTAATATTAAACATAACCAAACCTTTAAATCAAAGTGTTTATAGCATTATCATGATTTTAAGTGATGAGGAGTAAGATTTCTAAACTAAACAAATTTATATGAATTGAATATCATCTTACACCATCGGATAAAGTGAAAGATCTTGGAAGAAAGATGATGCCACGCTCTGCGATTATTTGAAGGAATAATTTTTTGCGATCAGAGGAGTGATTTGCTTTATTCTTTGCCCATTCTGTTAAATAAAATAAATGTGTGTAAAAGAAAAAGTCTTAAATTACAGTTTTAGTTAACTGAATTAAAAGATGAAATTAATTTTTCAACTGTCGGAATATTCTTGCTTCTATGCGACTAGGTACAGAATGGCTAAATTTTAGAACAGTATTGGGGTATTAATAAAAGTTCAAGGAACAATAGACGTGATAGCATACACATGATTATATAAAATACAAATTATAACATATGTAAAATTTATATACATATTAAAAAGTATTGCGTTATTCCATAAACTGTCTTTGACAATTTTCATTTAAAATTCGTTATTGTTGCCCCACGATTTTATTTTTAGTCGCATGACTTAAGACGCTAGTGGAAGAAAAAATATTTTTACTATTATGCGCATTTGTTAGTAACAAATATAAACGGTAATCACATAAGGTGTTTCTCCCGCCTTCTTCGCATGCCTTCGTGGTGTAGTGGTCTGCATGCTCGACGCGTAACCGAGAGGTCCGTGGTTCGATTCCCGGCGAAGGCGTTGCTCATTTTTCATGTCTCCTGCTTCCAAAAAAACCTAATGTCCTCTACACTGGCGCCCAAACTAAAAAGGTGGTGGATGATGATTCTCCACCACCTTGATTGGGTCCCCAAAATTCCAGTCGCCCTTTAAAAGGGGGAGTATATAAGGTATTTCTCCCGCCTTCTTGGCATGCCCTTGTGGTGTAGTGGTCTGCATGCTCGACGAGTAACCGAGAGGTCCGTGGTTCGATTCTCGGCGAAGGCGTTGCTTATTTTTCACCTCTCCTGCTTCATAATAACCTAATGTCTTTACAATCTTTCGTTTAATCATTCGGTGACAGGAGAATTTGCCATCCGTACTAATGAAATCAAATTTCTCCTTGAAATTCTGACCTGATTCTGTAGTCAAATTTTCTGCTCAAAGGATAATATAGAAGTTTTTCAAAACAAAACCAAAAAAAAGTATCTTTTAATAGAGAATTAAAAGACAAAAATAACGAATATCATACGTAACGCAATGCATGTGAAATGGGGAAAAACAGATGTTTATCACAGTAATTATTCGTTTAATCATTCAATGACAGAAGAATTTGCCTCTTCTGCGTACGTACTGACCTACATACGCACTCCTATATATACACTCTTAAGACAAAAAAAAAAAGACGCACCACGAGAAGATATAAAGCAAATTGGATAGAAATTGATATGCATACAAGTTTCGACGGAAAATGCAAAATTTTACATTTTGGCTGCCAATGAATGAACGGTTGTTGCTACAGCGCATCTGATCTGCGCAACTGGCAGGATATTTAAGAGGAGAAATTACGATTCCAGGTTATAAATTCATCACGAATTTCATTCCGTGTACTCTGGTAGACAGTAACTATGCCTCGCATACAGGTGCACGAACGATATGCGCAGATGTTAGAATTGGAGAGAGGTAGTGTAGTTGGGCTCATAGAAGCCGGTTGGTCTTATCGGCGAATAGCTCGACATTTGAGCAGGAGCGATGCCACTATTAGACGATGTTGGCAGGAATGGGTGAATCATAGCCGCACACAGCATCATGAAGGAAGCGGTGGGCCTAGAGAAACGACAGAACGTGAAGACCGAGCAATCGTCACCACCAGATGCATCATTATCATCGATTGTACGTGCAACTAGTGCTTCAGTGACCGCAAGGATCATTCATAGACGGCTCACAGAAAGGGGGCTGAGGGCACGGCGCCCCTTGCGTCGACTACCATTGACCTCTGTACAACGTCAAGCCCGTTTGCAGGTGTCGGGCTCATTCGCACTGGAATGTCACTGACTGGAGTAGAATCTCTGATACGACAGGCAGACGCACCTTTTTATTTATTCCAACTCCTTCAAGAAATCTAATATCTACTGAACGTGCAATCACAATTCTACTCACAGGTCATGTTCCATTTCCTTTCTACCTGCATAGATTTGGATTACATTCTTCAAGCCAATGCATTTGTGGACACGATGGAACAATAGACCATTATCTGTTTCACTGTGAAATTACTAAAGAATTTCATCTTAAACCGTATAATGCAACATCTGCTCCTCTTTGGTTCAAGCAATTTAAGAAAAGTAATATACTTCGTAAAAAATTGCAGTCACTTATAACTTATCTATCTTTAAATTGTGACAATCTCAAAGCGCCATAAATATTTACATAGCTTACTCCCTCCCACTTGGGAACTTCTGTAAACTAAGGATTCATACTTTCTCAAAACTTCGTGTAATATGAAATCATCATGATTTTCCTGAATTTATTAATGTAGAAAATTTAATTATCCTAATTACGTCCTCTCTAATTTTACTGTCTTCATAATTGTACATGTTTATATGTCAATTATCTTGACTTCAATTAATTACTACTCAAATATTTTTAATTTAAAGACTACAACTCAAGGACTGTTCTTTTCATATATTCAAGACATACTTTTCTGCTCAAGGATTGTTTACCTTTTACCTTTTACTTATCTCTACAGTTACAGACTACTAAATTATTTCTAGACTGATTTAATTTTTTTCTATATTTAGTGTTTTTCTCATTCTTTTTTTTAATTTGGCTTATATATTTCTAAATTATATTTGTCTAAATTCTTTAAAATGTATAATGATATTTTATAGTATATAATTTGGTTATTCTTCAAAATTAATATTTAAAAATCTGTAAACATAAATTTTTCAACACATGTAACAATTCTCTTAATATTTTTGTTATGAACTTTATTGGAAACAGCCTCTGTATGTCATATGTATATTTTTATATTCATTGTAACTCTGTAAAATTTTATTTCAAATAAATGCCGCTGATAGCGGATGGTGGAGAGTTTCCATCAATAGAGCACAAAAGCTGAAAGTCGAAAAGATGGTGCAGCTGCTGTATTGATGGTCTCCTGTCTCCTGACTGGAGTAGAATAGTCTTCAGTGATGAATCCCGCTTTGTCCCCGCTTTTAGCAGATGATCCCCGATGGCCAGCGAAGGCGAGTCTGGAGACGCCCCGGATAGCGGTGTGGTACCAACCTGACTGTCTTCCGGAAGACAGGCCGACAACCAGGAGTGATGGTCTGGGGTGCCATTTCATTTCATATTAGGACCCCTTTGGTTGTCATCCGTCGCAACCTTACATCACAGCGGTACGTCGACGAAGTTCTGAGGCCCGTTATGTTGCTCTTCATGTCACGCCACCCTGGGTTTACATTTCAGCAAGATAATGCCTGCCCCCACACTGCACATGTTTCTACTGCTTGCCTTAGTGCTTGTCGAACATTACCTTTGCCAGCAAGGCTGCTGGTTCTCTCTCCTATTGAGCACGTTTGGAGCATTATGGGCAGGGCCCTCCAAACAGCTCGGGATATTGACGATTTAACGCGCCAGTTGGACAGAATTTGGCACGATATCCCTCAGGAGGACGTCTGCAACCTCTATCAATCGATGCCAAACCGAATAACTACTTGCATAAGGGCCAGAGGTGGACAAACGCGTTACTGACTTTTTCACTTTGTGAAGCTCTATCTTTTCAGTAAATCATCCAATTTTTCTCAAACTGTAATCATTTGCTTTTCTGTACATGAACATCACTTCTACCGATTTTCGTCCCATTTGGATAACTCTTTTGTGTTTTTTTTTTTTTTTTTTTTTTTTTTTTTTTTTTTTTTTTTTTTCCTAAGAGTGTATATACTAACCATTGAAGACAATTTCACGCTGACGGTACATAACTGCTGCTAAATGTGCATTTGTTATGACTGCTATACTCCTAAATGATTTATCAGGTTTAATAACCCAGTACTGTTTTATACTTGTGAAGTAAAATTACGAATGTGAAAATAAATAAAAAAAATTGATTCAAAAAGAAGAATTTGGCTTCTAAACAAATGCTAATTATGACGTGTTTTATAAAAAATTGTTTTATAAATTGTTTTATAAAAAAAACTACGAAGTTGAATTTTGAAATTCTTGACACTTGAATTTTGGTAGTTTCACCTAAAAAAATATAAGAATCAATCTAAGCGAAAGTAGGTATCATCGCAACATTGATTTATATTTGTTCCCTTATATCAAAGTCATATTTTATTTTAAAACACTTTCATACTGTAGCTTAAAATAAAAATACATGCACAAACATGTCAGGGTAAACTCTGCGACGCATCTATCAAGCTTCTCGTCAGAGTAAAGAATGCTAAGTTCCTTTGGTTCTTTCCCATGCTGTTTATTTAGCGGAATTTCCTGGAAAGGAATCAGATACCATTTCATGTAGTTTGCTTCGAAAATTTAAGTTAAATCAAGGTTGGTTTCATGGTAATCATTCTCCTGAGGTTCCCGCTTGTATATTCTAAAATAGGTAAGGAAAACTATTTTAGTGTCTGTAAACAAATGATAGTCAATTACGCAATTAATGCACCAGAAGTAGAAGAATGGGTAATTTGCATCAAAAAGAAAACAAGCTTAAAATAAATAAATAACTGTGCTAATGTTTAACATTATTTTGACATTTTCTTCCTAACTGAGAGAGCCTGACTAATTTTTTTTAACTGAATAATTTTTTCGATCATTTTATAGTTTCTTAACAATAGTTTAAATTAAAAAAATCAAAATCCTGGCTAAAATAGCTAATTTTGTATGTGGTTAATAAACCCCGACAAAAATGCAATAAAAGCTGTTTAGTAAATTAAGCAGCCGAAAAGTAAACATAATTAAAAATTTATTATGAAAAGCAATAACAAAAGATCTAGTTGAGTTAACCATTTTGGTCACAAAACTCACGGAACTAAAGTTAGAAAACAAAAATGTGATGTGATTCTCAAAAGTAAGGGGCTAATTGCGTAGAAGGAGGCCCTCCCAGTGACCTAGCGGTTAAAGCTGCTGAATGCTGGTAGTTCGTACTGGGTTCAAAACCAAGTTAACCGCTAGTCATCTGAAAGAAATTTCATTAATATTGTTGGTATGAAAAAGACAACGTTCATTGATTAAAATTGCAAATTCTGTCTTTTTGCAGTATATAAAAAATGTGCAATAAAACTAGACTATGAATTAAAACGCTTCAGAACAAAACCGAAGTCGATGAAAAGAAAAGACTGCGAAAGCAGTTATGAAACAGCTGATGAAAGTAACACAAAACTTCAAAACAGAGGCAAATGGCAAGTGACAAAACAATACAAATGAAACAAAACGTAAAAATCAGAAAACAATAAGTACCTTATTCCTATGGAGTAGACAAAAAAGCAGTACATTAATGCAATGAAATGCGCTAAGATTATAATGGCGGTAGAACTATTTATTATGCTTGTATTACCTGAGAAAAATGAATAAAAAAAGTTAATTTTTTTCTTAAGCGTATTTCATATTATATTTTTAAGATAATATAT
>KK113119.1:532513-545918 GCA_000611955.2 Stegodyphus mimosarum | reverse complement strand
ACGAATGAATATATGAATGAATAAATGAATATATATATATCAGCGTAGCAATTCACAAGATTGGTATTTCAATAAAGGTGCATCAGTGTCATATCACAGAAAATATTAATTCATAAATAATGGATTACAGTCAGAGTTGTCTCAGATCTTTAGGCTACAGAGTTTTTGGTATCTCTGTCATCTAATCTATTTAATGTTCTTGTGTTTATTCATGCAAGTATGACTCATGTCTAAATTCCAGGAACAGTTGTCCTTTTCCACCTAAATCATCTGTAGTGATTTACTCTAGAAACCTGATTCATCACCAAAGAAGAACGGAGCATTATTTCTTTCGTGTTTCATTTTACTGCAAGACATGCAGAAGATGCAGTAGAACCAATCTTGATAATAGTATGGGAATATTTGATGCCTTCGTATTCTGATGTTGTCATGGTTATATAGACTATATATTCTTCGTTGTTAGATATTGTGAACTGTGCATTTGGATTTAATATTGCAGCATAAATATTATGAAAAACATTTGAAGGACTACTGTGATAGAAATGGAAATTACAGAAGGAAAATTGTGTTAGATTCGTACCATCCATGATGAATGAAAATACATGCTGGGACTAGATTGTAACTAATGGAAAGGTCATAATAATTTCATTAAATTTTTTATAATTCAGCAGAGGAATTTTAATAGAGAATTGTAAAAGAATACTTTTATAATTCAGCAGAGGAATTTTAATAGAGAATTGTAAAAGAATACTTTTTTACCTCGGTTTGGGTGACACATTTACAGAAAATTTTATACTATTATTTATTATATCTTAAGCTATTATTATCAAGCATTTAAACACCAATAATAGGTTTCATGCACAGTTTCAAGTACATGTCCCCCTATACAGAACGGAAAAGTGGACCAAAACTATTGGTCCCACCAGTGGCCGAGTGGATAAAGACCGCTAAATGCATGTAGTCTAACCATTATCCAAATTTTCCTTTTAGAATATTCTCCAAGAAGGCATTCCTACGTTTAGGTAGGTAGCATCAGTATGTTTTGCTATAACCCAATCGAATAATTCGTTTCTTCTCAGGCGAAATTATTTTAAACATTTTTATGGGAATTCATCGGTGACATTAAAAATTTGCGATATTTTTATTTTACCAAATTTATTATAGTAATAGGGCTTTAGAATAGACACTTCAAGGTCATTATCCCAAAACCGCGCCTTATAGCAATGATAACGACTGCTGCACATAAAAGTCAAGTCCTCTAATTTGCGAAAATCCCATAATTCCCTCTGTGTGATGATGACGACACACGCTTCAAGCGTAAATAAATGAAGGGAAGGTCACTAAGGTCTTGAAGTGCCCATTTTAAAATAAGATGATCCATTTACCATCATATTTTGAGAAAATATTATTCAGCGGACCCGAAAATGTTGATATTAATCCTAGACTTGGAAATTTTCAAAAATCTTGATAAATTGTGTATAAAAATAGCCTTCAATAATAGTAGAGCAAAAAATCTAATTAGTAAAATATTATTTATCCTTTTAGAAGTTACTACAGTGCTTTCATACCTCTGTGTTTCAAACTTCATGGATATGTAAGAAAAATTTTTAACTAAATTCGATCAAATTGAATTCATAAATTGCAGAGAAAATCTGAATATTTCTGCTTATATTTAGGACGAGTTATAACACAAAAGTTATTTATTTGGATGTTCATGGAGAATTGAGCAAAATTGCACTCAATTTTAACATTGTTTATGGCTGCTTTTGTGTAATTTCAAATATTTCCGCGGAAATATATGGAACTTCATGTATTTACCATTTGAAAGCTTGATGAATGGATATTTTTGGTTGATGGGAAGTTTATAGAGTTAAATTTTATATTAATGACAAATCTTCTTTTTCCAAAACCTAAAACTCTTTTCATATAGAACTTTCTATGTTATTTTGAAAATCTTCGTAAATAGAAAATCAAATCAGCATTTATAAAAAGTTTGTAGTTACCTTTTTTCTGTTAGTCCACGTTATAAAGCACTTAAATATTTGCTAAGGCTGTCTTTGAAATGACTTTAAAATTGATATCTGCCACGAAACGTTTATTTTATTCTATTTATAAGATGTTTTAATAGAATTCCTTTCAAACATTTCGAAAGTCAAGAAATTTCTTGTACAATTAATTCCTTTTATAGGATTTTGCAATATTATTTCCTTTTGAGCGCTTGTATCTACAGTTTGCCAAAGAACATGGTTTTAGTTTAAAATCAAAACCTTTTCTAAGAAAAAATAAATAAATAAGAAGAATAAAAGTTTTACTTTCTTTAAATACTACTTTACCATTTAGCGATGGTAAAAGCTCACATGAGAGTTTTATTATTGTAATGATGGGAAAAATGATAAAGGAGAACCTGAAAATACCGCAAGTTACGTACTTGAAGTCAGTCTGCTTCAGTAATTTCTCCTGCTTATCATTTCATTTTCGGAACTTTCGATTTCAGGAAAGGAATTGCCACAAAAATTACCAAATTACTTTCTTCTTATAAGAAAAAAAGGATGATACAAATATCTAACCGATATGTATTTTTGGGGGTTCATTAAAATCTTGTCCATCTCGTAATGTGAGTTTATTGCATTGAACTTAAAAAGCTGCTGGGAATCTAATAAATGAGTCTGAAAGATTACCGCCTATTTTGAAATGTAATTTTAGATCTCTGTTTATTTATTTTACCTTAAACAGTTCTCCCTTTTATGCATGCATTGTTGTACTTACTGTATAAGGAATATTTCTCTTTCCCCGCCCGTAACCTTGTGGTGTAAGTGTATAGCAGCACAACAAGAATTAGAAGATCCGTGGCTTAAGTCGCGGTGAGGGCACAGTTGATTTTTCATACCAAGTATGAAATGTCTAACAGGCTCCCCAGTTGCCCGAACTAAAATGTGATGTATGATAATTAGTTACCACCTGGATTTTGTGAGTGACTGAGTGTGTGCGTCGCTAAGATGGCTTCCGATCATGGAGGTGAACCAAACAGAATTATATACCATCACGGGGGGGGAATCTATTAAGTTAAAATGTTGAATATTATGTACTATTATGTATTTTACAGAGTCTTTCTTGTCCAAAGTTATTTCATAGTAATACACGTTCTGAGTGCCTGAAACAAACGCTCAGATTTATACATTTTGCTGAATGAAAACAAGACTTACTTTTTTATGATAAAATTACAAGTAGTTTAGGGATTATTTATCTTGATAACTGCAGACTCTAAGCGTTATCCTGATTATTTGCTTTAAATTCTGATCATTTTAAACACAATGGTTTCTGTTTACGCAGTGTCTTGAGATTTTCTCTATTTTACCCAAGACTACTCTATTTTTGATTGTGTAAGACGTCTACGTTGCCAGCAACAGCCCGCTGGTTTCTTTAAGTGCCAGATTTTTGTATTAACACAATGAAAGTAATAATGGTCTGTCACCTTCCTCTTCACTTTCGCAGGACAGAGTATCCCTGAGTCTGAATCCTTTGAGTTATACTGGCCCATGACTTGTCAAGAATAGTGAAAGCTAGCACGATGGGTCTTGATACCCATGTTAACTTTTATTAATAAGCGAAATGTCCTTCATCCTACCCTTGCCTTTGACCAGCTACTTTAATAATTTTGTAGCAAGCTTATCAAAGCTTTAATGTGATTAACTTTTAGTGTGAGACCAATATAGTTGGTTGTTCTAGTAATTCCATGCCATTAGCTTCCTGACTGTCCAGAAGGACCGTGACTCATTGCCTTGGATCCCTGCATGAGAGGGAACCTAATTTAAAGTGGTATTTCGTGAGACTGGCATAGCCAGAAGCTGTTTTTTTAAAATTCGGTACACCAAGAGGAACCTGCTGCTTTGTCTAGCGATACCCGCCAGACTTGACGCTGAATCGCTGAGTACAGAGAATTTCTGCTGCTGATATGTGTTAGTTGCGTTGATGGCTAGAAACTATGCTTTGTATAGCGAGTTGTTCAATCCTAGTTTCCCGTTCCACTCAAATATTACAGTACCTTTTTCCAATCTACAGAAGACGCTGCCCGTACCGCCTGTATTTGGTCGACTAGGTCTCGTGCGTATACCCAAGCACTCTTTGGACAGGGGAGAATATATGAGTTATCGCATACCCCTGAGCGCCATGTTGTACGTCCAGCCAGATAAGTGGAAGATCCGCGGTTCAAATCTCGGCGAGAGTACATTTGATTTCTTATGTTTTCTTGCTCAGAAAAAGATATATATGTAAAAGCTCTACAGCTTGTCAAACTTCCTAAGGTACAAAATAATTATTGTATTTTCTGCCGGAAAGGAAAGATCGCTAGGTATATAATTTAAAATGAGAGAGCTTTCGAAGACTATGTACCTTAGAAAGCATACTTCTCTCAGGGTTCCAGAACTTACTTATAATCACTCTGCACGTGAGCTAAATAATTAAAACCTTACAGCAAGCCCTTCAGTTGTCGAAAATCAAGCACTGGACGCACTCTCAGTGTTTTGGTCTTATCACGTCAATCAATGGAATTTTCTGTTCCGTCCTTTCCCGTTTCATCGTGTGGTCAAAATCGGACTGATTCATCTGGTGCTATCACCATCATCCTCATTAGTAACCCCTACTGATGAAATTCTGGATCTTTCTCGACTCTTTTCCTTTTAAAAAAGGTTATTGCATTTAGCAGAAATGGTTGTTAGAAAAAACAGCCATTTTTGACTGACGTTAGTTTAAATTAATTTGTTAAAAGAGGGAACATTCATAAATGCTCATTGACTTGTTATGGTTAACAACCTAATTACCATGGCAGTTACTGTTAAGCAATTTTACAATAATGCACAGCCGTAGAATGTAATTCTGTTTTCATTTACGTGTGATTTTTCTAAACTCACCTTTTGGCACTTTCCTGCATGTGTGTTCAAAAAATGATCTGAATTTATTAGAACCTAAATTTGTTGAAACCAAACGCGATCATCCAGTCCTAATATTCGAAGCTAAAACAGTAAAACATAAACACTGAAAAGGAATCCGAAACCTGATAATAAACTCTGGATTTGCTTAACAGCTTACTAGACTGGAACTTTATTAACAAGTTCTGGAGATGATGCAAAGAGGAAACCGCACATGCAATTCTAACACAAATCAGATGGAGATAAAGCAATATATTACAAAGTGAAAAAAAAAGGTTTCGTTACGCACTTATTCTAGTTCAACAAATTTTTTAACGAATTATCAGTACTAGACTTGGAATTAGATTTCGTTGCAGAAATACCTAAATTTAGATTTAAAATAGGATTCTGATCATTGAGAAACTTAAGAATGTGCATTAAGAAATAATTAAAATCTATACATGTATTTGCAATTACATAAAACATACTTTTGTTTATGAGAAAATAGCTGATAAAAAGGTGATAATGATAAAATAGGTGATAAATGTGCATCATGTTATCACCTGTTTGAAGAATGCGCAGGCTAAGTACACATATGATAAACTACTATAATAAAAGTTTGTAATTACATGAATATGTATTTATAATTATATGATTTCGTAAAAGACAAAGATCTCTGTTTTTAGATTGAAAACGCATTTGATATTACTCAAATTCATCATTCATAAATCACGTTAGGTTAAATAATAGAAAAAATAGCCTTAATGTTTAAAATTTTTAACAATTTATTATGTATGTGTTGTATATTTGTTGAATGTGCACTGCCATGCATCAGTTATATGCAAAGGAAACTATAAATAGAAAACTATTAAACTTGTGTCACAGCTGATTGCGAGGCAAAAGATTCAGTAATATTGCGCTTAGAAAAAAAACAGCCATTTTTAACTGACGGTAGATTAAATTCATTAAAATTAATTTCATTATCTGTTAGAAAATAACTATAGTGAACCCTCTACTGGTGGCCATCTATCTAAGGTGACACTTCTGAAAGAGAACATAAACATTCATTCTAAACATCACGACTCTTTAGAACCACTACATTCACAGAAACCCAAATATTCTGGAACTTTCGATGGTCGCTTCTAGAGAAGGATCGCTGTAATTTTAATGAAACATGCACATTAATCTTATTTATACATTTATTCCAGTTTTATTTTCTTTCAGTGCATTTCTATTGTTTTAAAAGCTTCTTAAACAATAAAATAGACCTGATATAACAAAAATGTATCTAGATTCAGATATACATATTATAAACATGCCTGAAATTCATTATTCTGCTCAGACTTAGTGGTCTAATGGAAATATTTGGTAAATATTAGAAATCGAAAGCTAAGCCAGCTCAAAGCAGTTAAGGCCGGTTAACCGTTTCACGTCACCGACCGCAAGTATTCGTTACTATCAGAGAGAGACTTTTTAAAGAGAGGACAAAACGAGAATGAAGGAATTAGTGTGGCGAACAGCGAACGAATCGCGCAGGATTTAGTATCAGTTATAAAGATCTAGAACACTAGTATCAAGTAAAGATTAATTGGTTGGTTGGTTAATTAAAACAAAGTAAGCGTAGACTATTTATCTGAAGGAAAGATGCCTTCCTAGATGACATTTTAAACCTTACCAGGGAACAAACGAAAGTGTATATTGTGTAAACTACTTTTAAGCCCCTGCGTGTCATATATTTGAGACGCATTATATTTCTGCTCATTTGTTTATTAGCTATGTAAAATAAACTGACAGTTCTTTTTCTTTTTTGCTAATGATTTTTAGAGATTGTTTTTAAGAAGCTTAAACTTTTAAGAAACTATGAATAAGCATTTTGTGGGGAAAAATAAGGCTTTTACCGTTACTGGTCATTTCCAGTATATGTTCAGAATTTCTGCATCGCTTGCAACATAAATCTGGTATTGAAACTCTGATAAGAAAGAAAATTGCTTTTCCCTTTCGTCATCGAGTAATTCGATTCGCATTTAGATCTGCGTCTGACAGACGAAATCTATAGCCATTCAGAGAGCTTTCGTCACTAGGGCCGTTTAATAGGACTCTGTGCAAGTGTGATTCATTTTCATAGAATTATTAGCTGTTAACTGAATACCTTGTTAAGGGCAAGTCGTGATTCATTTCGCTCTGCATTTTGGTAAAACTAAAGTATTATTTAAATGTGTTTTCATATTTAAAAACTTAGCTGTTTGTTTATAAAAATCAACAAAATTTATTACGCATTTTATGTCCCTTTTTGTTCTTTGTATGCTGCCTTTTTTTCTTTGTAAGTTTTATGCTCTTTCACCGCATATAAAAATATATAAATAGCTTTTAATCAAAACGTATTTGTTGCTTTTACCTTTTTTTTGTCTTGCTTGCTTGTAAGGGAGAAGAAGCTGTTACCGAAATGCTGACAACAGCCTTCGTCTAAAAAGTGCGCGTTATTAACCAATAATAATTTCATGTTTTCAGAAGGTTTCCTCAGGCTATGTGGGGGAAGATTTCACACTACTTCCTACCCCTTTCAACTGGAGTAAGTTGTTAAATTTCTGACGTAGAGATAAAAAGTGGTGGTATGTGCAACATTACTTTTTTACGACAAACGGAGGTCATAAAAACGGAGTCTTTAAAAATGTGCTCTTATTGGAAGCTTCATATCGAGATATTTTAGTGCATCCAGTTATAAACAAGTGCAGCAAATAAATTACATAAAATAACATTTGGTTAGGAATAAATTTCAACCACAAAACGCTGAAGTTACTTTTAGAAAACAAGTAACATCTTTTCAGCAGTAATGAAATAAATAATAGCACATGTGTATAAATTCGGATAAAAGGGGGAAAAGTGTATACAGCTTCATGTAAAGGCTGAAGATGTTGGAAAAACTATACGATCTACCTATGTTAAACTGATCGCTGAGATGCATCTGCGCATGGTGTAAAATCTGAATCTGCGATAAAGGTAGTTAGTTTTGGTGAAAAGCATTGGTTTTGGTATGATCTTGCTACAGATTCTCGTTTTTAAAATACTGATTGGCACCGCAAGCGACCAACCGGGAGGGGAAATAGTCATAACATTTCTAGTAAGTAATAAATAAGAGATTTGCGTGGGAAGGTAAATGTTAGAAATATTTCTTTCTTCCCTAAAATAGGAATCGGACTTTTCAGGCACGCTTTTAAAAAGAGCTCTGCCATCAGCAGGTGAATAGTGCCATCCATCCGTTGAATCATCCATCTGTTCGAAAGCCAATTAACGAATGACTAACGACACATCTGGTTCTATTACGAGTATTTTCATCACTTTGGTATTTTTAGATTATTAGGTCTTTGTATCATCGAAATCGTAGAATATGTAGAATGTTTGAAAAAGTTGGC
The DNA here is from genome assembly GCA_000611955.2 of Stegodyphus mimosarum. Lineage (NCBI taxonomy): Eukaryota > Metazoa > Arthropoda > Arachnida > Araneae > Eresidae > Stegodyphus > Stegodyphus mimosarum. Next base: position 537,604 of record KK113119.1, on the reverse strand, counting down.
TATAGGCATTATATCCTTAATTAATTAATCCTAGATTTCCATTTGCGATGTTTCTCAATATGAGGTAAAGAATTGTGTGAAAATAGCCCAATACGTTAACACCAAGCCTCTTTTGCTCCGCATAAGGCCAGTCCCTACGAACTGACATTGCGCCTAACAGGAAGCAGGAAATTCTACCCTAATAAGAGATTCTATACTTAAAAGAAATTTAACTTTTTGTATGATCCCCGTAAAAACAAAAAGTCGGAACTCGTAAAATGTTCATTCCACTGTAATCAATCAAATATTAAAAGTTCTGTACATTTATTCGCAAAATTCTGTGAGATACCCTTTATTAATCGGTTCATGGGGATCGGCTAAGAAATTAATGAATGCTTTTTCGTCCGCATATGAAACCATAAACCCCCCAAACGAGTAACTTTTATTTATTTCGTAGTTTTTCTGTCAGTTTGTTCAAAACTCCTATTAAAGCTATTTAAGAAAGGGCAGTGAAATGTGGTGTAAGTCAGTTGCTCAAAACTCTGATTAAAACTCCTTAAGAAATAGCGGTGAAATGTGGTGTCAGTCAGTAATAATAAATTATAGTAAACTTCCGAAAGTTTAAATTTATAAAATTTACAAATCATATCCAAATAGGTAGAAAGAGCAAATTTCGCATCTGTTTTGAGAGTTGTAATAAGAGACATGTTCGAAAAAGCAGGCTCTTGATAGGCGGAGGTAATGCAAGTTACTGCATTCATGTACCATTCTCTGAAATATTTTAAAATACGCGACTCCTTAGAAAGCAGAACCTTCAGTAAAAAAGCATTTCAGGCACCCGTATCAAAATTTTGAATAACGAGTATTCATTTTGCACAAATTCGGTTTATTTATTCTTCGGGGTACGAGCCATTTAATGATTCCTTCCGAGTTGAAGTAATCATTAGATGTTATATTAATAAATCGCAAAGCGAAAATGATAGACTGCATTTTTTATCCTCACCAAATGTTTCATAAAGCAATCAATCTTTTTATCGGAGGCTAAAGAATATGTTCCATTAATATAATTTAAATGAATGGAGCGTGAATGAATTATATGTAATTATTAATGAGATAAATGAGTAAATACAGAAGAAACTTTTTTTTCCTAATTCGCTGACCGGCAACCCCATTAATTCCAGTTAGCAATTAACAGACTAAGTTGTCAGTAATGCTGTACGTTGTCCAACGTTACTAAGGGTAAGAAGAGAAGGAATAGTTGCAGCATTTTCTGAATCATTTAATTGCTGTCATATATATCTCGCACTGACAGAATTAAAAGGAAATTCGTTGGTATCCATGTTCATTACCTATCGTATTCCATTTAGATCTCGATCACTGACGTACAGCACTGCTGAAGAAATAGAATTATTTTTCAGTTTTACTTTATCAGAAATGCTAAAAAACTAATCTTGTCAGTATCCTCACAGATCAAGGTAAGTCTGATAATACTGTATACTTCATAGGTTTGTTTGATGCTAGTAGAAGTCAAAGAACCATCATCGATTGTTAATTCGATTTTGATTTTTTTTATTCAATCTGGTGAAAAACATAATGCTTTTACTGGCGGAGACTTATTCTTTGAAGAAATGCTTTCGGTTCGCGTTTTTTTTCCACTTGGTAGCCGACCATTTCGTTATTTTAATGCTAAAGTACTATTTTGGGGAGAAAATCAAGGAAGTGCTATAAGGTCTTTGCAGCAGAATATGATCACACTATCTCTCCTGTAATGTCCTAACATAATTGAGTTTAAGCGAGGTTCTCCGATTCATTTAAAGCTGTTGATTCAGCAATATTTACCGTAAAGAATTCGAGGATGGAGCTGGAAGTGCTAGCCAAATTTTTTGTTTACTAAGCAGTCTTAAGTATATATGGGCAAGAGTCAATTTTTTTTTAAAGTGCTTTCAGTTTAAATAATCTTAAAAGCATAAATTGACGCTTTTTAACTTGCTTTTTATTTTGCTAAAAAAATTGTAAATAATTTTTTCACTATAAATCATTAGTGACTTGCTCAAATTCAGGATAATTTTTGTTAACCTTCCTGTTATTTCTGTGCGCTAATTTTCTTTGACAGTAAAATTAGAGCAATTAGCATAAATACTGCATTTTTTGCATAAATATTCTCTTATTAAGGTTGCATGGTTTTTTTTTTCTTTTTTGATTATGCCGATGTCGGCTGAAATGGTAAATAAAAGCATAGGTGTAAAGTTTTGTGATCTAAAATATTACTTTGAAATGGTAAGCTTTGGTTTTACATTAGAATGAATCATTAGCTAAAAATTCACGGAAGTAGAATTTTTCACCTGAACCCATATCAAATAAAGTGATATTTCAGATTTTGAAATATTGAACTGAGATCGATTCAAATTATTTTATAAAGCAAATTTAAATGTCAGCTAATTAATTATTTTAATAAATCTAAAATTTAAAATGCGTAACTAAGGGACTCAGACTTGTATTCGACTTTTCATTTCACATTTTATGTTATATAAAAGACCTAGCTTGTATGAGAGAATTGGTAGTACCACTTTTCAGTACCTGTGCATGTTAATTCGATTTACAATTAAACTTTCAATATTTCGGTCAATATCTAAAAGTCTATTTGTATGGTATATCGTAAACTCATAGTTTCTACTCTTAAAACAAAATTTTACTCTAAACGTAACTGTTTTCTTTTATATTCAGGTGCTGCTTGGTTGCTTTCTAATAATTCAAGTTGCTTTGTATATATCAGGTGCTGCACAGTTCCTTTTATTTCAGAAATTCCATTTTTCTCTTTAAGATTCTCACGCGTACCTTTTTCCAGCTAAATGATACAATAGTCAGAATGGGATTGGCAATTCGGAGGTAAAGTACAATTTGTCCAATACAAATTACAAATGTCTATGGTTTCTTCAACCCATTTGTAAAGTATTCATTTCCAGATCGAAATGTTGTGAATTCGATTTACAATACAAGCAAATCAATGCAAAGTAACTATTAAAAAATGTCTAAATTTAACAATATACTTGAGCATCGCCCAACTGGATCGTGGTTATTTAAATATGGAAAAGCACACAAAAGTTATCTGCCTAAGTATGCCTTCGTGGAAGACTGTCTAAGGAAAGTGGATCGTATTCGCGTTACACATGGGAAAAAACAATCATGCAGCTATCCTGTTAATACTGGGTTCAAACCCGGGTCGAAGTACCAGTATTCCGCGGTCTTAATTAATCGACCACTGGTGGCCCCAAACTGGATCATTTTGAAAGCTCTTAAAATTACATCAGCACAGCTATTTAATGTTTGATTTTCTATATCAGTTGTTTGATTTTCTATATCAGTTATTTGATTTTATACGTTTTTTACATCTTCCATAATACGTGGATATTATGATTTTCTTCGTCATGTCACATTTACAGATTTTTGCATATTTGTTTTCAAATTTTGCTAAATTTCCTTTGGGGGGTGGAAGCAAAAACATTAAGAGCAATTTTTTTCCCGTTTCTTCATTCATTTCAGGAGACATGACTAACATTATTTATCTTGAAAAATATATGTGGAATCTGCTTTACTCAGCTTATTGTTTTTGGAATTTAATCTTTTAATGCCGCAGATGCACAGCCATTAAATTTCTTTACATGCTTGCTGTTGTTTGAATGTTTTAAATATTTATCGCTTATCTTATCTGTTTGTTAGAAGGATATGCATAGAAATTTTTTAGAAGTTTAGTTAACAAAAATGGAGAACATAACTCAAACAATTAAGTAATATTATTTTAGAGAAGCTCTTGCAAATTAAAAGTAAATTATTTCCTGGGTAATACAAAATTTCTCAATATTTTTGCACTGTCTGATAAGTCAAAATTTTTAATACGACGTCGCCATGGCGTTATATATGTCTCATCTGCGAAAAAAGTGCGTAAAGCTTTTTGGTAACTGTATCCGACCACATCAAACTTCTTCACCTTTCATTTTGATCGGAAACCAAACTATCCTTCCTTTACATTATCATAATATCTTAAACATTCTGCTTATTGGAAGAGAGGGAGAAAGAAATCTTACTTTTAAATTTGTGGAGAAAACTTGGAATATAACTGTAAGAAAACATATTCCAAAAAGGTGGAATCTTTTTACTTTCTGCTGAGTAACAGTATGTGAGAAATAATTCTGAAGAAAACTTTTCCGTATTTTATTACTTGGAAATATAAAAGTAGTTGTTTTTTTTTAAAATATTTTGGTTAGTATTTTTTCAAAAAATGCAGGGGAATTCCGACACCAGTATAACTGTATTTCATCAGCATTTTACATAGTTAACTTTTTGTTATACCTAGAGTTATTCTTATATTTTTATTTATTTATTTTATAAGGTATTTCTCCCGCATTCTTCGCACGTCCTCGTAGTGTAGTGGTCAGCACGCTTGGCGCGTATTCGAGAGGTCCGTGGTTCGAGTCGCGGGGAGAGCATTGCTCATTTTTCATCTTTCCTGCTTCGAAATAACCTAATGTCTCTACAATTTATTTAATTTCAAGTTACTTTTAGCAAATGTATTGATAAAGTATAGCGGGTTGGTAAGGTAGAATAAAATATAATATAAAATAAAATGCATTGAATATTGGTTACTTTCAGGTAAAAACTTTGCTTTGATTCTGCTACTACGTTCATAATTCTGCATGCGGAGACCACTCTTTAAGGTGAACAAAGTCCCATGCTTTGCCTGTAGTTCAGTTATAAGGTATTTCTCCCGCCTTCTTCGCATGCCTTCGTGGGGTAGTGGTCTGCATGCTCGACGCGTAACCGAGAGGTCCGTGGTTCGATTCCCGGCGAAGGCGCTACTCATTTTCTCCCTTCTTATGCTTCCAAAAAATCCTAATGTTACACTGGCGCCCGAACTAAAAAGGTGGTGGATGATGATTCTCCACCACCGCGATTTGGCGATTGGGTCCCCAAAACCCCGGTCACCCTTTAAAAGGGGGAGTATATAAGGTATTTCTCCCGTCTTCTTCGCATGCCTTCGTGGTGTAGTGGTCTGCATGCTCGACGCGTAACCGAGAGGTCTGTGGTTCGATTCCCGGCGAAGGCGCTGCTCATTTT
>KK113119.1:484444-532083 GCA_000611955.2 Stegodyphus mimosarum | reverse complement strand
ATTAGAAAGAATATTTGAATACCGTATGGTGCGCCAAACTAAGCATTTAAAATAATTAAAGTTTTTATTCAGTTATTTTCATCTATTAATGAATATATAATATTATTAAATATTTTTTATGAATAAAACTGTAAACATTAATAACTGTCTAAGAAAAACTGCACTGAGTAACGTCTTTTTTCCTTTCCCACTTAAAATGTATGCAACAATGATATACTCTTCATGCTTTTATTAGCATTTGCTTTCCTGTGGACGATAACGGCAAAAAATAAAAGCGTATTTTTAGGTCTCTTTGAGTTAAGAAATGTTTGAAGATCCCTAATCTAGTATTATGAATTTATCTGCCATCAACACAAGCAGCTCTCATTTCTCGTTTCATTTACGTTGCTTCTGTAACTACTTACTGTATTACTTTAAGTCTTAGAAAATCTTTTAGTAATTTTTAATAAATTCCATCATTATAGGAAGGAAAGCTGAGACATATCGAATGATAAATCTGGCTTCCAAACTCCCACATAGGTGTGCTATATAATGTTCACGAATAGGCAGTAGTTTATAAATATCACAACACCTTCGAGATGTTTTCATATAAGCATGTTTTATTAAGTTACCAAATGTAGTGGTAAAATAACAAATGCCGAAAGGACATAGTTGTTAGAACTGAGAATTTTCACATGCTGCGAAATTAGACCTTAAACATTACAACTGTCCCACTGATGTGTTTACAGATCATTCTTATAAGAATTCAATGATGAAATTTTAATTTTCATGTCCCACATCTTGAAAACTAATCTACCACTGTATTTAAACATTTTAAAGTGCTTTATTTTTTAATGATACGTTATTTATTAATATTATTTATGGCAACCAACAAATATTATTTCTTAATTATCATTATTTTTCACTGCTGTAGAACTGTAGGACTCTAAGCTAAGTTATTTTTCATGTCAGAACATTTGAGAGCTATTTGCTTGCGGAGCTGTAGACGTTCGTGGTGAATAATAATAAAAAATTGTCTCCATTTATTTTATCACGTCATTATACTTGTTTGCTTCAATTTCCAGAATGTAGTAGATGTTTCATAAAAAAAAACCACAAAAACAACATAATTTTTTTCGGTTCTTTTCTAGAGAAGAAAGCTTGTGGAAAATAATGAAAATGTTAAAACACTTTTCCCCTGTGACACATATACCAGTATTCTTTTGTAATTGTATAATGGAAATGGTAATGCTGCGGAAAAACTCCAAACCTTTCGCTCAAAATCATCCATTCATTTTTTTCAAAGAAGTTCCCTCCCCTCCGCCCATCTTCTAAGTGGCCGAATAAGTACTTTTGTTGTCCAGAATTTTTTATTCGTTCATAAAAAAAATGTATAAAGGAATAAAACTGAGACAAGTAATTACTTTTTTGGTTTAGAAAAACTCTATTCGATTTCTAGTTTCAGAAGAGGTTTTGCAGTGTACGAGCAGCATAGACCAAAACTGTAATACATTTGAAAGCCCGAATCATTATTAAAATAGCATCATTTGATTAGTACTTGCTTCTTACTGTGATTATTTTGAGATAAAATCTAGTGAAAATCAATTGCATTACTAAGTAAACGTTAAGAAAGGTTTGAAAGAATGCTAGAAATTCAGCTTTCTTTTTCAGCTGAGAAATTTAATCTTTTGAAAAATAGGATATGGCTATTCGATCCCAACGTAATTAACAATTAGGCATTCCAAAATGCTGAAAAACTGCTTTTTTTCCGCTTGGAAATTATTATTACTTTTTTCATCGAAAATCTTTCTTTCGGGAAATTAATTAAACTATAGACTTACACAAAAGCTTAAATAATTATATTAATTAAAATTCTTATGACTAGGCCTACCAAACTTGTTGAGCAATGTCACTAAAATATAAATATCTGAACAATGCCGATTTTTGTTTAATAAATGAATTGAAAAATTGCTTTCAGTAGTCCTCAAACCTTCATATCATTGCGAATTCTGGATTCGTGGCTGATTATTTTAAGTAATCACTTCGGATGAGTAGGAAGAAATTGGCAATTTATTATAAATAATAATGACACAGAGCAAAATATATAGCTGTAAAAAACGCGGATATTAAGTAGTTCCTCCAGAGCACACGAGAAGTATCATAAATTCTTAAATTCACTCACACAGTCACAGAGTTGATTTTGTGTCTAATTTCGCTTGTTTGATCATCTTGTTCGATATATGACCACGAAATTCATTGTGGCAACGAAGCAGGATTGCGCCTGTCGTTGGCAAAAGCTGTGGGCACCATACAGGAGACAATATAACTTTGCTCATTTCCGCCCCAATTTTGAAGGACAGCACTCCGGAGACGGGACCGAGGATCTCCAACTCCTCTTCCCCTACCACCAAGCTCTCGAGAGGACTTTCGGCTCGCTACATATGTAGAGTGCCGCATGCTGCACAGACACTATACATTTACGAACATCCATGCTTTCATCGAGATTCGAAGCCGGACCCTTCGGCACTGCAGTCTGTAATCACTATCCCGATTGGGCGGCCAGTCACAGAATATGCTCTACAACGCAGTTCATCTAACTCTCTCTTTAAATTTTTAACTCTCAAATAACTCATTAATAACTAAACACTTTTTATCGAATCTTCCAACGTGTTAGAGATAAACCGCCAAATGTCGCAAACTTGGCGGCAAAAATTTTCTTGAACACTCGTCAGGAGCGTTTCATTGATATCGCGAGTTCCAGTTGAGCTATTTGCACAATTTAAACTACGTTGGACTCATATTTGAAAAATCTACAATTCTGTTTGATGAATAAGCATTTACATTCAAAACGTGGCCCTAAATTAAATTGCAAACAATGAACTCTAAAACTATTATCATAAAAGCAGCAAATGACAAGAATAGGTTCTTGGTCAGTGAGGAGCAATTAACAACCAGAATGAGCAAATTTTGCTTCGTAGTTACACCCTAAATTTGATAAAAAAAATTATAATTTACATCTTCGGGTATTAAGAAGTGGTCTAAATCGATATCGGGTATCTCCATGAACTTTGTTCGTTGAGTGGATGTAGCATTTTATATGTAACACGTTAAAGGGAGCAAATGCTTTATTTATTGGGATATATTAATATCTTACAAAAATTTAGGTTTTACGTTTACAGCTTCCTTCCCCTCATGATTTGGTTAAGATGGTTAAGTGTTTAAGACTGCCGAGTATAGATAGTTCGAGCTGGTTTGGGTTCATCTCAGACAAATAGCCGGGGTGCATGGTTCTTTTCCGCATGTGTGATGTGGTTTCATTTGGTTTATATGATTACGACTTCGAGCGCTATCTGCCTAAGGGTAGGGATGCCTTCGTGGATGACTTTCTAAGGGAAACTTGCTGGTGTACACGTTACACATGGGGAAAACCACGGAAACATCCATGCAGCCTGGCAGGTTGCGGGATTCGGACCTCGGACCGAATTACCAGTGTCCAGCGACTTTACCGCTCGGCCGCTGGTGGGGCCCATGTGAGACGTGAATAGAGCAAGTTTCCCTCAGAAAGTCCTCTTAAGGCTCGTTTACACTAGCGGAAATTTGCTTCCGAGAAACATAAGCTAACTCGACTGCTTCATGTAAGCTAAGCCGAGAAACCAATTTTGAAAGGGAACTAACGTAAACTTTAGAGAAGGGAAATTTTAACTCTGAACCTATGAGATGAATGGTTTAACCAGTCACAGACTTGGAAACTCTCATAAGATTTTGTTGATGCTACATGCGACAACATGGCTGGAGATTTGACTTCGTCTGACTACAAATTAATTGCAGAAGTACAACCACATCCAATTTTATGGGATGATAGAAGAAAATAATATAGAATGAAAGAAGACAAGATGTTGCTTGGTTACTCTTTGCCCCGAAGGGCTAAACTGAAATTATATGTATCCTATTTATTTTTTCCTTTCGAACTAATAAAGTCTGGGGACCGCCCAGACAGCCTACTGCGGTACCCGAATGGCCGGGTTCGAATCCTGGAAAGGCGTGGATGTTTAAAATGTATAGTGACTTTGCGGCATTGGGGAAATCTAAATATATGGCGACCCGAAAGTCCTCTCGTGTGGTTTGGTGGTAGTAGAGAGAGGTGCGAGATACTCAGACCAACCCTTGGGGTGAACTTCCTCAAAATTGGGTAGAAGTAGAAATCCAACCTCCTTCAGGCTCTGGCAACCCTTCTTTCGTGAAATGCATGGACAAGACACCAAAAATAACAACAGCAGCAATGAAGTCTGGAATAATTGCAATGTGCTCTCTTTAACTCATTTAAACTACATCTAAATATACTGTTTAATGAATATTGTATGTAGTTACCTTCATGAATTATATAACATTTTCAAATTTTTCCAAAATTATAGCAATTCAGATGGTTATATATTTTTAGCTATTGTCTTTATATATTTATTTGCTTTCCTTTTTGCAACATTTTACTGAAGGCTTGTGAGGTGGCCGTTTTAAAAAGAAAATATCCAAAAAGTGTTTTTAAAGTTCTTTCATTTTCACTAGTACATTTCTTCATTTCTCATGCATATTCCTACATATATAAAAATCCATATTTCGTTTTTGTGAGGATAATTTTCGATAAATTTTCATATGATATTAGTATAATTGTTTGTATAAAACACTAATAAAAGATATCCTAATACGAGATAGTGCGTTAAAATGCAAACTCTCGTACATCTGGCAGATCAAGCAGTTTTAAATTATGCTCAATTTCATATTATGTTGTGAAAACCTCAAGAATATGTTTCTTTAAGGTAATCAAACTAGAAACAAACTTCATTAATCATTTGCTTAATTAGATAATTAAATTTATTAAAAATAACTATTTAGTCTATCATTATGTAAAAAAAAAAGCAACCCATTCTCGCCTTGGAATACTAAAGATGTTGTAGAGTAAATATATACATATCAGATTGCCACTTAAGCCTAGAACGCGCTTTCTTTCTTTAGATTTTTTAACATTCGACGTCAGGGAGCAGACAATTATGTAAAGCTATACAGAAATCCGTTAAAACTGGAAGTATTACGCAAATCAAAGCGGCCTGTTTGCCTGGCGACTGTAATTCTTAGGTTTTGAGTTTTACAACGGGTGTCCTCATTCAGAATCGCAACTTACGTCAATGTTAAGGTCGAGAGTACTTCTCCAATTTTTGCCAGGGTAAATGGCCTTTTGGCCTCTTAGACCCTCATGATTTTGCCATATTCAAATAACATAACTTCGTAATGCTGAAACTGCTATTCATACTAAAATCCTCTACCTTGTTTTGAGAAATGTTGTGACTGGAAGTATATATCTAAGATCTATATTTAAAGATATAGAACCTGCAGCCTTCTAGAAGTTATAAAACGGATTTTCCTTGTTAAATTTTATTTCAAATTTTGAAAGTAATCCAGGAAAAGTGCAATTATCTCGAGGCCTAAAATATCCAAAAATAGAGCTTAATAACTGAGTAATTCTGCGTATATTAGTTATAACTGATGCATATGTCTGCGTATTTTAGTTATACATTCGGATTTTAATTATTAATCTTATAATATTCTGCTCAATATCATCATAACGTTTCGTAGGAAGATTTTTTTTCTTCTATAAATATTGATTGATAAATGAACAGAAACAGAGGGTACTTGTGATGAAGTGAAACAGTTTTCAGACCAAAGGGTCATCAGCCCACAAGGGCTAAGTCTCAAAACGGCATTTTGTGTTGAATCCCTAAAAGCGTTGTATCACTTTTCAAATTGTTGCCACCAAATTTTATCGCCTTGTATTATATTTAAAGAAATTAAATAGTGAAGAATCTGCATGAATGTATGTATATTTCTCGCATTGTGAAAATACAACGGTACCTGCAGCCATCAAATTTTGAATAAAGTAGTTCTCCACCCGAATATGGGCACCTGGAGGCCCAAATTTGGAATTTGTTGTATTGCCTATTTCATATTTTCTAAAACTTTAACGAATTTTTTATTCACAAACTCAACAATTTCAAATCGGACAATGGCGACACTGTACGGAAAAAAAAAAAACTTTTATTTCCAACGCGCGAGACTGTCTATCGAAAATTCTAAAGATATATTGTTTTCAAATATTTTTAGCCCAAAGCGACGTTACAACGAATGCTCCCAAAACCTGTATGCGTGTAAATGAAAAAAACGCCTCTTTGACCATAATATAAAATCTGAAAGCTTTCGGATTTTTTTTCCTGTTTTCATATATATTCTTATTTTTTTATGTAACTCTAGGTTTCATATTCCCCATATATAATATGCTTACAGTTTTTTGAAATATCGGATTTACAAATATAGCACCTTTTGTTTCAGCCCCGTTTGATAATTTGTATGAAGAAAATGCTGGTTTTAAAGTCTTAAAAACAGGGTTTAAATTTTAGAATTCCATTAAATGCAAAATATTTATTTTTGACAGTTTTGTAAAATTCATATTCCGATGAATGTAAAATTCCGATGAATTCCTGAAAGTGAGATACATTTGCGATGTTATTTTAATGTTAGGAGAAGATAAATACATTTATTTCATCTTTTCATACGCGAAATTGATATGAAACAGTAGAATGTCACTGCTGCAAATAAATATTCTGTAATTATATTTTAATAGCAAAGTCGGGATGAAAAAATTTTAGATTTCGTATGAAATATACTCATCTAAGAAGGGCTGACATGAAATTTCGTTGAAAGAGTCCGGGTTAAATGAAACGGGTTTGTTATTAAAATTATTAAAGTTTAATAAATAGAAACCTAATTCTGGGAAAAACCACTTATTATGTTTTATTCCGTACAGACATTAGACATTTTCGATGACAGGAAGCTGAAGAAATGAGCAATGCCTTCGTTGAGACTCAAAGCACGGAGCTCTGGATACGCGCCGAGTGTGCTGACCACTATACCACGAAAGCATACTAAGAAGGCGGAAAAAATAACTTATACACTTCCCCTTTTAAAGGACGACTGGGGATCAGGGGACGCAGTCGCCAAATCTTGGTGGTGGAGAATCATCATCCACCACAGGACGACTGGGGATCAGGGGACGCAGTCACCAAATCTTGGTGGTGGAGAATCATCATCCACCACCTTTTTTTTAGTTCGGGCGCCGCTGTAGAGACATTAGGTATTCTTTAAAAGAAGGAGAGATGAAAAATGAACAATGCCCTCGCCGGGACTCGAACCACGGAACTCTCGAATACACGCCAAGTGTGCTGACGACTACATCACGAAGGCGGGAGAAATACCTTATAATTTAAGTGGATGACATTATCAAGCCTATGTTTCCAGTTCAATGGCTGTAAACTTTTTAGGGGGGAGGAAGTGTAGTTAGAACTCTTTTATCTTTAGAACTCATGCTTCTAAAGTTTCCTGCTATATGTCTATTCTTGCTGCGTAGTAAAATATGCGATGGGGATAAATCATAATCATTTATCATACGGGGATAAATTCCGAATATAACGTCACATTTGAAATTGTCATGAAAACAACATGCTGAGATGGCTTTTATATTTTTATTATCATAAACCTTTTTTGCTTAAATTAATTTCTTCTATTTATAGCGCAGAAATATTTCTAATAAAAGCGTGATGTAAAATTGTTTTCATAATTAGCATTAACGCTTAGCTCAGAACTCGGAGTATGAATTTTCAATATGCATTCTTAAAGCACGAATTTTTACAGTCTTAATATTTTAAATGTACAGGGTGTCCATAATTAAACGATTAATCTGAGAGCGGTCTGTAGCAAAAACTATACAGCGGAATTGCAAGAAAATTGGATAATGGCAGAATGAAATGATGGGAATTTTATCGAAGAAAAAAAAACATGAGTTTCAGAAACCACCCCTAGGTGGCGTATCATAGCTTTATTGAGAACATATAAATAATCTACAAAAGTTTACAAAACATACTCGATATGATGTCCACCATTGTCTGCTACCATCTGGAAGCCTAAAATCGCATGTTCGACTGTTCAAGGAGCATGAACTGGGGAATGTTACGCGGATGACGTTCTATGCTTTCTTTAAGGTCGGATAGAGATGTGATGGGATTACGGAAGACTATGGCTTTGAGGTATCCCCACAGCCAAAAGTCGCAAGGATTCAAGTCGGGGGATCTAGGAGGTCAACTTGTAGGAAATTGCCGGCTGATGATTCTGTAGTCACCGAAATGGCGGCGGAGCACTTGTTTCACACAACGAGCGATGTGTGGAGAAGCACCAACCTGCATAAACACTGTGGTTGCATGACATCGCCTTGCCTGAAGAGCCGGAATAATCGGATTGCTCTAATAATGAAGCGTTTCGTTGACCGGTGACGATGCATGTCACAGGTCCTGTGCTCTTGGAGAAAAAACGGAAACACAATGAAGGTTGCAGTAAAGTCGCACCAAACCGTTACATGCGAAGAGTGTAATGGAATTTGTAGCAAATGATGTGGGTTTGTAACAGCCCAAATACGGCAATTGTGCGTGTTAACCGCACCTCCCATATGAAAGTGAACCTCGTCGGTCCACAAAATGTTCCATGGCCATTCATCCTGGAGCTCAACTCGCGCAAGAAACCGCAACGCAAAAGTTTGTCGACTATCCAGATCAGCTGGTAAGAGCTCCTGCACCAGCGACAGTTTATACGGATAGTAGCGTAAGATCTTTTGAAGAATCTTATGAACCGTGGAAGGAGGTTGGTTAATAGGTGCTGCAATACGCCGAATGCTAGTGCTGCCGATGGTTTGCGATCTGTCTTCCTCCAGTTGCGTCGCTACATCATCCACTACCTGTGCTGCAACACAATTTCGTCCCCTTCCTGGTTGAAACCCCAATGTTCCCGTTGCTTCAAATTTCCTGATCATGTTTGTTAGTCCTTGACTAGTGAGTAGACCTTTTCGTAACCGCTTCAAAGACGAAATTTCAGCAAGCTTCGGTAGCAGAATCTCCGTTTTGGTAAAACAATTTCACCTGTTTCCTGGAGAGTCAACGTTATCTTCCTTGATTTGGAAACGAGTATAACTGCTGTTCGCTTCTCGCATTTTTATAGGTTGCTGTGCGCGCACCGGGTTACTTTGGTTGCGACATTTGCATACGGCAATAGTTTACATTGCACAGCGCCATTTATTGGTGGTTTTTGAAACTCATTGTTTTATGGGGGGCTTGATAAAATTCCCATCATTTCATTTAGCCATTGCCCAACTTTTATGCAATTCTGCTGCATAGTTTTTGTTACAGACCGCTCGTAAATTTTAAGTTAAATTATGGACACTCTGTACTTTGCCACTTCATAAATGATCAGTTTCTGTAAAATGTTTTACTTTATAATGTTTAATTTTATCTGAGTAATTACAGTTTTAAGTAAACTGGTCTAAAAAGTTTTTATGTTCTCCTACACTTGATTATATGTCCTACGGATGATTCCATGCCCTATGATATGTATGTCTTGCAGCTGATTAAACGATTATTTGTACAATACTGACGCTGGTATGTTTCTCTCAGTCTACTATCGGTGATATTCTAATAACTATATCTATTCTACATATATCAACCAATGTAATCTGTCTGCCATGAATTTACACTGCCTTAAAGCTATCAGCCTTCAGATTCAAACAATACGTGAGTTGACCTGATAGAATATATCTAGTGAAATTTGGCTATGGTTTTAATTTAGGATGAAAGTTAGGTAAAAATACATGAGGCTTAAAGGACAATTAGGTAGATATGTAATCAGTTACCTTTTACAGTTGTGAACAATTTTTGTGTGCGTGTCAACCTGCAGGTTGCAGTAACTTTTAAACTACAGTGACTTTAAATTCTTGTAACCGCTTTTTTTTAATATACAGCAAGTAAAGTTTTCAACTATTCTTACTTTCTTTCTAGTTCTTCCTTTTAGCTCAATAGAAACTAAGTTCCGGCAAGGTGAAAACTGGGTTAAAATAACTGTCTAGGTAGTAGTTTGCTCTAAATAGTAAACGCCTAACACAGGTTAGCTAAAATGCCAAGACTAGATTAAAACATTATAATTTCAATATTGTTAAAGCTTCTGCTTGTACATAAAATGTGAAATAACTTAAAATAAAAATAAACATACCAAAGGAATAATAAATATAACGGATGAATATCTGTTTGTTCATCTCAATGCGGCAAAACCCGCGAGGGCAATTTGTCTTAGAGAAGGGATGCCTTTGTGGAGGACTTTCGAAGGGAAACTGATTCGCATCCACGTTGGAGTTGTTGAAAACAACGAAAAACCCATGCAGCCAGTCCATTCGCCGGGACTCGAGCCTCGGTCGAACTACCAATGTTCAGCGGCTTTACCGCTCGGTGGTGATCGGCCACTGACTTTCCATGTGAAACGGGCTTATATTTGCATCACATGGAGAAAACCAAAGTTACTTTACTACAAGGTTTGCTCTTATGTGATGTCACTGACTCTTAGTCTACTTAAAGGCAACTACTTCCTTTGTGGCTTCTTTCTCTGTTAGTCTCCTGTTAGGTAAATGGTGTCAACGCTGGAATTAGCCTAACCTTTTCTGTCTACTGACCTTGAAGGAAACTACAAAAGTATCCAGACCGTTCCTTGGGAATCGAGCCCAGGGCGAACTACTACTGTTCTGAGATCTCAACCATTCGGCCACTGGTAGACAGTACGTGATTAATGATAATGTGTTAAAAACAACAGGACAACATAGCGATATACTGTTCTAAATGCCACCGGAGAGTTTTAACTGATGTGTGGAGCAGTAAGACCCCAGAGCATAATATTTTTAGTGCGTAACGGAGACAGACTTATTACCGGCTCCTTCGAAATGAGTAGAGATATTTTATTAAACTATTCTCAAGTTAAAATCAAACATTGCTTGACTTTAAAAAAAAGTTTAAACTATTTACAATGAAGTAAAATATGGTGGCAGATATGAATCATTCAACCTTTTTAGGCGGGAGATTAAAGTTCGAAATTGCAAGCTATGTTTTGTTAATATTGTAATTCTGTATCAGTGCAATACGTAATTTAGGTATGTACAGCTGTTATTAAAAGCATTTAAAATGATATATTTTCTGCTTTTTATTTTTCTTGAAATATTATAAATAAGAATAAAGAAACTTTAATAATAGCAATCTAGAGTTGCTTCACACCAACCCCTTCTAGAGTCGCTTAACACTATCCATACGCCTTATTAAGGACATTAATTGAATTGGCACGTTGAACGCGAAGAACAATGAGAGTGTATGTCTTATTTCGAAATCTGATTACAAGATGTTACAACATTAGCCGATCCAAGCCAGCCCTTCTCCTGATTTGCGAGTCGGTGCGTTAACCGCTCGGCAACTGAATGGCCTCCAACCACCATGTACAGATTTGGTTATCTGGAGACGCCCAGGTTACTCCTTTAATTAAGCGCAACTTGAGATAAATTAAATTGTTTCTGAGATAAAGCAACTATAACAAATGGGATAATGTCATTTAATGCAAGGGAACCAGAAAGCTCACTATTTTCGCGGCCTTATCAACTTCCATCACGTGGGCTTGGAAAATAATGGTGCATCTTACTAGAATTCGCAGGGGGCGGAGGAGGGGCGCGAAATGGCTCGCCATCTCTCGCTCTCTCTTTCGCTCATAAGACTCTAAGCACAACTATAAGCGAGAACCTCTTGAGTAGATCATGTACTAGCATAGAGCCTGAATGACGTAAAACATGTGTTCCCAATTTCATTTTCTAATCGTTCCCCTCCACCATCTCTGCCTCTGCACACGCCATACTAGCGAGGAAAAGGGATTCTTGGGGAACGGAGCAATTGACGTGTCATCGTGGTGAGATGAAAAATGTCGTTTGATGGCACTGGTAGGGTAGCTGGTTCTTATTTTTCGAAGTATTCGGCGTTATTTTACTGCTTTATTTACTTATTCAAAATAGCCGCAGGCTAGTTTCGCAGCGGCGCAAAAGCGGGGGATTATCAAGTAGTATATATCTTGAAACATCTGCGCTAGGGGGATCTACTGCTAGTTGCAATTGTTGCAGTCCTTGAAGCTTAAGTTAGTCCATTGCTTGGATACCCAACTAGAGTTTAATAAGATGGTCATCTACGCTATGCAGCTTTGACTGCAGCTCCTCTTTCATTAAAAGAGGGTTTACGGTCACTAAAAATTAACTCGCTTTCACTAAAAGGAGATTAATTTGAATATTACTTAAAATTATCCCGCCGTTATCCAAACTGAACTTACGGACCCGAAGACTAGTTTTATCTTCCTTTATAAGCTCTATCACTTAGTTTTTGTTGACGAAAAAATCTGATGTGTACATGACATGACTTCCTTGTACGGAATATTAAATTATACGCATTTTGCATCTCATTTAAACTTTATGGATTGAATTTAAATCTACTTCATCGATAGCGCATAAACCACTATAGAATAAATGCACTCTTTAAAATTCACTATATTTGTTTACCATAGCGACACTCTGGCGCTAGGAGAGCCCACCAGCGGCCGAGCGGTAAAGACGCTAAACACTGGTAGTTCGGTCCGAGGTTCGAATCCCGCGAACGGGCTGGCTGCATGGGCGTTTTCGTGGTTTTCCCCATGTGTAACGTGTATACGAGCCAGTTTCCCTTAGAAAGTCCTCCACGAAGGCGTCCCTTCCCTTAGGCAGATAGCCCTCGTGTGCTTTGCCGTAAATGAATAACCTAACCTCTGGCGCTAGGTTCACTTAACAGCGTTACATCTCATTCATTTTATTACTCAGAATGCACAAAATTTATGTATATCATCTGAAAAATTACCTAACCGTTGGCATAATTCACAAGTGCACATCAGCGTAGCAACTGAGGGGGGGGGGCATTCAAAAATGGACCAATGAACTTCTACTGCTCTTGTGATGGTGAATCTTTGAAACTGGGCATATGAGCCTATGTTGTTTACGTTTTAATTTGCATTTGTTTCGCAGTTATAAATGTATGGAGTATAGTAGAAATTCTCGTAGTGCTTTCGCTTTATGAGTTTATTTAATCGCTGACATTTCACTTTCGCGACTTTTATCACGCATTGATGTTCGCTTCATGTTATCTCTCTTTACATCGAGAAAATGACTCAAGCTACAATTAGCCTCGAATATTATGCATTTACTAATACCTGTGGAGAATTTAAGAGTATAATTTTTTTTATTGAACTGAGATGAACTAGAAGTGTTACAATGAATCTTATATTTTCTTATTTCAGTGCTTGCATTCTTTTGATTTTGAAAGTGTAAGATTTAAAATATATATTCTGCATGATCTGGTTATATCTATTGTAACATTACAAGCTATATGTAAATGAATTATATATATTCTTTGAGAATAAGATAAATTCATTCTGTTTGAAGAGTATTTCTTATGCAGAGAATGCACTTAAAAGTGAACAGTTATTAAATGCGAAATTTAACATACTAAATATATAGGAATGCAAATGAATATTCATGGTAAATTTAATATGACAGTAATACCGCAATTTTTACCTTAGTAATCTGAAAGTCAGTTAGACTGTAGTTTTCAGTCTAGGCAGCATGATTTTTAAGATGCATGTATGTATATATAATGTGTACCATTTTAGAAGGTAGTTTAATATTAAATTAAAATCATTTAATAAAAATTAATACGGAAGAACGTTAACGATATGTAACTGTAACAGAACGAATGAAATTCCTAAAAAGCCGTGAGAAACCATATTTTAATCTAAGGATATGTATTTCATGTTCTTTACAGTTTGACATAGTATTCACAACATCAAACTAATCCGGATGAACTATGAGTAACTCTAATTAAAATAAAATTACATTTACAAAATGTTCGTACCTTTTAGTACAGCTATAATTCTGCTTAAACATTAGTAACATTTTAAATTTGCATTTATTTTTCTTTTATTTGTTGCATGGTTTTCCTCTCTGCAAAATAACAGCATTCATAATATTTGAAGTAGTATATATAAGCCTTGTTAATTAAATGAATCTGGATTAAATGTTATTTCTTCACGCAGATGCAAAATATAGTTATAATAATAATAACATGCAATTGCATAATTTTATTGAGAGATTTTAAATTTATGCAATTGTATTTAAAAACTGTAAGTCAATTTTTATTCCAAATATATAGAAATATATGTTTTTTCATGTGAACTGAATGAAGTAACTGGAAACAATTTTAAATAATAATTACAGTTACCATTTTTAGTCAATTACCCTTAAATACAAAATGTTACATAACTGTTATAGAAACTTGTAAATTTAAGTACATACCTTTACTTTATGATATGAAGAATACTGACAAATGCAGTTCTTTGAAAGTAGAAAACGAGAACAATCGAAGTTTTGCGGAGTATCGAAAGTGTGCTTGCATTTCTTTCAAATTCTTTCAACCAGGTGACGAAAGCTTCATAGTTGTTATATTTGATCTAACTTCGCAATGAAAATTTTCAGAAGAAATCGACTATGCTTTAATTATTTTGTACAGGAAACTGCGTGACAAAATATTTTGAACCATCTTGCTTAAAGCACGCCAAAGGTCTTTGATATGATAGAAATATTACTGTAAGCCCATTGGTCCATCCTAGAAGCCACTCCCTTGGTAGCTACATGGATGTGCACTTGTGAAATATGCTAACCGTTGCCACATGTTCTGTTCAACAAATACTATGATAAATCTAAAATGATGTGTAATAGAAATTATACAAACCAAACACACACACACACACACACACAAAAAAAAAAAAAATTTTACCAAAACAAAACACACACACACACACACACACAAAAAAAAAAAAAAAAAGGAAAAGAAAGAAAGAAAAAAAGAAAAAAAAGAAACAGTTTTTCATAGACGATTTAGTATATGTCATTTCTCATTCAATTAATTCAGTTCTGACTTTGCGACAAGGCAAAAATATACAAAAACTCAAAATATCTATATTAAAAATTACGAAATAAATCTTAAACACTTATTTTCTCAAATAAATTCCAGAACTGATTAAGCATGATTTAATTCGCAATAATAAAAGAAGGCGTTATGTTTGTTGTTGCGAAGCTTAGTTTCTCTAGATTGGCAACAAATCCACTATGCTACTGAGTTCAAATGTAAACAAATATGGTTGCTATGGCTTAGTCGCACTTAAACAAATTTTAAATTTTTGATAATTCTACAGCTATAACTTGCAGGTTAATTAAAGGCATAAAAACCTTAACCAGACGATAAGAACAAATAATTCAATCATTTTAAAGCAAAAAAGCACAATTTACAAACATATAAAACTAAAGAAACTGAGCCGAGTGACAGAGAGGATATATATATATATATACATATATTTATATACTTTTGGTGTGGCCGATTGCAACCAAAACAGGAGTTGCACATCTATATGTTATAGCAGTCCTGTATGCAAAATTTCAACGTTCTGAGGCTACTCGTTTTTGAGTTAGGTTAGGTTAGATTATTCAATTATGGCAAAGCACACGAGGGCTATCTGCCTAAAGGGAGGGATGCCTTCGTGGATTACTTTCTAAGGGAAACTGGCTCGTACACACCTTACACATGGGGAAAACCACGAAAACGCCCATGCAGCCAGCCCGTTCGCGGGATTCGAACCTCGGACCGAACTACCAGTGTTCAGCGTCTTTACCGCTCGGCCGCTGGTGGGCCCGTTTTTGAGTTATGCGAGATACACACATATATACGTACGTACGTGTACGCACAGAGACTCCACAAAAAAATCTCTTCAGAATCCATTTTAAATCAGTTTTATAATTTTTTTGGGGGAAAAGAGTTCTTTATCTAAGTCTGTTCTTACGTACAGATGTCAAGCAAAAACGTCGTTAAATTGCATTCGATAGCGTTAAAAATGGATATTTTCGTTGAAATATGATACTCGAAATTTTTCGCGATTACAATACTTCCTTGTTAATGAAAGGAAAGGAAAATGAAAAATTCTTACATTCGTCTATCTAAGCATTGGAGGAAGACATTGGTACTTTGGTGACAAAAGCTATTAGGAATAAAACCTGAACTAAAGGATTGGTAATAATTTATTTTGCTCCACTGAGAGAATATATACGATCTTTGTCCAAATTTATGGTACGATTACTTATCTTAGATATTAAATAATTATTTATATTAGTTTTTTAACTTGACTTATGTATTAAACTATTTTTTTTTATATTAAGAGTTGCATGTTTGGATAATGAATGGAATGTATGTACATAACACGACTCTAATATATATTTAACATTACTTTACGACCTATTACTTAACAATAAAATAGTCTTACTTTTCTTTTAGGCTCCAGAACAATAGTTATATAAGCTATAATTAGTGCATTTAAAAAATAATCTGATAATTTATATGTTTAATTTACATTAATTAGTTATTACATTATCCTTGTCTTTGTCTACAGCCTCATGAACAAATAACATAATGCAAGCATTTAAACAGTACAACAGAGTATAGTAGCTGAATCGAAAGGTGAGAACTGTAAAGTCAAAACGAATGAAATCCAACAAATACTTGACTTTAATTACAAGAAATTTTTAAATATTATTTGGCTTTGAAACGTTTGAATAGCTGAAGTATAATGACGATTTTTCATAATTATCCCGCGGATTGGGAAATGTTTATACTTAAAAGAATATATTTTGTTACTATATAAGTTCTTGTAAAATCATTTCGAAGTCTCTCTCTCTCTCTCTCTTTTATAAGAACAAAGTTTTTTATTTCCTTTTTATTTAAAATAGCCTTAGAAAAAGTTATAAAATTTTATTAAAGAAATTTAACTATTTACTTTAATAAACTATTTAACTATTTACCTTAACTATTACCTATAAACCAAGAAGTACCTTTATTTCGTTCTGGAAAATTTGTTCAGCATAGTGTGCATCCGTTTATTGTTTAGATGCCAAATCTTTCTAGTTTTGGGCCCACCAGCGGCCGAGCGGTAAAGACGCTGAACACTGGTAGTTCGGTCCGAGGTTCGAATCCCGCGAACGGGCTGGCTGCATGGGCGTTTTCGTGGTTTTCCCCATGTGTAACGTGTATACGAGCCAGTTTCCCTTAGAAAGTCCTCCACGAAGGCATCCCTCCCTTTAGGCAGATAGCCCTCGTGTGCTTTGCCATAGCTGAATAACCTAACCTAACCTTTCTAGTTTTGCGATGTAAAGTTTGGGATCTCTATATGGCCAAACAAGTGAGCACATTAGCTTCTTTTTTTTGCGGAGGAAGTGTCAGTGACGGTTCTGTCGACGAATATGATAAAACTCAGTGATGAGAGAATGAGCAGGGAAGGAGGAGTTGTGGTCTTTGACATAAATTAATAAGCGTTTAGACTATAATTTCCTAACTTGGACGTTGTCGGTTGAGGAAAGTATGGGGGGGGGTATTACCGAAACGAAAGGCAATAAGGAGGCATTAAGTGTCAAATAGTAGTGAGGATCGCCTAGAAAAATGCGTTTGCCTGAACACTTTTCAAGCAAACATTTGAATTTATCCTTGATTTTACAAATATTGTTGTCATCCATCTGTACAAGAATAACACCAAATCACGCCTGTCAACCTTTCACATATGTTAGTCCAGTTTCAACGTAGATCCATTTTTCTATTCTAGGAGAACAAAATTATAAAATATAAGTCTGATATTCTAGAAACATAACCCCAAGTCTGTACTTCTTCGTGATATCCGTAAATTTTATTGGCATCCAGCACATGCAAGTAAAATGTTCTTTCAGTTTATACTGACGCCCGTTCCATGGCTGGAATCTCTCTTTGTTTTGTTAGGTTCATGATTATAAATACTTTGAGCAATCCAATCATTATTATGAAGCCATGCGACGTGTTAAGTTTTTAATTAATAATTCAGTGAAATAAAAGTGTATTAAATGCCTAAGAGTCAGAGACGTATCCTGAATTTCCGTAAAGGGCATGCTGCTGAACACCAAATATTTCGAAAATTATTTTAATAAATGAAAATTAGAATTACTTGTATTAGAAAGTTTAGTATTTGCGTGTTAATATGCTGTAAAACGTTGCATAATAGGAAAAATAATTAAACGGATGTAATAAAAATTTTAAATCCCTCAGATTTAAGGTCTGAAATGAAAATATTTCAGGTAAGTTTCGCAAACAGTTTAGATCCCATTTCAACTTTACTTCATTTATGCAGATCGCACTATTTCCAAGTGTAATCTGAAAATAAATTACGCTAATTATTGATAAAATTTTATATTAATCATTGATAAAATTTGAACAGTGGTACAGTTACGCTGATAGTAGCAAAATCAGCTATTCCAGTTTTATAAGTTTCACTGATCATATTACAAATACTGTTGGTATTGATACATGGTACAGATTTACGTACGGTATTATTTATTATGCGCAGTATGAGTGTGCATCGTGTTTTGACTTTTATATGCACATTACCTTTATGTTTTATCGTCATTATGTAATTTTTATTTTTTAGAGGACGATCAAAATCTAAATATCTTTAGAAGGACGCCTTTTAAAAGCCTGTCTGTTTCATTTTCAGTCTGTTCATTTTTCAAATTTAAAAAAAAGATGCTTTACTTAATAATTAAGTTTTATTACACTATCACAGGGATTTCAAACTCAAATCGCACGCGAGCCAAATGCATGATCTTGAAGGTAGTAGACGTACCACAATTTAAAAAAAGGAAAGAAAAGGAAAGATATTTTTTGTTAACAAAATAAAATTTGTTAATTAAATTTAAAATTTTTACTATATACTTTTCAAAATGTACATATGAAAATGAAGCAAAAAGAAAATTCAAATTTATACTTATTTTCTGCCTGAAATCTTAAAGTTGGTACCGGCAAGAAATTTCTCTTGGTCACAGTTTGTGATTCAAACTCATTGATAATCAAATATTCAGATTTTTAGATTGGCA
Source organism: Stegodyphus mimosarum (assembly GCA_000611955.2). NCBI lineage: Eukaryota > Metazoa > Arthropoda > Arachnida > Araneae > Eresidae > Stegodyphus > Stegodyphus mimosarum. The sequence continues at coordinate 513,149 of KK113119.1, read as the reverse complement.
TTAATTCAAATATTTGTAATGTATTGAAGTTACTACCAAATAAGTTACTTTTAATTCAGACTAAAAAGAAATATATCAAAACTTCCCAAGACGAATAAAGCCTTATAGTGCTGGTATTCACACAGCATGCAATAGCAAAATTAGTGAAGACGCGACAACGCGCAGTTCATTTTGTTTTAAATTTCTGATTCTAAATAAAAATAATTATTTAATGCAGAGCTGTGTATTTAAAGCAATTAATGAAGATTATATTACTCGATTGAGTTAAAAAATAATAACTCCGTTTTTTCCTATTTCAAATTTCGCATCAAATTCGCAAAATTAGGCGTCGCATGCCCTAATACGACGTCCCTTCTGAGAGTATTTGAGAATTTCGGCCTTTGCCTGCACGTCAGGTAAAAAACATCTAATATATATCATTGTTATAAGGACTGTTGTTAACAAACTTAGAGGAGAAGTTGAGACAATACATTCTTTCAAAATGTGGTAGTGAGTCGTTGAAGGTTTCCGGAACTACATTTTAGGAAATAAGCTGCAGTATACAGAGAAAGTTGAAGAGAAATTGCATTGTGAATAACAATTAGAAAGTAGTATATATACAGTTTATCTCTGATTGTAACTCTCTATCGCCCCTTCAACGGAGGTAAAGAAGCCTATCTTTTCCTGTTCCAGAATAGTTTGGAGACATACCAGCGGCCGAGCGGTAGACTCGCTGAAAACTAATTATTCGTTCTGAGGTTCGAACCCCACGAACGGGCTGGTTGCATGGAGTTTTCGCGATTTTCCCCATGTGTAACGTGTATACGAGCCAGTTTTCCTTAGAAAGGTCTCCACGAAGGCAGATAGTCCTCGAATGCTTTGGCATAATTAAATAAACTAAACCAAACCAGAATAATTTGGTCAGTCGGAGGCATCTTTTTGCGCTTATATACAGATAGTTTTTCCATTTTTATTTATTGCGTTTTATACCCACCTTCACTTATTTATTTGCTTCCTTGTAGGTTCTAAACTAAACAGCATCCAATCAGTTCATTGTAAATAATATTCCTACAAAATGCATGAATACACAAAATAGCCAAATTATATTTACAGTAACGAGAAAAACTGAAAATGTACTAGAATTTTCAGATTTCAGATGCAATAGTCAAATTAGGAGCAGTGAAACTATTTTCTTGCTCGAAGGGAAAATATTACTTTATATTGAAATGTAATATGCATTTAAAGCCCACTCAGATAAAGACTGTTCATTTTGATATATGACAGCTTATTATATTTCTAATTTAAAAAATAAATTTTCCTTTCGTGATTTAATTTTTATCGAAATACTCAAAGCAGCAAATTTCTCTTACCAAACCTGGTCTTTAGAAATATTATTTACTTTGACAGCTTTGAAATCCGCTTATGAATGGTTTGCTTATATTTTTGTTGAGCTATCGGCAAGAAGAATTTTGCGAAAGGAAACTTATCTTTGGCTTACGAGTTATTATTTTAAGGAAACTAATGTTTATAACAAGTTAACTATAGAATATTTTGTAGAAAATTTATAAACTCTTGGAAATGTACCACAAAAGTGTAAAATACAGAACTAACTGTGTTTACATATAAAAATAATTTCATTGCATTAACACAAATTCAAAGGACCAATGCACATAGCATTTTCGATTATAAGAATATAAAAATTAATTTAAACTACTTCAGTGGGGGATTTGACGTTTTCTGACCTTCAGGTAGGTTAATAAAAGCACATCAGCACGATTTGAAAGTGAGTTCCATTTAATTTTGTGAAGATAGCTTATTTGCGATTATTTGAGTAAAAATATGATTGAAAAAAACATGATTAAATGCTTGTTTTCCTATGTTGGGTTTTCCTCAGGGTTTAAGTTTAATCAGTTGAATATGTTATATGGATTGCTCACAGAAGCCTTTATTTATCCTCTTTAAATTTTATTATTAACTGTCTAAATAAATATATTCTTTGAGTCCTGTTTGAAAATTTAAATTTGAGATAGAGGTTATTATAAATTCTATATATATATATATATATGTAGGGGTCGTGTTATCACCAAAGTTTCATTATTGGGCTTGCTATGAAATTTTTAGAATCAGTTCGTCATTTCAAGGGAAGGTCTGATGTTTGTTTTTCTTTTCGGAGAATTGTTTTGCGTCACGTTTACAATATATTGTTTGCATTCTGAATCAGACCTTCTCTCCATTTGGATGAAACTAATTTTTTATTTCAACTATTTCAAGTCTGAGATTTAGTATTCCTTAATATCTAAAGTTAAATTGACACGATTTTCTTTTATAAGGTTTCGTATGCATGTTGAGGGTACTAGATGCGGTATTTTTTTATGTGAGAGCATTTATTGAAAATTTCAGAGAATCAGTCTCGACACTGTTAAAATTGATATTGATATAATATTAAAGTTGTCAACCGCACGTAGGCACAATCACAGGTCACAGACACAGGTTCGACACCGGTTTACTCTCACTAACGTTGCGTAGGGTCGACATAGGTATGCCGAAGGCAGGACCTAGAACAGAAGCTGTATAAAGAATAGGCCCGGCGTCGGATCCACATCAAAATAGAATTGACATAGTATGAGACTGACGCTGGCATATCGCTACACTAATGTCGTATAGCTTGACATTGCATAAAACTGACAGGGCTTAGGATCAACACGGCATAACATCAGTACGGACATACTGCTACACCAGTATGGCATAACTTGACCCTGCATAAACTGACAAGGCTTATGCTCATCACAGAGATACGATCGATACGGCATGAAAGCAGCGCAGACGCACAGCAATAACAATGTCACGTAGATTGATACTGCACATAATTAGGACGAGATCGGCACCGGCATATTGCTATATCAATGTCGTATAGCTTGACATTGCATAAAATTGTCACGGTTTAGGACTGACTCTGTTTTTGATATATAGTGCTAATTACTAGACCAATGTCGTATACTTTGACATAGCACAGAACTGACACTGCTTAGGCTGCATATCGATATGGCTCAAATAGACATAGACATACTGCTGTACAAATGTCTTTGAGCTTGACATTGTATAGAATTGACACTGAATGAGATCGACACCGACATACTACTGTACCAGTGTCGTATTGTTTAACACTGTATGAAACTGACACGGCTTAGGATCGCCGTCGAGAGAGGATCTTGCCGGCTTACTGCATGTCAGTGTCGTATAGTTGACACTGCACACAGTTGACACGGCTTTGGGTCGACACCGCATAAGATCGTGATAGACAAATCGCTATACTAATGTCGAATAGCTTGACATTACATAGAATTGAGACGATTTAGGCTCTATGCCGGATAGGATCGACGCTGGCAAACTGCTTTACCAGTGTCGTATAGCTTGATACTCCATAGAATTGACATGGCATGAAATCGACACCGATGTATTGTTGAACCAATGTCGTATAATTTAACATTGCAGGAAAATAACACTGCCTTGGATCGTAACTGGGAGATGATAAATATCGGCATATCGCTATATCAGTATCGTACATTTTGACAACGTATAGAACTGACGCGGCTTTGTATAGACACCGAAAGAGGCTCGAACATGGTATGAGATCTGGACAGGTATACCGTTACACCAATGTCGAATATCTTGACATTACATAGAACTGGCATGGCTTAAGATCGATACCGGGATAGAATCGAAAAGGCATGAGTTCGACGTCAGCATATCGTTATACTTCTATATCAATCCCTACAGTGTACACATAGTTTACAATTAGTCATAAGAGGTTCTGTTATAAGAGAAAGTTTGACTAAAGTTATATTTTTCGGGTACCTGTACACGATTGGCAGGGATATAGGATTGAGAGTGAAATGAAGTGGACTCAGCGTAGCATCGAAACCTATTTTTTAGCTCCTGTGTGGATCGTATGTATGTAGAGAGTGCCATCGATCATATGCAGCCTCGGTCCTGTGTCACATTCTCTTGAAAATAAACGCTAGAGATTTTACAAAGCTAGGGAAATAGCTTTAGGGATGTAGCAAATTTGCGGAATTCAGAAAGAAGAGTTAAAAAAAATTCTCGAAAATGAGTTCTGGTGAATTCTAAAATGTATTCAAATAACATTCTTATTTTAAAGTGTTTAACTGTAGGTGTCATCCCCCACTCCTCAAAGGTCTATCAGCGTGTTGCTCAAATCTTCTGATTTGATGTCTTTCTATACCTTCTTAAAAATAAAACTTTATTTCATAATTTGATGACCGTGGCAACAAACATTTATGATTGCCTCAAAGGTTTTCGTTTAGATTTAAAAAACAATCAGGCGTGCTTAAAATGTTCTGCACCAAACTAATGTAAAACGCAAAACCTTTATAGATGTTTCACGATTAGCTTGTAGGATTATTTTAAAATATTTTGCTAAAGAAAGAAAAATTAAGCAATTAGTTAAAAGCTTTTGCATAACTTTTAACTCCTTTTATTTTTCATCTCATTATTTTGCTGTTAATAAAAGATCAAGATTTAGAAGCTGGTTTCCCTATTGAAAATAATTTAAAACTGCATAATACACGCTTTATATTAAAAAAACAGAATTAGAAAGAGAGAGAGAGAAAGAAAGAGACCTTGTTTATTTTAATTTAAGCTCCGCAACATTCATCTTTGGAACATCATACACTTTTGTTTCACAGAAACCGATATCTTAGGTAACAAACACATCGAAAATTGGTATTTTTTCGTGATTCACCAACCAAGCTCTTGGAAACTTGCAATGTAAACTATATATAGTTTTTTCTGCGTGTTATACGAAAACATATTAGTTGCATGTTATGTAAATGCATCACAGTTCCATGTTGTTTAAATACATCAGTCTTCTATTTAGAACTCTCGGAATGCATCCATCTGTCTTCCAAGGAGATAAAAATTTCTATAGTTAAAAGAGGCTATAACCTTTCAAGGGGAAAATTCTCTCAGTCAACTATACATTACATAAAGTAATATAACCTTACTACTAGTCATTTCGGATGCTATCGTTAGCGCCTTTATTCACACATCATAATGAAACTGAAAATTTAAAGAGCATGATAGATACATGATTTTAATACCAAAAATGGAGCACTTTCTATTCCGGAAAACGGCCCCAGAGACCTATCTAGATTCATTACACGTATTTTAAGAGACGCGTTGAAAACAAAAAGTAGCCAGGATTGGCCATTAAGATTAGTCTGTAGTAGGAAAACGTTTTAGCGAAGGCAAGAAGCGAAGGAACAAAACAATTTAGGTTACGCGTAAATAATGGAACGAAAGAAAGGATGTCTCGGTTGTCGAAGTCAACACGAGCGCATAGTGTATTGACTTTTCTGAATAGGGAATGCAGTTCGCCGATGTCTGATTAAACAACGGGAAACGTTTCACTTTTATTTTCGGGAGAATGTAGCCATCTAATTTTTTTTATTTATCCGAACTGCTGATTATTTTTCTTGTGGATACGTAACACAAGCTAAGCTATTTAAAACAATAATGATAATAAAATCGATTTAAGGGTTCAAGAAGTAATTATTTGTTTTTAATGCAAATCTCTGCGAAATACCTTTTGTAAGAACAACCGAATGGGCCAATTAATTTTGTTCGTTCGACTTAGTATTTGAAAATTATATTTAAATCTCGAAATCGGTATTTAAATTACAAAATAAGGCTTTTAATGTTTGAATGTTTGAATCACTTAGGGTTTCAAAGTCCAAGAAGAATAATTATCTCATTTCCGTTTCTTTGAGGAGGCAAGATGTATTAAACACGTAAAAAAATTCATTTGTGGTTAGTTAACTTTGCAATGATCTTTGATGAATGCACACATTGTAAAATTTGGGAAAGAACCTCGCGTATTTTGAATTCTCCAGCAAAGAGAGTCTTTGCAAAAAGTAAAATGCTCCCAAAAGTATTATATTTTATTTTAATGTGGCATAAAAACAAAATGAATACTTTCTAACACTAGCCCATAGTTCCAGTCGATTTTGGCTTTTTGCGAAGGTAATCGCCTTAGACAAGTGATGTTTTATATTGATGTTTATTTACGTTCTCAGAAATATTTGTCACTTTCAGGAAGTGGTCATGTTGCTGAAAGTACTCGCCATGGAAGAGTTTGCAATAGTTCTGTTTCTGTTTCGCCTTTTCGAAAGATACATTACATTAATTAAGCAGAAGAATTGAAATTACTAACTGTTTTAGTTTTTTTTACATGAATATCAAGTTTGATATGACATGTAAACAAAGCATTTTTTAGCCATCTGCTCACTAATATTTTAGTAAACTGGTTAAGCTGTCTTCCCCTTCGCGCATAACAGAGCTAAATGTAGCTGATATTATTTATGAATAGTCAAAAGTTAAATTTACTCCTACAAATATTACATAAAAATGTAAAATGGTCCTCTTGTCTCTTATCTTTATTCCAAAAAATAAAGGAAATCAATACGTAATTCCAGCTAAAATTGCAAATACAGTTCACGTACTTAATACATAGTGAAAATGAGCTACAACATAGTATGTATCATGCAAAATAATAAAGATATTCATTCTAAATGCTTTCTCAGCGGTTTTATTTTTCATTACAAATATGTTTCTGTATGTCTGTGTTTTTCATGCCATCAAACCTTTATTTATCATTTCTAAGCATTTGAAAAATTTTCAGAACCATTTAAACGCTCAGAATGTGAGGATTTCTTTATCAGTAATGTTATGGTTAAAAAAATAACCCAATTAATTCGTTCAAATTTTCAGACTTTCAGACCATAACCATAATGCTAATACCACTCTATCTTATAAAGATGAAAATTCTCATTCTTTTTTTAAATGCCACTTATTAAAGCTGAGTTATAATAATTTGTGGAGATAGAATTAACTAAAATACGCTTTTGCGAATCCTAGTGTCTTTGTACAGGGTGATTTAGAAATGTCTGATTGGTTAATTGATTTAAAGCACTTAAGGACAGGGCCCTGTTAAGCCAATTGGAATCTAGACATATAGGGTCCTCAACATCCATTTTGCTCACTTTTATGTAGGAAAAATAGGCTTATGAGGAAACATAGGATAATTTTGGGGCCTTAGAAGGGGGTGACTCAAGTCTTGTGGTTCTAGAAGCATGGACTATGATACCGGTTATCCAGCCTATAAATTAGAATTTCATTAAATTTCGTTGAAAGTTATTGGTACTCTAGTTTTTGAAATAAACTGCATACTCAAGAACGCATTTTATGCAAAGTATAGTTTTCAAAAATTCATATTCCTTTTCATTATTAGGCATCACGCATCGAAATTTTCAAGTAGGAGTTTAAAAATGCGACAGGCAAATGATTTTTAGTAAAACAAAGTATCTTAATATTTTGACTTTTAAATTAAGACTGCTTTAAACAAAAGTTTTAATTTGTTTCGATAAAGAGTAAAGTTAATATTTTGACTGAGAATAACTTTTAAATAAAGACTGCTTTAAAAGTTTCAATTTGTTTTGATAAAAAGTTCCAGGCTATATTAAACACTTTCATTTAGTCGTGGAAAATATTTCAGTATTTAAAATTTTATATTATTTTAGATGATACGTAAAATTAGCAAATTAACATTAGGAAGACAGAACTTTGCCCTCCCTCACTTTGAACGTTTTTTGGGAAAATGGTAAATTTTTCACAATCTAATTTTATAAATTTGTAGAATTTGCAAGTGCCCCGAAAATATTAAAACTGAAAACATAAGATGCTAACTGATGTATTTTATAAAATGTGATTTTTCTATTTAAATTCTTTTTATGAATGCTTAAAATAACAATCATAATTAACAGTATTCATACGTAATAAAAGTTATTCACTTCAGCTATTACATTTAAGCAGGTGTTCAGTCTCTTGCATTTCTTTGTACGATTTTAATATTTATCCCCTTTCACTCGCTTTTACAATTTTGTTTCGCGCTTATGAAAAGAAACACTGTGTGCTTAGGGCGAAATATGAAAAAAAGTTATAAATGTTTCTCTTTTTTAGTACAATTTCTTTACTTTAGCCTTGCTTCCATTATGTATGAAATGAAAATATGAGAGTTGAACTTTTCATGTAGCTTTCAGTCATAAACATTTATCCTCTACCTTTCGAGGAGAAGATATGACTCCAGTGGAAAACGTAAAATACTCTTAAGAATTAGAGATTTAGTTTTCTTGGTCGATGTTGTTTCGACTACTAAGTCTCAAAGGGAGTAAATCCTTTTGCATGTTTTCTACCTGATTTCAAAGCAATAAAGCAATATACTTTTATTTTACTCAATTTTATTTCAGCGTTTCCCAAAGTAATAGAAATTTTTGCCCATTGTGTGTTTCAGTATAAGAAAAATGCAATTATTTCATCAGGTTAAATGTAATTTCCAGTTGGACTTTCATTTAGATCACATTCTTTATTAAAATTTCTGTGAAATGCACTTAACAAACTATGTGCGTTTGTTGTGACATGGCTCAATTGTCTGACAGTAATTTCCGATCAAGTACAAGTTTTATCAAGGGAAAGCGCGCAAGATTTCCGCCTTGTTCTTGGCTTAGTCCTTGTGCACCTTATAGGTGGAATTAAATATTTGCTAAACTACGTATAAGTTTTGTTTAGAATGTACCTGTCCTCGGGAGCTAGATCCGAGGCCTCCCGCCAGTTTTTTTCAGTCTCAAAATTTCGACAGGACTTTTGGTTCCACGCTGTAAAGACATATACAAATATCTACGCCTTCTTCGGAATTCAAATCCGAGTCTAAGGCTATGGCAGCCGGCTTCTCTAAAAGGACGGCTAACGAACTATAAAAAGTTAATTAAAATATGGTATATAAAAAGTAGTTAATGATAAACATTTCGCAATATTAAAATAATTGTAATTAAATCAGCTATTAATTAAAATATGGCATATATATATAAACGTTGTACTGTGTATCAGTATTACCCTAAGTTAGTAGTATTTGGCCGCCCTGTTCACATGGTGGAAAGGCAGTAAGCTGCTTTAATGTTGGACCATCAGTTCGAATTCTGGAGAAGGTACTGATTTTGTGAATGTATAGTATCTTTCCGATATAGTGGCGTTTAATATACTATTGAGTCGAAAGCCCTCCCGAGAGGTTTGTGGTAGAGAAAAGGGGGTCGGAACTGCCTCCCTAGCGGTAATTAATTGGATAGGGTCGGACAAAGTCTTGCTGTCATCTGTTAGATGTTCAAATCAGGCCAAAGACAGGTGCTCACTATCTTTTGGCCCTGAGGAACTGATCGAAAGATCCTCTCAAAAGAGAATGTTTCGAAAAAACAAGACAGAACAATATAACTAGTATTTTGCTGCGAATTTCTTCGATTTCCAGGCAAATTCATTTGCACTAATTGTTAGATAGAAATATTTAATCTCTACTAAGTGAATTATGTAGTCTGTTCTAAGTGTATTATTGTTTTATAGCTTAGAATGTACCTGTCTAAGTGTACCAAACTGTACCTCGTGTCACAATTTTCTGTATATATGTTTGCACAGGGTTCTTCGGAGTTGGCTCTTTACTTATGTTTAAATATCCGTCAATAATTGAGTGGTTAAAGCTCTGGTCTCAGGCAATCTCTTCTTTAGTTCCACTGAAGGCATCGGACCGAACTACACTCTTTTGCAAAGAAATCGAAGCACCAAGAAGGACTTTTGCGATCTTGAGGAAATTTGGTATGCAAACGCATCTTTATCGAACATGCAAATGATTAAAGTTTCAAGGTAAATGAACAGGGATTGCGATCATAGCGCACATTTGTAGTGCGCAATTCGCAAAGTATAAAACCAGTCACAGAGGCGGAAATTTTAACTCTTTTTTTGTTGCCGCCATTGTGATTCCGTAAAGAAGCAACTAAAGATGCCATTACGACGATATCGAAGACCTTACAGACAGCTAAAAGACTTCGAACGTGGTCGTATTGTACGGTTGCGTGAAGATGGGTGGTCAAACCGAGCAATAGGCCGCCACCTGCAGCGTAAAGATACTGCTGTGCAAAGATGTTGACAGCAATGGTTGCTACAAGGAAACTGCCGACGAAAGGAAGGATCTGGACGGCCAAGGTGCACAAATGCGAGGCAAGATAGGATGATTGTTCGCCAGGCCGAACCGTCCCAACGGTATCATTATCGACTATTCAACGCATTACAGCCACGTATATGCCTCCCGTGGTACCGTCTACCATCTCACGGCGCTTGTCTGAGGCGGGGTTGCGCTCACAGAGGCCTTTAATACGTTTGCCTTTGACTACGCAACATCGGCGGAGTCGTCTGGAGTGGTGTCGCAGCCGATCATCATGACTGCCATGAGACTGGCATCGTATAGTGTTCAGCGATGAATCCGGCTTCACTCTTGAAGCAGATGACCACCGTGTTCGTGTCTGGAGAGGATGGGGCCAGCGGTCCCAATCAGCCTTTGTTTTGAAAAGGCATGCACCCATAACCCCTGTTGTGATGGTCAGCGCAATTTCTTATGACAGCAGGTCATCTTAAGTCATCATCCGCACATCTTTAACAGCTCAATGATATGTTGATACCATCCTGCGGCCATGTTAAATTAATGTGTTAATGATATGTTGCATTACCCTTCATGGCACGTCATCCTGGGGCCATTTTCCAACAAGATAATGCCTCGCCATATACCGCTCAGATACCTCTGTCTCCGTGCGGTTGATACTCTTCCTTGGCCAGCAAAGTCACCAGACCTTTCAGCAATCGAGCATGTCTGGGGCATGGTAGGCCGCCAGATTCGTGCACCACAAAATATCGCAGATCTGGAGCGACAACTGATGAATGCCTGTCAGAATGTGTCGCAGGATGACATTAGGAACCTCTAACACTCCTTGCCTCAACGAATTCAATCATGCATTTCCCCCAGGGGCATTTCGTCCAACTACTAATTTGAACACTCAATGGGTGATTGTGAGCCCTGAACAGGTACTATGGCATTGATTTTTTAATCATTTTATTAACTGTACATGAGATATACACATATTCAATTTCATCAAAAACAACCACTTCCTTCATGACGCTTCGATTTTTTTGCAAACGAGTTTATATATGGTCAGGGTTTTTATGCTCGCCACAAAGCAGAAGAAGGTTATGCGTTTAGAGGAATGAATGCCTTCGTGAAGGTAGTGTTAAGAAAACCTGGATCGTATTCACGTCATACATGGGGAAAACCATGAAACCTCCAATGCAACCATCCTGTTAGCGAGGATTTTTAAAACGTGTCTAAAGTCCAGTGTCTAGCGATCTTACCACTTGACTGCTAATGAGCTGACTGTCAATATGAATATTTTCATGATTTTTGTCACATGCAACAAAGATACGAGAATATACTCTTTAGAAAGCTTCCCACTAGTGGGATGATTAAGCCCGCTAAACACTAGTAGTTCAACCTGGTTCAGATCTAAACGAGCTGCCTAATTAGGCGTTTTCGTGGTTTTCCACATATTTCGTGGTTTTCGTAACGTAATTATGAGCCAGTTTCTCCCAGGAATCCCTCCACGAAGACGTCCTTTTTCTTAGGCAGATAACCTCTACGCCACACTTAAGTAAACAATAAATATTTAGAAACCCTTCGAAGTTGATAAATCTGGTGTATTTTATATAGCTGTAGTGATTATAACATAAATATTCTGCGTACTATAATACGAGATTTTATTTACATAGTGTTTCTATTTCTTAAAAGTAAAGCAACGAATATAGTTCCTGCAAAATTCTTATTACCCACACCACTGTGCGTTACGCAACGACCGAACTGAAGTGTTATGTTTTTAAATAAATGACTAGAGAGTTGTGAAACTCCTGTGATTTAGAAAAAGAAGAAGAAAAAAATTCTAATGCCGAGAAAATTGGTATAGTTTATGAAGGCTCCTTCCTAAAACTTGAAGCAAAAAATGTACTCTCTTGAAAGATGCATTTCTCTCAGACACATTAACTCCGGAAAAGATTGCTTTATGCATGCGTTTCTGTAAATATTTGGGCCACCGCTGTCGCATGATTTGCAAGAACGCGGGGTCATCACTCTCTCTGAATTCGAAAGCAAATTTCATACATCCGACACACATTTCCAATATAAATCACATTCTTCAGCTTTAAAAGTAAATATTAAATTTCCAGAAAATGCGAGTCACGTGACTTGACGAAATTGTGATCTCATTTATCTGCTGCTAAAAACATAAGAGAAGCGAAATGCCAATGTTTCCCATCAATTTTAAATATCGATTAGGTTCTAAGAGTAGGAAACGTCTGTAAGTATACTCAGCAGGTGCATTCCTGAGAAAAGGGGCAATAAATTTCATTTTCTTCACATAACTTTACTCAGACAGTTTATACGCTTTTGGCACTGAAAATTTCGTCTATGTTGCGAAAAGAAGCATGAGAACTGAAGATTCACGCTACGTAATTAACGTTTTCATGCATTAAGATTGTTAACGTTTTCGTGTGGTGTTAACTAAGTTGAAACTTGACACGATCTATGGAATGGGCCATATAAGAGGTACTTCTTTTTTTCTTGGGACATCTATTTTACATAAATATACATATAATACATTATCTTGAATTTAAGTACATGGAGATCAATTAAGCCTTTCCACATGATATGAAAATAAACGCTACGCTATCCTACAAATGACTTAATGGAAAGGTTCTGATTTTACCTGAGAGGCCTTTCTAAAGTATCCTTTCTTATTAACATTTTTAAGTAACAATACATCCAGGACCTGCAGCTGCGCCGGGCGCCACAATTTAGGGGAGAGGAGAATATTTGGAATTTAGAGAAGTATCGAGCCACACAATTTAGGGATAGTAAAATTTTTAGAATTTAGGAGATACCGGGTAGCAAAATTTAGTATCCCTAGAGATTGCACCCGGGGGTGGGCAAAATGCCTAGCGCTGATTCTGAATATATCTATGCTTTGCTTCTGCTAAATACGGGAGACCTTTGAATATTCGAATATCGATTATTAGAAGTCAAAACACCATGTTTGAACAAATGTTGGCAGTGTTTTTGAATAGAAAACTCTGGATATAAAAATTAAGATTTACTAAAAGAACTCTTCGAAAAGTGCAGTCACTCTTTACCCTAGCATTTGTGATTCAATTCTTGAATTGTAGTCATTAATCCTGTAGTCAGTTCTCTTATTTCACGCTCGTTTCTTTTATTTAATCTGCTCCAAGATTTAAGAATTGAAGACCCACTTCTGTTTTATGAATATATCCTAACTAGTTAAGGCATTTAATGTGAAACTCTGTGCTTTCATTTAAAAATACCAGTTGCCGACAGCAATTTTTTTCCAGGCAAAAATGGAAAAAGATGCAGATTATGTAGCACGAAATCAACAAATGCAGGTATTTTTAACGAATAATACATTCTTTTCCTTTTCGGTTTGCTGAAAATACAATTTAATGCTGAAATAAAATACCTAATGCTTGCAAATAAATTCCTGTTTACTGGAAGAAAATAACTTTACGTTTGGGAAGACATAGTTCGCTCGTAACAATACCTTTTCCCTTTTTAATATGAATATCAAATATCTGAATCCCTCCTGCCCCACTCAATTCGGCTAAACTTCTGATGTTCTTATATATAACAATTTGCTTGAAATTCGGAGAGAAATGAATCAAATTTCATTCTATAAAGAGGTAAGCATTTAAATTCACCAATGATTACATAAGAAATTTGCTTCTTCCTCAGTACGTACGTTCGTGGTGTTATTCGTAGCAACTTCGTCTAACTATCTGAAGATCAGAAGTTCAAATCTCGGCTAGGGCATCGCTGATTTTTCGTGTTTTCTGCTTCTAAGATTTTAATAAACTCCACAACCAAGCTAAGCAAAATATAAAGAAAGCTCACCCTCATGTAGAGTAGGAATTCTCCGAGGTATTCATTCATTAAAAATTTGGGGGCCGTAATAAATATTCGCACATGTTATGGATTATAGCTGCACATGTTACGTTTTCGAATGTGAATTTTTAAAAGACACGTTTTACCTTAAATTAATTTGGTTTCTGATTATGCTTTAGATCAGGGATTATCAACCTTTTTTTTGTCGCGGATAAAAAGGTCGCGGGTTTTAAGGATTTGAAAATTTGACGGCACACAAAGAAAAATATAAGTTGTTTACTTACCTATAAACAGTGTGTAAAATAGTTTATAAGGTATTTCTCCCGCCTTCTTTGCATGCCTTCGTGGTGTAGCGGTCAGCATGCTTGACACGTAACCGAGAAGTCCGCGGTTCGATTCCCAGCGAGGGCATTGCTCATTTTTCATCTCTTCTGCTTACAAAATAACCTAATGACTCTACAAGTGGCGCCCAAACTAAAAGGTGGTGGATGGTGATTCTCCTCCACCACGATTTGGCGACTGGGCTCTCTAATCCCCAGTCGCTCTTTAAAAGGGGGAGTATATAAGGTATTTCTCCCGCCTTCTTCGCATGTTTTCGTGGTGTAGTGGTCAGTACGCTCAACGCGTAACCGAGAGGTCCGTGGTTCGATTCCCGGCGAGGGCATTGCTCATTTTTCATCTCTCTTGCTTCCAAAATAACCTAATGACTCTACAAGTGTATGATAATAATTTTGAATGTAAAATGAAATAATATGTACTACAAAAGCAGCAGTACGTTTATTAAGGGATTAATTACCAGTTAATAATAAGAATACTTTTCATCGGTTGAAAAATAAGGAAAACATCGCAATATAAACAATTGCTTGCATTGCAATTATATTCAGAAATCATATTCAGACTAAAATCATTCACGCTCACGAATGCAAAATAGAAACAGTAACCGATCAAAAACCAGTAACCAATTAATTACAGAAATAATAATCAATAAGAAACTCAGCGAAAACACTACTGTTATTGTAAAAAATACAAAAAATAAAAGCGAAATAAATTTACCTGAAAATATGTTATCCTTTCTCGTTCAGTTCAGCCGACGACTGAAGATTAACGGAACTTCGAACGGTGGTTTCAAATAATGATTCTCTCACATCTGCGCCAATCAGAACTTCTCAATTTAAATTATATACTGAACATACGCGAAAATGCTCCGAAATGGGCTCTAATCCAGAGCACCCAAATCGGCTTGGATACCACAATTGCTCCGCTTATTAACGTTTTAAAAATCGAATTTCGCCAGTTCTCAAGCACTGGTATTGTAAGAATCCGCAATACATCTGTCTTACAACGTCAGCCTCTGTTTGGCAACGTTGTTTTTCTGGACAGTTGCGGGATCCGGACGATACCCGTATAGTCAATGAAGGCCGCCCAGGTATCCAGACCCTGCTCTCACCTGTCACCTGTGTACCGTATTCTAGGATTAAACCCATTATAAGTTTTACTATATACATTTCAAATATTGGGCGGCATACTTTAAGAATTTGGCGGCATACAAAAGTGCAGCGTCACAGTGGTTGAGAATCACTGCTTTAGATTATGGAAAAGCATTCCAAGGCCATTTGCAATTAGTTCGGAAACAATTGTTTAAATTTTCAGTGGCAAAAAAAAAAGGTAAAATTCGATATTTTCTTAATGAAATTTTATTTTAATATGATTGCTTAACCGACTCGCTATGGTTATTCTTTCATTAAATGAAATTCAGTTATATCGTATCATTTTGAAATATATACACCGTATAATCGTATTGAAATCCACTTTCAAGTATCATGGACTTGTCCCCCCTGAAAGCTTTCTCGTAGAATAAGGAATAACTTATTAAATGTTTTTTTGGTTCACATAAAGCACATATAAAAATTAAATTTTCCTTCTTTTTAAACTCAACGCCATGTGATCAGAATTACTATAGTATTAAGCCGCTGACCAGCATGAGGTTTCGCTAAGAAAGCCAAAATTTCCTAAAGCTTATGAGAAAGAAGTATCTTCTGAATTTTAATGCGAAAATGCCCCTGGTACTTTATACCTAGATTTACGCACTTTTAATATATTGCCTTAATATCTTGGGCATATTAAAAGATGCAAGTATATATACTTTCTTAAAGACATCACAAAGGTATTCTAGGCTGTATATATACGGCCTTGCCTGTCAGAGGAAGGGCTAATTTATTGGGTTAGTTTTTTAAACTGGAACCGGAGATATGTAGTAAAATGACTAGACTTTCTTGATTATGCGAAATAATCGCACATTGAAATATGTGCTTCGCTTTTTGTGTAAATACAGTTGATATGAATTTGCTAGCGTCGCTAAGCGATCATAAAGATGTATTAGTGAGATCAAAAATAATTCAATAATAAAATAATCATGCTTTCTAGCTGTAAGCTTCAAGGAATTTGCGAGGTCTAATAAATGACTGGCTTATGACTAGATTTACATTCCAGTTAGCTATCCTTCGGACTTGGAAAGTGGACGGTGAATTTCAATGTTCTGAAGAATTTCACATGGTTCGATTTTTGAAAATGGTACTAAAACTATAAGCACAAATACTTTTTTTGTGGAATGTAAATATTTAGAAGAAAGCTTATCTATCGAGAGAAGCTATTTTTTAGGAAAAGTAATTACCTGATAAAAAATTAATCAACAAAATGTTTATTTAGAAAGATGTAAAATAGCTGAAAATTTAGACAATTATCCGAGTACAAATTTGGAATTGAGGGAAACAGAGTGAGGCTTTCCCCCATAGTTAGAATAATCATGTTTCTTTCAAACTGTTAATACCGAAATCCGCCTACACGGAACAGTTGAACTCTAAAAAAAGTAGACTGTATTTTTTAGAACATAAACAATAATTTTTATTGAACATCATTGATATTCGTATTATAGGACAAGGCCACAATTCTCACGGAAGATCAAACTAGTTTGGAATCGTAGGATCTGTTTAGATAGTTTGATTGCAAAATGTGAGAGGTTGGAAAAAATTCACCTGAGCATGTTAATAGTTCGAAATGATGACACTTTTTCAAACAACGTGTTCTTGCCCCTCCCCCGCAGCCCCAACATTAGTTTTGGAAAAATCTGATCACTTTAGTCTACCACCAAACATTTAAGTGTCTCACACTTTTTTTAATACTTTATGTATGTATGTATATGTGTGTACGATGGGTGGGCGATGTGTAATTAGTCACATCATTTGACATATGCAGACTGAAGGAGAGGTATGTATGTGCGCGTGCTGACTGTGCTGAGCGTATGTAACAAAACTCATCAGATTTTCCTTCTTTTGAGCACTTGAGGTGGTATAACATTTCTTCTTACTGCTTTTCTGATGAGGCAAGGAGACAGGTGGAGCTAACTGTGTTAAGGCTAGATCGTATGCTGTTATCCAACAGATGCACATAATTTTATTCCAACACGCCATTTATCGTTTTCCCTGTACTCATTTAAGGCAAAAGAATTTCGCTAGGACCATCAGGCAGTGGCTTATTTTCTCTGTTCTAAAAGGCAATAATCTTCTATCAGATTGTTTAAGTAGAAGAGAACGATCTATTACGACAACATTTGTCTTTTTTAAACATTAAATTCATCATGCGAAAGCATTCTGTAAAACCTCAAACTCCTATCTCTTGTAATTCTGAATAAAACTTCTTGTCCTACATCACAGCTATAAAACTTTCCCTGATCAAGCCACTTAATCAAAGATTTAAGTTTCTTAAAGGAAGCAGCAAAGATACACCTTAACTTGACTCGCTTATTTGACTTTCAAGCTCGCATCCGGGACTTCAGAGCCCTTTGTTTTTCAACCGAACATTTTTATTAGGCCCTTATCTTAGCTGAGTCGTTTTGACTTACGGCTTTCTCTAGGGTTTTATGGGGCCCCCCAGTTTATAGGTCCTCGTAAATCTGAGGGATTTAAACCTATAACCATATCGGATCGGTTGTATGTGGATGCTTTGTTTTTTTATTTAGCATTGAATTTCTTTATAATCAATTAAAAAGAGATTTATTGTTGCATATAGACAAAATCAGATTAACAATTGCTTTTCAGTATGGTGATTTTTGAAAAGGCTTTCAAACAGTGTGCAGATAAATGGAAAAAAATACGAGTGTTCGTTTATTTGGGAGACACACCATTTCTCGTGATATTTATTCGTTTGACATTTAAATAAGCAAAGCTATATCATAAAGAATATGTTTTTTACATTCTTTAAAATTTCACATGCAATTGTTGTGCATGTTTATTGGACACAGAAAAAGGTGCAATTTTTTTATCCGAAGTAACGATGAAATGTTTAAGGCTTGTTTTCAGATATTCATAAGTAAGCGAATGGGAAAGGAACTAAGGTTAATGGCACTCATAAAGTGCATTTCCGGATAGTTTTACATAATTCAGTAAACATTGAAGTTGCAATTGAGTAACAAAAGATTTCAGGTGCTTTATGAATTGCATTTGATGTACTAATATTTAATTAAAGTCATGACATAAGAATCAGTTTAAACTAATAATTTAAGCAATTATTTTTTAATTAGTAATTAAACTCATGATTCTCAGTGCCTTTTCATCATGGAATTAATTTGAAGTAAAGTAATTTGTTCTTATTTGTTTCATTGCTCTGACAGGAACGCTGAATTATTTATTAATTTGCAATTCTTGCGTTTGTGTTTCGTCTCCTACCCCAAAACTAAATAAATCTACTGACTCGGATAATTACATTACTCTGAAGAAAAAATCCTAAGGCAAAAATTTACTATTTGCCAGACCAAATACATTAATTTAATTAAATAGTTTTCTGTAAACTAGCACTTGCAATAAAGATCCTTTATTTAAAAATAATAAATTCGTTAGTCCGTTTTTTAAAAAGCTGCTATTTTCCCTCTATTCGTATTTTCTTTTCCGTCCATTCCTACCGAATTTAATCTAAATTGCTCGCTTATTTTTCATCGAATAAGCAGATAAAAACATCGATTGATAATATTAAAATATTACATTTTAATACTTAATAATATGCTTTTTAGTCTCCAGGTAAGTTCCGTCTTATTGAAATCCTTTATTTTTCGATTTGATTTATCAGTATTTTGTATTTTATCTTATCAGTTACTATACCGGTTGCTTTTCCATCTGATTTTCTTAACCTAATTTAAGATTTACAGTTTTACAAGTAACCATGGTACATCGATTTGTTAAAAAAACTGCGTCAGTGTTCGTATTTACTTGTCCTTCCCTCTCACCTTTATCAACAGCCCCCCCCCCCAGTGGCTGATTAAAGGGGAATGTTAAACACTGCTAGTTACTTCTGAAAGTTCGATTCCTATTACCCTAACAGTAGGTTTGCATGGATGATTTTGTTGTTTATTCCTTGTGTAACATAAAAGCGAAACAATTTACCTCATAAAATTCTCCACGAATAAAATAAAAATTCATAAAATTCTCCATCTGAGGCAGATAGACTTTTGCTTCCAGAAACTATCTAATCTATCTTTGAGATTGTTTAAGGCATATCATTATTAGTACTTTAAATTACTATTATTTATTAATATTTAGGGCACATTATCTTTGAGAGTATTTAAGGTACATAAGTTGTAGAGTCATTAGGATTTGTGGAAGCAAGCGAGAGATGAAAAATATGCACTGCCTTCGCCGGGGATCGAACCGCGGACCTCTGAAATACCGGCTCAGTGTGCTGACCATTACACCACGAAGGCACGCTAAGAATGTGGGAGATATACCTATATACTCCCCTTTTTAAAGGGCGACTAGGGTTTTAGGGGACCTAGTCGCCAAATCCTGGGTGTGGAGAGTCATCATCCACAACCCTTTTAGTTCGGGCGCCAGTGTAGAGTCATTAGGATTTGTGGAAGCAAGCGAGAGATGAAAAATATGCACTGCCTTCGCCGGAGATCGAACCGCGGACCTCTGAAATACCGGCTCAGTGTGCTGACCATTACACCACGAAGGCACGCTAAGAATGTGGGAGATATACCTTATAAAGTACCGATAAACCAAAAACAAAGCATCAGTGCTTCTTCGTTATGAATGGCAGTTATTGTGTCAGTTTTTTTTTGAGGGGGGAGGTTCAAAATTATTTTATTTTGCTTTCTTTCCTTTACTTTCTTTTTCTTTTGCGTATCTGATAAACTTGTGTTCTTTTAAACCAACCTTCATAAAAAAACAGGTAGAGAATATAATTTCATAAAATCCAATTATTGCTTGAATATTAATGCAAATATCAAACTCACGAATTTTGAACAGCGGGATTCTCCGAATAATCTTGATAACAGATATGCTTTTATGGTTGAAACCTTTCGGGAAACATAGAAGTGTCGAAAAGAAAACATTCCTCGTTCAATTCAAGCAGAGAAGAAGAAAGTTATTCCTTTTTGATAATTTAAAGATTGTTAACAGAGATGTTTGAACTATACCATAAATTGACTCTTAATATGAGCATTTTTGATGTTTTGTGACCAAATTACTTCAAAAAGTATGAGTTTAAGTTGAAAGCTGTAGTATGATTCAAAGGAAGCGGATGACGTAAGTTTTAAAATGCTGTTTATGGGGCACAATTTTATTAGTAACAGCTGCATCAGTATAGCAACAATCTTGATAAAAAGCAGTTTTGGCTCACATATATCGCCCGAGCGTGAAATATGGTGGAAGGTGGGGAAATATGGTGGAAGGTGGTCACAATTTGGATATGACCAACTGGATCTCATGGCCCACCCCAGTCACTCTTTAAGAGGGAAAGAATGTAAGCTATCATCACATTTACTCCCAAGCTTTATCTTATGGTGTATGTTGTTAGAACGTCTTGATAGCAACCGGAAGATGCGTGGTTCGAATCTGCGAGGGCGCAGAGATTCAAACCATGCATGTTTTCATGTTCCTTGTTCTTGAAAACGTTTACCTAGATTAAAAAAAAATCCTTCTTACCCTCCTCTGTGCCGGCTAAATTAGCTTATGTTAAATTACTGATAAAAGCAAAAAACTCGTAGGCATTCCTTAATGTTTGCTATGCGTTACAAGAGACGGGGGAACATTTTGACAGTAATTTAACGGAATTTCCTAAGAGATGATGCAGACTCAGCTAGTAAATGGAAACAAGATTGAAAGATATGGTGTTTAAAATTTTATTATTAAAAAAAGTCTATAATAACTTCTAAATAGTCTTATAATTATTTTTAACAACTCAATGAAAGTTTTTTCAAAAGATTTTTATTACTTCTGTCCATTTTTTCCCAGTTTTACCAAAAAATGGGATTAGGTCCACGAAATTTGTAAAAGGTTGTTCGTGTGGGTAAAATTTTCAGTTGAGTTCATAAAATTTCAAAATTAATTTTTATGACCTCAAATCTGTTAAACTATTAATTTTCTGATTAGAATATTTAAATCTGATCTCTTAACGAGAATTAAATGTTTGGACTTTGCAGAACGTTATGCTGAGGTTTCAAAACAATTTGTATATTTTAAATAATCGATAAATTAATTCGAAACCCTTTTAAATCAACAATAAGTTATATCATTATGAGGCTGATTGCATATAATTTTTAAAATTTAATGAAGCTATATCGGCTAAAAAATTGTGATTGATATCTGTGTTCTGTAAGATATGAATTCTGTTACATATCTCTTTCTAAAATTTCGGTTCAATTATTTTTGGCATTTCACTTTTTCTTGCATAATCAATTTGGAACGGTGATATGAGTTTATATACATAAAGTAATCTTTTATGTGCGTATATTTTAAATACTATAATTTCATGAAGTAGAAGAAACATGCCTTACTTATAAATTTAAGTATATGAATAAAATTTAGTTTTATTTAGTTAGCCTAACGGGTTAAAATGAGCCTTTGAATTTCATTTCCTCATAATTTCTTAACTTTTTTTTCAAATAATAAGTTCTTATTTCCTTCAATTAATGAGATATTGCTATTAATTACTTTTTTCCTTGGAAAATTACTGTCTCATTAACATCATTTAATTTCCCTGGTCTTTATCTGTTTCTATTACATAAAGGATCTACAGTTATGTATAAAACTTAGAATACAATAGAGCGAATAAAACAAAATGTCTTTCTAAAGATATTCTTCTCGATTCATGGAAAGACGGTTGATGCATTAACTATCATGAAAGTCAGTTTCTCGCAAAAAGGCAAATCGCTGGTGATTTATTCAAAAAATGTCAAGAAACTGTCTTAAAATTATTTGATAATGCACTTCGCTCGAGAAATGATCGATATTCCGAGTTCTGCACGCTGGCGTAAGTCTTTTGTGTTATGCTCCTCTTGAAAGTCCTCCCGATCCAATTCTTTGAAAGTTTTTAAAGGATTTCCCATTAATTTCCGTTTGTAACTGATTTAGAAATTCCATTTTTCATAACTATGAAAGTATGAGCTCGTGTGAATGACAAACTGAAGATCTAGGCCAAAGTAATGAACTTCGGACTAGAACATGCTAGGTATGTGTTTATTTAATCAAAATAAAATTAATTCATGCATGTCTTTGTTTATTTCAGTTTTCTGAATTATATAGTTATTTCAGCCAAAAATAAATAAAATATTCCTGTCATTATTCGCAAGTATGATCTGAAGAGACTCTATTATTTGTTGGCAGGATACCGGAAAGAATTTATAAAGGAAAGAAAAATCGCGTAGCTTAAGATGTAATCACTCAAATTTGGGATAATGTAATAAAATTAAGAAATAAAGGCAAAATGAGTGGTAGAATTTTTATCTTATACACTTCGTCAGATAACATGGCTCGCATATTAAAAATAATGAAACAAAAATTACTCGTTATTTTTAATGCATGCAGAGAGTAAAATGTTCTGAAATGTTTTAAAATTTTCAGTCCCATTTCAAGGTTCAAATTTGTATCGCTCTGCAAAAACAAATCTTACTCCTAGCTACAAAAAGGGGTTATTAGTGAATTTAAAAAAAACTGCAATTCTTTGATTTTTAAAATATTTGGAATTTAATTTTTTTAAATATGTCAAAAGGCAGGTTTAAGCGTAGAATGTAAACTGCATAATAGACAGTATTTAAAATTTATAATTAGTGAAAAGTCTCTTAGAATTTTATTAGTTATAGCGAGCTGGTAAAAAAATAAGTGATACTGTCTGTCACAACTATTTTGTTTTTCAATAGCTCGCTTTAGTGTATGAAACCATGAAACACGTTATTTATCCTGGATTAAATTTCTAGCATAAAAGTCTTGTTGCATGTGTGGTTCTGCGTTTTCTTTGTGTAACGCAAATGTCAGTAAATTTCCTTTATTTTTTTAGAAAATTCTATATGAAGTTATCTATTCTAAGGAAGGTAGCTTTCACGGGCTTTCTCGTGAGGGATTATTAATACATTTTGACAGAAAAAAGCACTTCAGTCATGGAATATTTTAATTTATTCCAGAGAGAACGTGAGAAAATAAAAATATCCTTTTATGAAAATAAACCTGAATAACACAACCATTAACTAGGAACCAACTATGTATGTACACCACAAGATGCGTGGAAAAAACTGCAAGTGCTCACAGTTTAGTTATTAATATGATTTCGATAGAAATATCTGTCTGTAGCGGTTTTTCCCGATTGCTTTTCACGTGTAACGTAAATACTAATCACTTCCCGTTAAAATAAGTTTTATTCAGGGCTTAAGTTTTTATTTATTAATTCGTTTTAATATTCTCTGAAGATAGCATTTATTTTAAAGTAAGGTAATGCGCAGAATGATTCTAATTGTTTATGTAGTTATATTGTTTAATAATGTATCTCTAAGAACAAATATTGCTCGAAGCAGTTCAGTTAATGACATGAACAACACTGGTTTTCATACTTTTCTTCATTTTTAATTTGCAAGATTTTTCATTCTTTCCTTCTGCACTCACTTTAAAACAGCGTAAAATATATATGTTTTAGTGGCCAGCCGAGTTTAGAATTAAAATTTATTAGACGTAAGGAAAACTTACTTCTTTAAAGTTACTTCTGGAAACACTGTCTATTCCTCACTGATATCATTCTCATTCTTTAGGCTACCTAATAGCCGAGTGGCTGAAACCGTGCAACACTGGTAATTCGCCCAGGTCTCTATTTCTAGCTGCTTAACGGTGTGGTTCCACTAAATTTCGTGCTTTTTTTAACGTCAATAAGTGTCTGATCTACGTAAAAAATCCTCCTAACTCCTTCCCCACATAATTTCGCATGTATTAAGTCACTAATTATGTGTGGAAAGAAGAGATTATAACTATCATTCGTTCTGCTGACAACAAGAGAATAATATGTAAAATGCAATCAAATAGTGCTAATTCTGATAAATCCTTCGAAAAAGATGTAAAAGATAAAAAATTTTAAGAACAGTGATTTGTTAATGTTCTTAAATCACGACGGTCGTTTGCCACCAAGTTTGCTTTTTAGCCATATTTATATTTAAAAAGTGTGAAGATCAAATACAAACCTAGAAATAATTTCTTTTTAATATTTATTCAACTTTATTGTCTCGATATATATGCATCTTAGTTTCATGTCCGAATACGAACATATTCCCTTAAAAATTCTTCCAGTAAAGCATCGCTTCCTTTAAGTAATAACTCCCTAAACAAACAAAATTTAGTTGCTTATGCTAGTGTTGTTGTGCTAACCTTTACATTTAGATTAGGTATTGAAAAAGAGCTTCGTAGATTCATATATGCATATGTCATTAGAATTGTACTGCATGTTGCATTACTATTTATACATTACAAATACTAAATTCATGATAGATTTTTAAGAGAGACCGTACCCAATTACCAAATGTATAGTGCAAAGATTTTCGTGCACCTCAGCTTGCCTAATTATCCTAGAAATTCTCCCATAAAGCCTTCTTACTGGTAGTAATAGTCTAAGTGCTTTTCTGTAATCAGAATAATTCAGTCAGTTCTCTTGCCGATACTCGCGATTCCTCCAGAAACAGAATATATTTGCATAATAAAGGGGTGAAGTTATTCTCAAAGTGCACTAAAATCCTTTTCCATAGTCACGTATTGCTCGCTGTTAATGCAAATAGTATTTTTATTGCGCCGGTTTATTTTTATTTTAAAACCTTCTGTGACGTTAACGTTGCTTAAAATATTGTTGGATGTTTTGATTGAATAAAATTTTAAACCAGCTGTAAGCCTAAACAAAATTGTTAATTAATTGACACCATAGGTTATAAATCATTGCAGTCTTTAATAAAATCAAGAAAATGAATATGTTAAAGGATTTTATTCAGCAGTAAATTAATTTTATTTACAATTCATAAATTCCAAGAAATATTAATCTAAAATCGTGAAAATTGCATTTAATACTGTTGCTGAGTGCGTATTAGACAATAGTCATGTGATATAGGAAGATACTTTTATCTTTTAATAAATTTAGTTTTCTGGTAGTTAATCTACTTGATTAGTTAGGACATTCTGTATACTATAAATATGCATTTTAAAGTTACTTTTCGGTGAGCAATTAAAGCGTTTTTGGTGACACACGTTGTGTTCCAGGCCAAATTATTAGATCTGTTGCTGTTGGCAATCTAGGCGTATGAAGAAATAAAAACCACAGGAACATCTCTCTAATGTGAAAAGTTTAAATGTTTCGTTGCTCTGGGCTTAAGAGTTTTAACTGCTTAACTACGTCGTAATCTTTATCGGCAGAAGAGCACTTCACATAAATCGTAAAGTTAATCTCTAAAAATCGTTTTTACGCTATCCTCATAATCGTAAACACCCCCAAAAGTTCTAAGTGTGGAAGCTATAATTACCATTAAATGGCTAGTTTTAACAGAAAAGCTCAAAGATCTTATTCTGCTAAAGTCGTAACTCTCTATCGAAGATTGGACAACGAAGATCAAGATCGTAATTGTTTCCAGTGGATTCTGAAGCAGTCTGTTTCCCCGTTGTAAAAGGATGGTTGCTGTAAACGAGTGGAAAAGTGATTTAAGGTTTCAATGAAATATATCGCTTGTATATAAACTTGAAACGAAGAAATCTATTTCGCAACAATGTGTCTTTGTGTAGTACTTTAAACACAAGGTTTATGTGCAACAGAAAACTGATTTTTCATTTTAATGTAGGAAAAAGATAATGAGGCATTAATTTGAATAGTGCAATAATCACAATTACATCAGGTAGGAAGATTATCTTTTATTATACTTTAAATTTTTATCAGTGGAACTATCTAATCAAAGCTTTTGATTTATTTCCTTTTAGCTTATTATTAGTAGTTATCACATCGGGAATTCGTCTTATATCTCTTTTGTAATTTATAAATGGACTGACTACATAATCTTTGCATGACTTTAGCTATCCGTAAAGTAAATACGAGTCAATTCCTCTTAGAAACTAGCTTATATTTGAATTACAGGTAAGCAAATGAATGACCATGTAGAAAATCATTTCAAGGCAAATGACCTTATTTTCTTGAAATGAAGTTTTGAAGTAGATAGCTGATTATAATAAAGCTTTTGCATCTTTAAAAGAATAATGTTATTAACAGGAATTGTCTCATAGTTACATAACTAAAGTGAAAAATAAAAAAAAAAATTTTTTTAAATCTTCCAGCCAGCCTGTTTTGCCAGCTATTGTTATTTTAAGTATAAATGTAAGGTAGAATTATTTGAAAATTAAAAATTTTCATTCTCATTAATTAATAGTTAACATATAGTCTTTTTATTAATATCAAATTGAAGACCTAAATTCTAATGAGATTTGCAAAATACAATAAAACTTTTAAAATTCTGTAATAAATCATCAGTTATTACGCTTCAAAAACACATTTTAAAAGGGATTAAGCCAGTGTAATTTTAGTACTAACTAATTACTAACAAAACTAATTTTGTCGTTCAAGTTACAGCCCAAAGTATAAAAGCTTTCTAAAAATTGCAAGGGGAAATATTACTATTTTATTGTTCAGTTTAAAAATATCAGTGTTAAATGAAATCAAGTATAACATTGGTAAAGAAAGTAAATTTCAGGAATTTTTGACTAAATAAGTAAATAAATCTTAAAGAAAAGCTAATGTGTATCTTCCTGGTTTAATATACTTTTACTGAATCTTCTTCACAAAAGCCGTTTTTTGTACGCGCAAGTTCCTATATACGGGAGAAATATTGTAAGGCATATTAAGGATATACTTTCCTATCACTGCATTTTCAACTAAAAAATTATCATATCAAAAATCTTAAATTAAGAGCACAGTATTTTTATAAACTACTGAGTATATATCGCATCTGTCCAAGTATACGAAATTTCACTTTCGTGTGTTCTTACTTACCTCTTCCAATAATTAAGTAGGTTATCTTTTCCTGTAATATGAAAACATTAATAGCGCCCGATGGAAGACGTCATTGAACATAGACCTTGTAAGAAGCGTCATGAATCTTACAAGTGCAATCTATGGGCTATTGTTTCTTATAAGGTCCATGACTGTGTCTTGTTATTTGCGTAGCCAAAATTTTTCCTCTCCTCATTTCTGTCCTCCCCCCTGGTTTCCTTCCGCTACCGGGCGTGTTTCTTGGTAGCTGAAAAGCCAGTTAGTTATATGGATCATTTACGATGTTTTCCGCATATAATACAGAAACGAAGCCTCTTTTTCCTTACAGTCCTCCACAAAAGCATTCCTCCTAACAGTGAAAATTTTGGAATATTTTGCGATAAAAATAATCTGTTAAATGATAATAAATTGTTATGAATTTACATGTGCATATATCAGTCAGCTAAACGTACACAGGAAATTGTGTAATATAGTAATTTATTTTTAAATATTTGAAACAGCATGCACAAATTTTAACATTTTTTCCATGTTATTTTCTATACCTGTGATGTAAAATATATAAGCCGTTATCATTTGCTTTCTCTTTATAAAACTTTTTCTTTATAAACGGTTTATTTTATGTATTTATTTATTTTTTACGCGATAAACTCCGTGAACGTATACAGCTTGTAAGGGAGCTTCATTATTTTGAACAAATCCTTGATGGTATAAGCGGAGATGAAACTGTAAGCAAAATCATGTAAATCTGTAAATAAATAAAATTTTAAATATATTTATTAGTGCCTTATGAGTGAATTGTAGAAGATATTAGAAAATGTCTCAAAATATTAAATTTTACATTTGAGTTGTCGGATAAAATAATCAGGTAAGCTCAAAACATACAGTTTGAGAAAAATGATGCTAAAGATTTCAGTGTACTTACTAAGTACGTTGTCTTTTCGAGACCACATTTCTATTGTTTGTGTAATGTACTTAAGTAATTCTTACTGCAACAAAGTGATATTCACTATGCCCTTGAACTGAATTTACATATATCAGGTAATATGACTTAACCCATTATTTTATTCGATCCCTTAATTAATTTCCTTCTTATAAGCTCGTTTATTGAAACTATTTTTTATGTGTTCTTAACTCCGAGAATCTAAAACTCACTGTAAGGTAGTTTCTTTAAACCTGCCATATATCCTTATTTCTCATGAGAATTTTTCCCAAAATTTTTATTTGCTGTAGATTCAGCTAATGAAAAAAATGTAGAAACACGCATTTTAACGTGTTTTCTTTGGTCCCTTTAAATAACGATTTTACTTTAACTAATGATGAATAACTGCAATTCATGCAATGTTAACCCATTTTTGCAACTAATAGGGTGAACAGAAGGATTCTTTACCCGACACGTATATCAGAGAAAGAATTATAACAAAGCCTTTTTGAAAAAATAAAGGAGGTTAGTGAATTATAAGGCTATCATATTAATATATCGAAACATAATTTTGTTTCTGACTTTCCAACACTTCAGGC
>KK113119.1:437594-484414 GCA_000611955.2 Stegodyphus mimosarum | reverse complement strand
TTCTGGAAAAAAATAGTTTAATAAAAGGAAAATTAAAATTCCACTGTAAACGTTATTTTTGTTTCGAAAATCTTCGGAACACCGAACTGAATTAAAATACCTTTTTAAATCCAAAGAAATTATCTTTATACTAATTTCGATGCGGTCATTTGAATCAGCAAAGAGTTATTTCAGTTTCTCTGTTTTCTGCTTAAGCCGTTTTCATGAATTGCATGTTTTCTAAGTATAATGATTTTTATTTTCAAAATTCCAAGTATCCATACTTATCTCTTGTTTGAGACTTAAATGTGATTGTTCCTTGTTAATACTTTATTATCGAAAGAATTAGCTGCGGCTTACATGGGTGTGACCATTTGCCAGATGTAACTGTTCAAGACATTGCTCTTTTTCAATTGAAACATAAAGTATTAAGGTATAATTTGCAAATCTGAGATATGTTTTTGCTTTGATATAAATGCTTTTGTTGTGGAAGATTAAGATAGAAGCAAGATTTGTATCATTATGTGTTTGTTACAATTCTGTACAACCAGTGTTTGAAAATTCATAAGCAATTACATGAAAACTGAAGAAGTGACTTTACGTTTATTTTATTGAAGTATTTAAAAGGCTATTTCCACTCTATAAGTTTAGTAGTTAGCGTTGCTGGGTGTCGTGTCGTTGGGCCTGGGCTGAATACTGGAGAAGCCTTGGATGTTTTGTAAATGTCTGTGCAGAGTAAGGCAGTGGTCTTTCCCCCCACGAACCGCAGATCGGTATCGGTCCGTGGTTCAAATGATATCGGGCTGCACAAGAAACATTAAATTATTTCCATTTTATTTATTGTGGTGTATTTCTCTTGGGTTTGTGCAACTTTCGATGGACGATACCGCGCATGCGCAAAATATCGCGATATCGGGGCGATTTTAGGTGACGGCTGGAGCTGAGTAACAGTAATGTTGCAGCTTTGGTAAAGAGAGCGACTGCTTTGGGGTTTTGGGGACAAAATCGCCAAATCCTGGTGGTGGAAAATCATCGTCCACCACCTTTTTAGTTCGACCGCCAATGTATGGACATTGAGTTATTTCGAAGCAGGAGACTTGAAAAATGATCAATCGAACCACGACCTCTCGTTTACGCTTTGAGCGTGCTGACCACTACACCACGAAGGCATGCGAAGAAGGCGGGAGAAATACCTTATAAGGTGTGTAACGCTCTACTCTCTATTCACCGGTATTTTCTCATGTTGAACAGTGTTTGGTGTGCGTGTACATTGTGTTTAATTAAATTTAACTCACAAATTAGCAGAACTGAGTACGAAACAGACATTTTAGAAAGTTTCCTTGGGAAAAAGAAAAGGCCCCGTGAAGAGACAGAAGAAGAGCCTTCAATATCAAAGAAACATGTTCCTGTTAACAGACAGTACCATGAGTCCTACTTGAAATATGGATTTATTGGGACAGGTGATTCCCACACGCCAAAACCGCTTTGCATAGTTTGCGGCGACAAGCTCTCTAATGCGGCAATGCTTCGCCACTTGAATGCGGCAATGCTTCGCCAATGCGGCAACTTGAATGCCAACTTGAATGCATCAATGCAATACTTCTCTAATGCGGCAATGCTTCGCCACTTGCTCTTCAAAACTGCTTTGCCACATTAACTCCACGCACCCTGGAATAAAAGCCAAGATCCTTGAATATTTTGAAAGAAAGAAAAGCGGAAACACGAAGGATAGAAGAAATTTATGAGGGCCACCACATCATTAAAAGAGAATGCAACTGAGAGCATCCTATATGGTGACTAACCGTATTGCTACTGCTAAAACGCCATTCACTATCAATGAAGAAATGATCTTTCCCTCCACTAAAGACATTGCCGTGAACATCTAGGAGAGGCTGCTGTGGAAAATATAGCAACATGTGCCTTTGTCGGCCAGCACTGTGACTAGGCGCATTAAGGAAGTAACCGAAGGCATTGAGACGCAATTGTTAGAGAGGATTAATACATCACCTTGGTGCGCACTTTAGGTTGACGAATCTACAGATATCGACAACAAGACAATACTACTTGTTTATGTGTGATATCTATATCAGGAGGATGTGCATGAGAGTCTGTTATGTGCACTCTGCCAATCAATACCACAGGAGCAGAACTGTTCAAGTCACTGCATCATTATATATCAGGATAATTAAATGGTCTTTTTATGACGACATATACCTAGACTGAGCTGCTGCCATGACTGGATGATTGTCTGGTTTAACGACTCGGATTAAGCAGGTTGCACCTGAGAGTAAATCTA
Organism: Stegodyphus mimosarum; assembly: GCA_000611955.2. Classification (NCBI taxonomy): domain Eukaryota; kingdom Metazoa; phylum Arthropoda; class Arachnida; order Araneae; family Eresidae; genus Stegodyphus; species Stegodyphus mimosarum. The sequence continues at coordinate 482,139 of KK113119.1, read as the reverse complement.
CACATTGTCTCATTCACAGGAAACGCGGACAAGTCGAAAAATGTCACCGGAATTTAACAGCGTATTCATTGATGTCATTAAAGCTATTAACCACATCAAATCACACGCCCTTAACTCGCTCCTATTTGAGCAGCTTTGTGAGGACATGGAAGCAGAGTGCAGATGCCTTCTCCTATACACAGAAAGAAATGGTTATCCAGAGGGAAATCGCTAATCAGAGTATTTGAATTACTAGAGCCATTGCAATGATTTCCCTCGGGAAAGAAGTCACCGCTGGCAGCACATTTCAATGACAAGGCACGGGTTGCAAAACTGGCTTACTTGTGTGACATATTCAGCTTGCTGAATGAACTCAGTCTGTGCCTTCAGGGAAAAATGACAACCGTTTTCAAGTTGGCAATAGCTGCATTTAAAGAAAAACTAGAGCTGTGGGGACGGCGCGTGAACAGAGGCATTTTGTACAAGTTTCAGATATTAGGGAGGATTTTAGGCGAGGTTGAGCCTGAACATTCATTCTCCCAGTTGGTGCACGATCACCTGTCTTTGCTTTTAAAAGAGTTCGAACGCCACATCTTATCCACAAAACGACCCACGAACTGCTAAGGAATGGATCCGCGGCCCATTTGCCTACAAATCAGAAGAATCTAGCATGTCGTTGCAAGAAGAATATCAACTGCTGGAGATTACATATGACGGATTCCTTAAAACTACGTTCGAGACAACAATTCTGCCAGTGTTCTGGATTAAAGTCATGGTGGAATACCCTGAGATTGCCACCACAGCACTTAAATCCCTATTGAAATTTCCGACAACCTATCTGGTTTTCTGCATTGACAGCAACCAAAAAAAAACAAAGGAATAAACTGGACATAAGCAGCACACTTCGAATGTCATTGTCTCCTATTACCCCCACATGAAACTGTCTCATTGCAAAGAAACAAATTTTAGCGTTCTAGTGAGTTAAAATGTTAAATCACTTTATATTCAGTTTTGATGTAACTTTATTTTATTTCGAAGGTATATTTAAATGCAGTTAAATTAAAATTATTAAATCAAAGCAATCTAAAATACATACAATCAACGACCCCCCTCAGCGGGCCGCTTAAAAATTATCAAGCGTTGACCGGTCCGCGGCAGTAAAAAGTTTGAGGAGCACTGGCGTAAGGCACTTAAATACACGAGCAGCCAAAAGTTCTTGCGATCGGTTTCCTAGGAGTAGGAAAAGGAGTGGGAGACGCTTTGACCTCGAAAGGATTCTGCTTCAAATAGGGGCGGAACTGGACAAAGTCGCACTGTCGCTTACAAAATGTCCAAGGCTGTTGCAAATTGCAGATCTGCGTTCTTCACCACACAATTCGTGGTTTTGTTCTGATGCTGCTGTCAGACAAGTGGTATAAGTCACGACAAACATAGGATTTCGAATTCTAATATTGAAGAATGGATGAAGTGGTAATGAAACAATAGAATTAATCTGTAACATCTAAAGGTGTCTACCTATTTAAGCTACTCATTATATACTTAACGGCTATGTTTACTCTTCTGCTTGGCGAGTTATCTCGTACTTAATGCTAACTCAAGATAAATGTTTAATGCTTACACAAGATTAAATTCAAAAAATAAAAGCTGGCATAAAACTTAATTTTCCACGTTTGTATGATGGTACAGCTAAAAATAATACAAAACAATTATTTCGACTTCTTGTCAACAACAGTTTGCTGCAAATCTGCCGTATACTGGCCGGATTATAATTCTAACACAACTCTAAGCAAAGCTACAGCACTGTCAGATCGAATGGAAGAAAACATATAGTTTGGTCACTCAGCGAACGTAATTAACGCCAAGCGTTGCCCTTCTATTCTGATAGGCTGCTCTTTGGGAAAGCAGAAGCACAACGTATAAAATTCTACTCAGTACACCGATTAAAATTTCTTCTAACGTCTACGTCTATGTTTCCTAGTTTTAAACTGCGCCGCTTGTCGTAGAATTTGCATAAACCACTAAACTAAACGAGTACATGATGAAGCAAGGCATAAAAGAAAAAATTAATATAAAGTAAATGTTAGTGAAATTTAAATCATAAATCCATTTTCTAAAGTTATAGAATATTTTTTTCCACAGTATGTGTGAACTATTTAACACTACGTGTTCTGTTGAATGATAAGGGATACTTTGCCATTGAAGGCAGACATGCCATTAGCTCTTAATAGCAGTAAATTAGAGAATTATACCCCAATGCTTTGGTTTATACGTTGTGAGGTAAGATGCGTCATTTCTTCGGATTTTAACAACAGTTGGACAAATTAAAGGAGTAGATTATCCCGACAGGTTAAAAAATCGATTTTTCATAAAGGTTTTAATTTTTCTTCATTTTTTATGTGTAGAATATCACGAAGAAAGCATTATTTAGAAAATGGAGTAATTGGTAATGTTAAAATAGAGAAAATGGTAGATAGCATTTTATGCGTTTTCCTACAAACCATTTTGTTTCGTCAAATACAATTGCGTCACAGAAACTATTCTTCAGATTTTGAGATATCTTTTAACACAAAATTGTTTGTAAAGTAAGCGTACGATTTTTTATGTTTCGAATATTTAAATTTTGGTAAATTAATGTATTTTGGTAATTAATTTATGTTAATAAATTTGAAATTTTTTATAACAGAAGCTTTTCTTTTACGGCACTCATGTTGATGAGCTGAGTTTATATGAAATTCTGAATACTGTTGTAAATAAAAGAGAAAGTTGTATAGCTAAATAAAAGAATGAATCAGTAACAAAAAATAATTTTGTAAGTCAAAAGATGTAGATATTTCAACTACTTTTGTGCTGTTTATAAAAATCCTTTTTTCCCCTCCTCCTTCCTCCCAGGGATACTTAAAACTCCCTTCATTTCCTATTTTCTATAGCTTCTTGATTAAAGCAAATTAAAATGTTTGAAAGTGACAGTAGGCTACAGTTGCGAACAAAGAATCTTTTAGCCTGTGAGCATGCACAGAGACATCCATCGTTGCTTCTTCTCTGGGAGTAATTACTGCTTAACGGTCTTATGACTCTTATCACGCTTGACGGCTTTTCTTTGTTTACAATTCGTTAAATGAGGACAATGAGAAATGATACCTGTAAAGCCTAACAAACGCATCCGCTTTATTTTGGTATTATTTGCTGATGGGCAAAGGTAGCTCAAAACAAAAAAACAAACTTTATTTGCCTTCGTGAATGAAAAAAACATCATAAATTCAGTTGTCTTTAATCTAATTCTGAAGCTTGGAAATTTTCAACTCCATCACATAAATAAATATGGAAATACGGCCTCACACACACATATGCCGAAATACGGCTTTAATTTTATACGATTTCAGACCGAAAATTCTCAAAGGAAACTGAAACACTCTCAAGAAAGCAGTTTCTGTGACTCGAATTGGCTTACTTCCCTCTCTTTTGAATATTTAATCAGTGTCATAAAGTCTGAGAGATGCATTGGTAGCATAAATTTTTCATGATTAAGAGAAATGAATCTTTTTATTTATTTATTCGTTTATCTATTTGCTCATTAGTTGTTGTTTTTTTATCCAAGCACGATGGATTGAAATGCAAATGACCGAAATTTAATGCGGGATTTCTGAGGGTGGTTCGCATTCTGATAGCGTAATGTACTTTCGTAAAGGCAAAAGAAATAAAAGTGGAGTTATAACTCATGGCAGATGGATAAGCTTTCACGTAGGTGACAGAAGCGTAAAGAAAAATTTCTGTTTTCAGGTTCGATGCAAATATACTCAAACATCAACCGGAAATGACGCATTAGGAGCCTGGAATCCTCGACTGCATTGTAATTTATGGCTCGATCTTTTATGTCCTTCTGCAAATAACGTTCTTTTCGATATGCTAGGCCGAAACTGATAATTTAGATCAAATGCTATCACTGTAGCAATTTATTTCCTTGTCACTTTATTTCTTCGAACTATCTGAGCAGTTTAGAGAAATGCAAACAAAACAAAAAAATCCAGGATTCTGAATCGTCGGATTTTACTTTGCGAAAATTATTTTTAATAGTTTATTTCCACGTCAATTTTCGGCCTCTGATTTTCTCAGAAAAGCAGAAAACAAGTCGTAAGATAATTAAATTACTCTTTCTAATATAGCTGAAATCGTTTTCGTCGATAAAAAGTAATTTTGCATTCTTAAATAAGTTTGTGTTATGTGTTAAAAAAAACAGACTGATAAATTTTGCTTTGAAGCTCATAGATAAGTTGACACGAGCTCCGATGCCTTTTAAAGAATTCAGAAGGGATGCTTGTTTAGAATGCTTTGTGTGGTAACCGTATGCACATTCCCTAGCTCACCAGCAGCCGAGCGGTAAAGGCGCTGAAACCCTAATAAATTAATCCGGTTTTAACTCCTGGCGAATAAGCTGTTACGTGGAAGTTTCCATGGCTTTCCCATGTTTAAATGAATACAAGCCAGATAAAACCCTCCTGGACGGCATCCTACCCTTAGGTCGATACCTTTAGCGTGCTTTGCCATAATCTACGAAATCCAACTCTATACCCATTTTCACATGTATGCTGTCCTGGTGCAACTGGCAGCACATCCAGCTAGCATTGAAAGATAAATGCTTCGAAACCCGGTAAGGGAATAATTGATTCCCCTCTGTTCGGGCTTTGAAGAAGCTGATGTCTCTGCAAACTCTTTTTAAAAGGTGTTCCAAAATTAACGCAAGATTTGAACGTGCCACCATTCGTGCAGTAAAGCATTGGCAGCCCTATTAAAAAAACATTTGACAGCTGATGATTTAGGGTTAGCGGAGATGCAGCGTTAAACAATAGGACAACGTGTTTTCATTCTTGAATAATATTTGCAAAATAACAAAAGTCTGGCTGCCAAAGTTCAAATATTTCGTACAAAATATGATCGGAATAGTGATTTGACTTCGTCAACTGTGAAGCAAGCAATTGATAAATTCAGGCGTATTCGATCAATTGGTGATGATAAACACACTTGTCATCCAAAAACAAGCCGTTCAAATGCCAATATCGAAGAAATGCCTGAAGGTGTTGCTGAACATCAATTCGGCGTCGTGAACAAAAATTACAAATTTCAAGAAGCTGAAGCGTATACTCACTGAAGATCTGCGTCTCGATGCTTGCAAAGTTCACTTGACACAAGAACTGAAGCCTAATTACCATACACAGGGAAGAGATTTCGTTGAATGGATTACTGACATCAACAAGTGATTGCCGATTTTTCCATGAAAATTATTTTCAGCGACGAAGCACATTTTTATCCTGATAACTATGTTAATCGTCAAAATTTCCGTATTTGTGGTTTAGAGAATCCACATGTGATTGTCGAAAATCAAATTCAATCTCAACGTGTCAGCGTTTGGTGCGGATTTTTGGCTGGAGGCATCATTGTACCATACTTTTTCGAAAGTAAAGCTGTTCAAGCAGTGTATGTTACTGGTGCTCGATATCGCGACATTATAAAGCAGTAATTTAGGCCTAAATTGGGTGATATTGGTACGGATGACATGTGGTTTCAACTAAACGGTGCGATATGCCATCCAGCCCCTGAAACAATTCAGTTATTGTATGAGACATTTTCTGGCCGTGTATTCTCTCGTTTCGGTGATGAGAATTGACTCCTTAGATCGTGTGATTTAACACCATCGGATTTCTTTTTATGGGAATATTTGAAATGAAAGGTGCCAACAAGCACACAAGCACGCGTGCATTGAAGGAGGAAATTCAACGCTGCATCAGCGAAATTCAGCCACATTTATTCAAAATAGTCATGAAAAATTTCGACAAAAGAGTGCGTATGTGCCAGCAAAGCCGCGGCGGCCATTTCCCCGATGCGTTACTCCATACATAACCCTATCCTGTATACTTTACGATTCAATAAAAAATAACAATTTAAAGAAAGAAACTGTATTTTTTATTTAATTAATTTCTTGCGTTAATTTTGGGGTATCATTTATATTACGCATGGCAAAGGTAGCAAAAATGATTCTGCAAATTGTTCATCATCCGTTAATCGAACCGGATTTAACCGACTAGAATTAAGTGGTATATCTTTACGGCTACTACTATATTGTATCCATCACGGGGCTACTTTTTTCGGGAAAATTGTAGTTACTCAAGACATACTTTTTACTTTCTTCACTTCATAATTTTTAACATTATAACAATGCATTTAATTCTAATCTAATTAGTTAAACAAATCACATAAAATAAGTCTTCATTTTATTTTATTTCATTTATTTATTTATTTTAAAAGAATGATAATTTTGTGGAAGCGACCGTTCAATGAAATATGAGTTTCAAAGTGAAGGATACGATATGAAATTTAGAGAGTTATAAAGACTAAGTAAATATCTTTTAAAGGAAATTTAATGATTCGTTCCCCGTTACGATTCTTGATTGCATTGCCGACACGTAGATACAAATGTGGTATCGTAAAGAAGGACGGAGCTAAAATAAATCCTTCAAAACACACGTTTGCGTAAAGTTTATGAATTTGATATTTTTCATGAATATAACGCCTTCTTTTATCTTGCAGACAGGAAAAGGGGGTAAAAATGACGTCTCATCCTTGAACAAGAGATTTTCAAAACGATAGGTAGTGTGCGAAGACAATATACATATATCTAAAAGCGCAGCTGCTCTACAGTGGGTACAAGCAACTGTGCTTGTCAAAAAAGCTTGAGTGCATTTCTTTGGTGCATGCAAAGAAATACGGCTTACGCATTCAGCGCACATTCATACATTAAGCAAGGAAAAGTACTTAAAACACCTGCAGTGGGATTTGCGTTTTTTGCAAGCTGATCATTTTAAACTAAGGTTAGGCTAAATTTTCATAAATTCCAGTAAATATGCTTAAATATATAAAACGTAAAATACAGGCTATTTCTTCATAAGTTTCATAAGTTCTCTAGTTAACAGGAATGGCTGTTTTAGAGATTCTGCTTATATTCTCGAGTACGTAGCTTATCTAAAATCTAGTCGTGGATTCTTTTACATAGCTTTTATGGTATAAGACCTCATCAAAAGCACTCCTCTTCTTTCTAACGTAGATGGCAAGGCAAGACATCCCGAATGTCAGATTCATTTTATTATAATCATCATATACACGTTTCCTAAAAAAACACCTACATGTCTACAAAAGCTATGATGTTGCATTCATTTAAGCTTTTTTTATTCATATGAAATATTTTAAGAGGCAGCATAAATAAAAGAAACGCATAAGGAAATTAAGCGATTACAGATGACAGACGTTGCAGGACGCATTTTTATTGCATAATCAAAGCGGTGTTCCATTACGTAATAACAATTCCGCAATCACGATGTGACGAACTTCATCATTTTGGTTTGAAATTTAATATCTCCTAAACACACATTTTCGTGTCGTGTAAATCTCTGAAGCTCTGTGTAAGTGCTCTAACCCTTTCCTGTGGTTTTTCTTTAATTTTCTCCAGCATTACGGGATGGCCCACTAGCAGTCTAGCAGTTAAGCACTAAAAGCTGCAATGAACATTGGTAATTCCAGTCAAATTCAAATTTGAACAAGCGGGCTAGTTGCTTTGGAGTTTTTGTAGTTTTCGTCATGTCCGAGGTGGATACGAACTTGTATCCTTTAAAAATTGCTTCACGAAGGTCCCTGCTTGTCTACTTTACTGCAGATAGGCCTTGCGTACTTTAATGCAATCCAGTTTCTGTGGATTGCGTCCATGGTTTTGTCAGTTGTCCGGCACTGAAGCCTGAAGACTTTTATGTACCTCCAGAAAAGAAATAACAAACTGTGAAGTCGCCCATGAGAAATCGCTAAATGGTCACATAGGTAAATCGAATATATGGGAAGAGTTCTCTGAGGATTTACATGCATGTTGCTTTTACGTGGCCCCACATTGCTACAGTAGTTTTGCTTTGGTGACGACAAAGTAAATCACAATGCTTCTATTTTGTTAGGATGCTTTTCAAGAATCGAACTGTAATCCATAATATAGAATGGTTTTTTTTAAATCGAATCATTCGAGCCAAGTAGAATCTGTACACTATTGGGCGGTAAAACTGGCTTTTTTTCGAGGTAAGTTGCCAATCAGCATCTGATTTATCACATTTCCAATTGACTCATTTAGCATATAATAATCTCACGTTTTGTTTCTTACCTTCGTATTTGTTCAATTAATAATTTATGTTATTATAGCTCTGTTGCATTTTTTGTTTCAGTTTCCCATTGTGAAAGTTTATCTATCACGGCTGGAAACTCTGCGAGTTTTCTGAAACGTTTTCAGGGATTTTGCTAGTTTGGGATAAAAATTTAGAATTTTTCCTTCCATATTCTTTTATAACGCGTTCATTGAATTTGTATTATAGAGAAATGAACACTCTTATTTTAAATTAATGAAAAAAAAAGTTGGCATTTCCAGATAACCAATTTATGCTGCGAAGATGGTGATTCTTTTTATTTGGGGGGGGGATAATAGAGGTTTTTATGGGTTTTTTTTTTTTTTTTTTACATTGCTTCCCATTAAGAAGTGACTCATTTTTTTAGTCACCAGTTAAATTGAGCTGCTGTATACTCATCTGAACGGTAAGACAATACCTTGCGCAACAGAGGAAATGCGTAAAAAACATGGCTAGTGGCATGGACAAAGCAAGAAAATCTAGAGAAAATAACATTGCCTATGTCTGTTGATTTATTATGTTTGCAGCTTTCTGAACAGATTTATTTATGGTTAGTTGTAGACATAGTAATTTTATGCATGGGATCAGAGTAAAAGCACCTCTGGTATAAATTACGAAACATTTTGAAACAATATCCGTATAAAAAGATTAAGTATATTCTGTCTGCCTCATTAAGTTCCTTTTAGTTTCAAATTCTTTGGTTATTCAGTATAACATATTTTTATTGTACAAATCATTTGAACATCTTAAAGCAACCGAGCAGATTTAAAAAAGATTAAGCTTTTACTATTGCAATTCTCTTAAACTTGCTCTACGTGAGAATTTAATTCCGTATATCTTGATCTGTAATCAGATGCTTTTAGAATTAGATCACGAGAGCTTTCACTAATTTCCCGTAATTGCTACTCCTTCATAAGCAGAACTCTTGGTTAGGTGAGTTTGAAAAGAAACTTTGCGTTGAAGTTTTTTCAGCAAACGTATTTTTTCATCATTCTTGAGGTGCAGCCTCGAAATGTAGTCCTTTCCTTATTTTGGGCAGCAGTGCATATAGAGAATTGTTGAAAATACCGAAAGAGTTTTCAGCATGAACATTTTCTGTACGAAGTTCTAAATAACCAAAAGGAAGAAAAAAAGAAGAGTTTCACTGTAATTACTTTGATAAACACGGAGACGAGAGAGTTCACATGCTTTCATTGTATCCCTCTTCATTTACGTCACTACATTTTGCTTGAATAATATATGAAACTTTACCTCGGCATCTGAAAATCTCATTTCTAATCCGTTGGTGGAAACAATGAAGCTCTCATTTCTTCCTTTTCTGAGGGTAAACTTTCTAGCGCAGTAGTTCATTATGCGTTATAATACCGGAGCAAAATTTTCACACTTATTTAATTTCCTTTTCTGTAACGAGAAATATTTCCGCCTTCGAATTATTTGCTTACACACTTACTTGCCTAGTATGTTTGACATTTAATTAACGTCGCATATGGCGCTCAATAAACTGTAAGAACATATAGTATAAAATTTATTAGGAGGGGTATGTAAGCAAGACTTTGCTATAATTTGGCAATGATTAATTTTTTTTATTTGTATCATTGCTTGAAATTATTTGATCTTTCTCGGAATAGACATCAAAATAAAATTATGTATATGGCTTTAAGCCCCCTTTACACTACTTAGCTTTTACGAAATATCTGCATTATTATCTGTTTTCTCTGAGAAAATTTTCTCTCTCATAATGAAAATGCGAAAAGCCGTCAACGTCGGTCTTGTGCTGTTGACAAGTTTTAAGTTTAATTTAAAAAATGAATATATGAGAATCAGTGCTGGTTCGACTTCTGGGGAAAAATTAACAGTCTTCACAGTAACTAGAGCCATCGTTTATTGGCTGGTAGGTTCAGGCTCGAGAGAGACCATTTGGTACTGTCTTGACTGCACCTTGGTTGTGGGGACGCTACCTGATTTGATATCGAAGGTTGTCTTTTGGGGTTTGGCTCCCCTTGGTCAACACTGGGGGACGGTCAATGTCAAACTTTGTGCTTGTGCTTTTTAGGTGGATGCGTAGCCGTCCACCACTGACTTGTGATTCAAAACCCAGACTTTGTGAACAAAAATTGTCCCTATGGGTTGACTGGGGGATTTCTGCTTCCTTCGATCACATTTAGGGAATGGGCCGCTTAACCGTGTAAGGCTGCCTCGTGCAGTTCAGCAGCAGATGCCTCAAGCCAGATCTGGGTGTCCCTTCCTCCTGGTGCAAAGTACAACAGAAAAGTGGAGGAATATGAGTACTCATACATGGATTTTAATGTATTTTAAGCTTTCCACATAACCACAGTAGACGGCAAACCTCGACCTTCCGATCTGAGTCAGCCAAATGGAGATGACTATTCAAAAACACTTAGATGTTGTGAACGACAACCGTGTTGAACCTTCTTCTAACTTGAACCTTTGACTAATGCCATAACCGGAACAGCTATTTTTCAGCTGGCTCGAAGGTGTTTAATACCATCTCTGAGCCAGCTGAAAGATAACGAGAATGCATTTCCTGTTAGATTTGGGAAATAAAACTACACTTTCATGCATGATTTTATGATTTATATGGGCTGCGTACTTATCATATTAATCTTTCTTTTACTATAAATTTGCCCAGTGGCAATTTGTCCAGGAGGGCTATTAATTTCGTTTTGGCATTTTGCGTCGATTCACTTTTCAAACTGTTGAAAATAAAATGATCATGTTATCTCTGGCGATCGTGCGTTTGCAATCATGTGATATTATTCTTACGATAAATGTTTATGTAAACAAATATTTAGGATTCGGAATGTAACGGATATTTTTTGCTTACTAGGTTGATTTATTCTTTTTCTCGGATTATCTTATAAGGTATTTCTCCCGCCTTCTTCACATGCCTTCGTGGTCAGCACGCTTGACGGGAATTCGAGATGTCCGTGGTTTGAGTCTAGGTGAGGGGATTGCTCATTTTTCCATCTCTCCTACTTCCAAATAACTGTTGTGTAGCAAATTTTCATGTAACACTTAATTATTTAAGTTTGACTTAAGATTAATTTTCATTATTCTAAATTTATGCTACACAACGTTATTTTATTTAATATCTTGTATTTATATTTGCTTTGGTTTAATTTTAATTAGTGCTTTTGGTACTTTAAGATTTGTACGTCTCTTCCACTGGTTACTCGTAAACGCGTTGAAACAGACAATGGAATTAGGTGCTTTCGTAGGTAATAAACTTGATTTAAAATTACTTAACTTAGGTTGATTCTCATTTAACTTATATCATTGGATGCAGAAAAATTAGCCTTTTAATTTAAGAGTACTTTCAAGTCTCTAGCTTAAACAGTTTTTAAGTTACAGTTAATTATTCAACGAATTTTTGCACTTCGAGTATTTTTTTTGGTTGAGGGGGAAAGGATTGAAAAGCGTCACTTTTGCAGTTGATTTCCAAGCCTTTGCTTAGGAATTTTTGTCCGTTGCCTAGGTTTGCTGGTTTTCCCACGCCTACGTCGAATTCTTGGTTCTTCTTTTGGCGGGCTTGGCGAGATTCGGATTTTTGTTCCAGTTCAACTCCTCGATTTTTGGACGATATTAGCAGGGGTTTGTGTGAGGGGTAGAGTTTCAGTTTATTCACCCTTTTGGCGAGTTTTGGCGATATCTAGTGTCCGGACCTGACAAAAAGCGGGTGCAGGTGGGATTGCGAAGCTGTTGGGACGTTTTCGTTTTTGCATTCGGCTGACAAGAAGATAACTTTCTCGGGCGCCTTGGGCATCTTGTTGCTGCAACAGAAAGGATGAATTTGTTTTTTTAACGGGGGGCTTATGGCTCCTGTCACGTCTTACTCCATGGCTTCGGAAATAGTCCTTCAAAAATGTAAATGAAATAATTCTGCAATAGAAAAGGAAATGAAAGAAAATTATATTTCCATGCTTCAACTACCACAGAAATAATGTCCTTCAAAATGGAAAGTAAATATTTCTTCGTCAATTCTACCATCTGATGAAGACTCAGTCCGCTTCTTCAATTTATAAGAACAGAAAAAATCAATAGCCAAGCAACCTGTGTTCCGACCTGAGTTTCCTGATGGCTCTGAAGTTCGTAATACAGAAGGCTGGATGAAACTTCCAAGTTCCTGCGTACTGGGTATTCTTCGAATGTTCGGTGTCCGCCAAGCTGCCGTCGAACCCCCAAATCTCCAGGTTCACATCTTCCGTCAGTTAAGAAGTTTTTCTTTTTGAACTTTAATGTTAACTTAAATTCTTAAAGATTTTTTTTTCATCCAAAATTCTCTGGTTTAATTATTTCTTGAATTTTTTTAAAGATTCTATTATTATCAGAATTTAACTTTTATTTAAATGTTTGCTGTAAAGAATTTTGAAAGGTAGAAAATTTAAATCTTTAATATTTTTGAAGATTTGCTGATTTAACTGAGATCTGAAGAAATTTGTGAGCAGTCTTAAATTGCTCTAGTTAAAGGTATAATTTTTTTTTCCCCTTATGGTGCAATACTATAGGTACTTAACTCTGTACTTCATTATTTGAATTTTCTCTTGTTCTGGGATAAATAAGGTGTAAGAACCTTACAACTGAAAAATGAAATAGAAAATTTTAATTTGTATCTTAACTCATAAAAATAGTTATTACTTAAACAATAGTATTTGAATTGAAGTGGTTACTGTCTAAGATTGCAGTATTTGTGGAAAATATATAAATGTTTAGCTATTTGTTTTCTAAACTAAATAAGGTAGTTCCCGGGGACTAGTATAATTTTATGTTAGTAAATTTGTTTGATATCAGTGTTTTAAGGAAAGTAATAAACTAAGTTAGTATTATTGATTTTATGTGTTTACTTGAATTTCTGATTACACAACATGGTTTCACCAGTAGCAAGGCTCTTCGGGTTGTTGAAACGAAATTTAAAAGGGTACAAACACAACGCAATTCATATTTGTTTAAACTACTAGTATTTTACAGCTTAGTATATAACATAACCTAATGTTTTTACAACCTGATTAATTATAATTGGATTGTATTTCAGTCTAATATGTTTATGTATGAGATGTCTTGTGAATAAAAATAAGAAAAACTTGGACAGCAATGTCTTCATGCAAGAATTCTTTTGCGTAATGTAATATTATTTTGTGATATTGCTGTTGAATTGAATTTTACTGTTTAAGTACGAAGAACATGATATTTAATAAATAAAGGTAACACACAAAACGTTAAAAAAATGCCCCTTTGGAAGTAATATAAAATCTGAAAGCTTTCAGATTTTTTTTTATTTAATGCTCCTTTGATATGACTTGTTTGGTAATGTTTTGGGTTTGACACCACTCAAAATTGCTTCCACTTAAATTTATTGCAGTTTCTTCTCTGCCTAACTTCATTTCGCCTCCTGAAAAGTTTCATAGGAAAGCTGAATTTCTAGATAAACCGAAAAACCTCTAGTAATTAAATATCTCATCAATTTTTATTGGATTAAAGGTTAGGACGATTGTATGACAATTGAACTTCTTTGAACTAAGATAATATTAACCTATAGGGATAATATTTATTTCTTTGTATTGTGAAGGGAGAATTTTAAGAGGCTTATATGTAAAGTGTCAGTTGTTGAATTATAGGTAATAAATAGAGCTCAATACCTGTTGCAGACATCTTTATAATGTTATAATATCGTTGCCAGACATGCTTCAAGAACTATTGTCATAGAATTCTGGGAATAGAAGTCATAAATTCGAAACACTGTTCTTCATGTCAAGCAGGTTTGCTTGTTCTGCGATTTAATTTAAAATCGTCTCTGTATATTTTTCTGCAAAACTAATGCATCTTTTTATTAAGGGAAATGCTTCTTAAATAAAATTCCGTTACAAAAAAAATATTCTAGTTAATTGTTTCTATAACGTTTAAATCTTGAATCAAGAAAGATGAACTCTTATGTTTATGGATCTTTATGTGCAAATATGCTTTTAAAATAAACGATCATCAGAAGAACATTCCATTCTACATAAAGCCAGACGTTTCCTTAAACCAGAAGAAGAACAGATAACCAGTCTCGAATGAGGGGAAGCGGTCACTTTTACGAGTTAAAGCGTTTTCTCGGAAATATTTTCCAAGCATTTTAAATCCACAATTATTTAAGAGCAAAGCTATATATGAACTTCTGCGTTCTTTGAAATTAATACTACAGATCCAGCATTAGTAGGCACAAATCTAACTTAACATCATCAGTTCAGGCAGATTACGCTTATTTCAAAAGGTAATCCTTTATCAGTTAAATTATAATTTAAACAGCTTGTCAAGTGAGAGTTATGAACGTTTTAGAAATAATTATCCTTTCTGAGCATTTTGAAAATTTTGCGTGAGGCAAATTCGTACTGTACATAATTTTCAATCAAGCAATTCTCGGATCCCAACAAATCCGCTCGGCTTATTTCTAGTATCCTATCTTCCGCTGTTTCTCATTTCATCAGTGTAACTCTACATTTGGAAACGGAGCGAAACCAGTTAACAGGAATTCAGGCGTGCGACTAACTTAACTCTCGGCGAGCTTGAATTGTTTGTGCAGAGAGAAGTTTGCTGCTCATATTATAAACGGCAGGATTCTCATACTATCTGATAAATATTAAGACAGATCATTAAATGGAGCGCTGTTTGTTTCATAAAGTAGTTGATGTCTCCCTTATCGGAACATCAGGCATTAAATAAACGCGCGGAATAATTTTATAGGGATTTAAGTTCCAAATGTTTCTACAGACGAGCAATTTATCGATTTTTATTGTAAATATCCCTTGTGAAAATTAATGAACCTTTTCGGAATCCATTTGTTACATTCTTCGCGGAAGACCTCTTTCCGAAATCGTAGATTTAGAAACTCACAAACTTGTCCTTTTATATATACCTATATTTAAAATGTATCTTTATTGTAAGTAAACGCGATAAAAGCTATTTGTTTTCTTGAAAGGTCTGAACTAAGAGAGCAAATTTATCTGTATTACAATAAATATCACCTCATTTATATTATAATGAATGGATAACATAACTGTTATCGTTTGACTCGTCTTACTAGCGCGAGTTATATAGCAGTGATTTCTGCCATTCAGGGAGAAAACTTAACGTTAGTTGAATTAAATCTTTAACGTGGATTAATACTTTATTAGATATTTCTCCCTTCTTTCCGCTAACCTTCTTGGTGTAATTGGAAGCATACTCTCCCCGTATTCGAGAGGTCCAGGGTGCGAGTCCCGGTGAGAGCATTGCACATTATTCACGTCTCCTGCTTCAAAAATACCTAATGAGTCTAAAGTGGCACCGAACTAAAAGGTGGGGGATGATAATTCCTAACCACCAGGATTTGGCGTCTTGGACCCCTAATTCCCAGTCATCCATTATAAAGGGGTGTATATATGGTATTTCCTCCATCTTTTCCGCATGCCTTCGCGGCGTAATTTTAAGCATACTCGACGCGTATTTGAGAGGTCCTGAGTTCGAGTCCCGACTAGGACACTGTAAATTTTTCACGTCTCCTGCTTCAAAAAAACTTAGACTCTACAACTTTATCACATTTTTTCAGCAAAAATGGATTCGGTTCTAAACTTAATTGCTATTTGTTAAAAAAGTCTGATATTTTCTTAAAATGTTGTCTCAGTGTGAAAATCTGAAACATGCAGTTTGATAATTATAAGGAATCGGTTTGAATATTATAAGTTTTAATAAAAAAAATTACTTATTTTCTAATTTTGGTTAATTTATGCTTCCTTTTACAACGTGTCTTTTACTACATTGCGTATTTTACTAAAAAGGTTATCTGAAACAACATTTGATTCTGTAAATAACTAATCTTTCAGCATTAACCTACACGAACCTTTCTCTGTTTCCTAAAAACTTAAATTTAAAATGCCTTAATCGTTATACGCTAAAATATTTCTGATTTTGTTATATGATTAACAAATGAAACAGTATAAAAGTCTTCAGTACACCATTTTTTACGTATAAACAATATGTACGGAAGAATCTGTGCACAGTTTCTGGAGGGGGAAGAATGCGAAAAGAACCAGTTGAGAAAAGTACTGAGTTCATAATATTAAATTAAAGGAAGACAGGAGGAAAGTACATACGTGATTGTTAGTACTGATTGAACAAATAAGATTTGTTAAGAGAATCAGACTATTTTAATGAACGGTAACAATGAAGAAGACTAAATATTTCCGTAAACATCAGTCTTGAATTTCAAACTCATCACTTATGTTCTCAAGCGAATTTAAATTTAAGGAATACGCTTCCTCCGATTTTGATTGAATTGATTATGACAAAGCATATGAGCCATCTAAAGACAGGGAGATTTTCTAAGGAAAACTGGCTTGTGTTCACGTTGCATGCAGAGAAAGCCATGAAAATGCCATTAAGGCCAGCCCGTTCACCAGAATCTGCACCAGGGTCGAATTACCACTGTTAATTTTCTTTATATAACTCAGGCCATTTGTGGATCCAAGCTCTTTCATAGATAGGGTTGTAAGCTATAGGAGATTTAAGCTACATAGATTTAACTAACCACGAGGTGTTGCATTGTTAACAAAAACGAAAGAAATGAAACTAATATTTTTTGCTAAGGCTAGATCTCCTAATGTTTGCTGAGCATAATTCTAGCTAAGTTGCTAGAGTGACAACTCTATACAAGTTCGCTCCTAAAGTGGCTACAAGCATTATATGCTTCAGTGCTGAACCATTACAACTTTCTTAAGATCAGTTAGAAAATTTTATAAAAATATTTCAATACATTTGAGGTTTGAAGGATTATGTAAATATGAAACCCTTTACCTGGCCCTTATTTCATATCTCTTGGCTGTAGATATATATTTACTATAAGAAAAGAGTAGAAAGTAGTACTCGAACAAGAGAGACCTATGCGGTTTACTGTAAGAAAAATGCTTTAAAATTGCGCAAAGATTCTTGCTTTGATATTTTTTAATTTAAAGGAATCGATTTTATTAAAATTACGAATTATAACCTTTTATGCGTTCCTCCGGTGCCTATAGTTATATTTAAAAAATTCAGGCCCCTTTATTTCTACGAATTGTAATATTTTATACATTCCTCCTGTGCCTATATTTATATTAAAAAACTCAGGCCTCTATATTTCTACTCGTTATAAAAAATAAGGCCCAAAACGTTACACTCCCTTACGACAAAATTTGATGGAGATATTTACGACAAAAATGTCATATTCAATTTACATTGAGGGGTCAATATACTAGTCTGTTATAATTTTGTTACGTTTGCTATGCTGAAAGAAATTTTGCGTAAGTAATTTAAAATTTTCAAATTCTAAAAATGCATTATGCTTGTTTTCTTGAAGTTTTATTATTTTAAAATCATAATCTGGTAATCGTACAGTTTTTTTTAAATAGAAGTAACTTTTATTTTTAATTAATGCAAATAATATTACGACTCGGCTGCGTTCCGCTACTGAACCGGCTAGTGTTTTCTAGTACTTGATTCTATAAGAATGAGGGAATAAGATCTTCATTTAAAAAATTATATTGATAAATACTTTTCAAAATATTCTGCATAGAAAAGCTCATCGCTTAATTTCTTTTACGTCAAGAACATTTTTTCTTTTAATTACATACTCAAACATTTCGCTTTTCAGTTTGTATACGGCCTCTTAAATATAATCCGTAACTTTAATGCCAAACATATCAGTCAGTTGTGTTTTTTAATTACGAGAGCAAAATTTTTCTAGATATAAGTATACAAAGAGTTAGATTTCGCAGATTTTACAAAATCGATCTCTTAAATTTGTAAATGCCGAAAAAAACATTCTTTAAATTGGAAGTAAGTGACTATGACCAACGGTTGTGAAACTAAAACCCAGGTAAGAAACTTCTGGGTACGATTTATATACTTTATATCAGGTATTCTCAGCCAGGGAAGAATTCCCCTTAAAGGGAATTTCGAATTTCAGGGGAGAATGCGGTCAGCCTTTTATTTAGCTGCTAAGTATTTAGTTTTAATTGATGAATATAAAAAAGTACTTTTATTCAAATCTTGGTATTTATCAACATTTTCTACACTCTTTGTGCAAATTTATAAAACACATTAAAAACATCACCTAAATGTAAATGTCTATATTTAGAGTTTTGGAAATTGGGGGAGGGGGAAAACGATCTCTTAGCAATCGTGGTGCATGGGTCAAAAAAGAGTAGAACCCCTGTTATTTATATCTGGAACGATCCTTTTAGAATTTCTACTTGGCAAATTAATTATTATGTGATATTTGATCAAAAAGTAACTTCTTTCTCCCCCTCCCCCGACTAACGATATGCTTAATGAATGTTTAAAGGGGTCAGCAACATAGTTAATAGTTAAATACTGTTTTATTCAAAGCGGAAATATTAATTGCTGAAACAAGCATATTTTATTTTTATCCCTAAATATGTTATAAAATTTCTTGAATGACATGAATCGCAGGCATGAAGAAGTGACGTAATTCTCGAATACCATCTTGAGTTTTGCATGTAAAGTCATAGAAGTTTTGGTTTAAATTCGTTGAACAATGAAGAGGGAATTAAAAAAGGGATTGATAAATATGAGGAAACAAAGCCTTTTTGTCAACGTTTTACAACGCCTAGTATGTCATATAGATGAAGCTTATTTTTAAGGTTTTTATTTAGTTTGACGAACAAATAGTTTCATAGAAACTACCTAAAATCTTTTGAAGTACTTTGCTGCTTATTTTTTCTTTGATAAACTGACAAAGCATCGATTCGATTATACATACCGATTATTATAATCGGTTATACATTCAGGACCTTTCTTTGTAAGATTAGTAATGTACAACAACAAATGCATAAATAAAAATGTACGTATAATCAAATTTAGTGACTCTGTTTTAGGCTTTCACCCGAACAGTGTGGGAGAACCGAATCTCAGAACATTCCACGATGCTCGAGCAAAACCTGTTTTCTCATTAATAGTCTTTA
The DNA here is from genome assembly GCA_000611955.2 of Stegodyphus mimosarum. Classification (NCBI taxonomy): domain Eukaryota; kingdom Metazoa; phylum Arthropoda; class Arachnida; order Araneae; family Eresidae; genus Stegodyphus; species Stegodyphus mimosarum. The sequence goes on along the minus strand of KK113119.1, from coordinate 462,965 downwards.
ATACTCGTTTTGAATCCATTGGTTATACAGATTTTTTTGTCAACACAGTAAACGTTTTTATGCACGATATTTCTTCTCAACTAAAATTTGCAGCTTTCCATCTTTAATTTTACTCATGAAAAGTAAATATTTTGAAATAATAGCCATATATCGATGTGTTGTGATGATTTATAGGATCTTAGTTAAAATCACAATGGGAATGCTAAAGCATATGCAGGTTAACGAAATACTTTTCACACCTTGTAACAATTTTCTTGTTACACTATTAGGCATTTTCTCCCTCCTTCGAGCATGCCTTTGCGGTGTAACGGTAGCACACTCGGCGCATATTCGAGAGGTCCAAGGTCGAGTCCTGGTGAGGGAATTGCTCATTTTTCACGTCTCCTGCTTCAAAATAACCTAATGATTCTACAACACCTAGCGCAAATTTATCGTTTACTGTTTCGTTCTGGATGATGTATTAATCGTACAGAATGGACGTTTATAAAATAAAAAAAAACATTGCCTTCCATTTTAATATGTCATTGGAAGCTTTAATTTTTTGTGTCATTCTATAAATCGTTTCGTCCGCTGCGGTTACGCTAATAGTCATGTTATGGCATATTTTTCAAAAATACTTTTAAAATAATACTAACAATGAAAAAAAATCGAGATCAAAATGTACCAGTCCCTTCTGCAAGCAATTGTACATGTTAGTAGATAATTTTTCATGCAATTAATCTTGTTAAAAATTTCGTAGATTTTATTGCATTTAATTCTCACGCTGTGCAGCAACCGACTAATGGTAGCATATGTGCCCTTCATAGCATTCGTTCTTATCCGTAATTGTTCATTTTATGTTGATCTAGATTCATATAATATCCTGCATAATTCATTTAATAAATTCATTCACATATCACCAATTCTCTTTTTTTTAAGAACTAGTGCTTTTATGGATATAAAGTCGGGCACCTACGTATGTATGCATTGCATATCTACACAAAGAAGCCAGTGCATTGTGTTAGCCTCTATCGTAAATAAGTGAGCTGTTTGTAGAACGAATAGTTATACGTGTCAAATTGCAAAGCAGAATACTTAGAGTTCCAGAACTGGCTTTCTTTAAGTACTGTATTTTATGTCAGAAGTGTAATTTTTAATTAACTGTGTGTGTTCGTGTATGAATATATATGTATATATACATACACACATTCTGAGGTATCTTTGAAAGAAATGAGCATTCTTAGCCTAATATATTCTTGCATAATACTTTGGTTTCAGTTGACGTTTATTTTGTTGATGTGAATGCATTTGTATTACTATGCAGCTTTCATTTATATATATCATTTCTCTAAATAAATTAATAATCATTCAACTTTCTACCGTTAATAATATATTCTTCCTTTACATTCAAATTATTTCTTTTACTCAATCAGCGGAATATCAGTTAAAGTGACTTTAAATAGAGCGTACTAGAGACCGAATGGTTAAAACTGCTGAATACTGGGAGTTTAATCTGGATTCGATCCCAGGCGAACGGACTTATTGTATGGTTGATTTTCATCGTTTCTTCAAGGTCGGTTGACCAACAAAGTTATGCCCTTTCCACTGCTGACGTCACTTACTTGCAGAACTGGAAGACACAAAAGAAGTAAGGAAGAAGTTGCTTTTTTGAGCAGACTAGGAGTCAATGACGTCATAGAAGAGTAAATCTTGTTGTACAGTAATCTTTGTTTTCTTCAAGTGTAACGTAAATACAAGAGAATCATTTAGTCATACTTAGAAATCATTTAAAGCTGAATTTATGAGACGAAATACTTTTACGTATAATGATAATTTACATGCGATTATAAAGAAAATTTTAGCTTACATATTTTAATATTAGTTTACTTAAAACTCCCATAAATGCGCATAAAATGTTCATTCACGGAGACCCTCACTCGTTCCTCCGTAAGGCAAGATAATAATCTAAACTATTTTCTTTTTAAGCGGTATACAGAATTCTCAATAGAGCGCATAGCTTACGCGATTCTTAAGGAAATTTCCCGCTAATTTGCATTGCGGAAGAAAATAGTGCATTCCCCAGAGTTTCATTTGGCCGTTTTTCTGCAGTTTCCAGCGCTTTTCTTAAAATTCTTTCTTGTACTGTTTGGGCTAGAAGCCATCACCTTATAAAAGATCGTTTCTATGCATGTTATAATGATGTACTTAATATTTTCCTTTTACAATGAGCTTAAACGTATGCTCTGGAGGAAACGGGGTTTCTTAAACTTCTTACGCATATGTTTTTCCATATTTTGTTCTTTTCTTAAATGTGAAAATATTTGACTTTTGATTTAATTTTGAATTTTCTTCGCATTCTGCTTTTATATTGTGAATTAATTGTTTTGTTTAAGAATTTGTATTTTCCTTTTTCATTTTTCTCATTTATCATTCGGTACCAGGATAGAACCCAGTTTCTCAAATGTATTTGAAGGAAATATTCAGTCGCAGGATTAGTACGAAATGTAAGAGATGGAGTTTTCTTTCGTTACCCATCATACGCAATCAGTACCATATCAATGTCAGTAACATATCAGTATTAAATGTGATTTGTTGTGAAGGACTCTGCTTTGAAAGTGAAAAACAATTGTGGGTCCATAAAGTCATCTACTTCTGAATAAAGTCTTAAAACTTTTCAATTGTGCTACGTATGTCGTCTACAGTAAACGAAATAATTAGTGTTTTAAGTCTTATAACTTTTATAGCCAGTCTTATAACTTATATCATGCTTATTTTTAAATATTAAACTTTTATGTATCTTATCGGCGCATGCGCTGTAATGCGTGAAGTATTCAAAATACGATAGTGCTGTAAAGAGTTTCCACGCAAAAAATAAGTTATTGAACACAAATGAGGGGCAATTATCTGTTCGTGCTCAATGACTTAGTTATTCAACAATTTAGAATCAAAGAACTGTCTGTTTGTGTTTAGCAATGAATAAGTCGTTAAACACAAATGAAACTGTTTAACTATTAAAGTTGAGTGATTTTCCACACCATAGAGTAAGTCTTTGGACATAAATGATTCTAATTATCCATTCCTCTTCGACGACTTATTCTTCTGACTTATCCTTTCATGTTCAGAAATTTTTTCAGGCAGTCATTGAACATCTTTATATATTTATGAGATTCGAATCCACGAAGCCATCGGCGATCAAATGTCGAAACTTCATATCAAAAATCTAAACCAGATAGTTTCGTGGATTTCTATGATTTTCTTTACGAAGAGGGAATACGAGTTGATCACCTCTACGTGAATAATCTCTCACGGAAGACATTCAGCCTAAATTTCTTGCACATTTTGTAGCAGTTGAAATGGAAAATGACGAAGAAAGCTTCTTAAACAATGTACGGTTTGGAGTTTAAAAATAACTTTCTATTTATTTAAAATGGAAATTTTCCCGAGGTCTTTGGAGTCAACATCTTGCTGAGATGAAATCAATCACTCAGTCGTTCAAATAATATGACGTCTCGGTTTAATCGCGGTATAGTGGTTTCTAAAGTGTGGCGTACACAAATAATGAATCACCAGCTCTTCACATTTATCACCCGCACTTCTCTAGAAATGAATTCATTTAAGTTGTTACTGTTTGAAATATAGGGTGAACAGCTACTTTACAAACACGAAATCCTTTAAATCGAAACAAATTTATGATATGATGGCCGCAGAATAATGACGTTTATTATATGATTTATTTTAGAAATATGATGGGTGTTTGTGTTTATAATGAAATATGCAGTTTCATACAATAAATAATTTATGGAAATTATCCTCTAATTGAAAATAGTAATCAATAGTGACTGAACAGAATTCGTGAATTTTAATAGATTTACACTGTATTTAAGACTTGCTGTAGAGGTCCGGTGGACAAAATTCTTGTCATTTTCTCTTCTTGGAACGCAAATGTGAATTAGCATAACCTCTATATGGGCTTCTTCATAGCCGCCAATAATCCTCCTTCTCGAAACGTTGTCCTTCAGCTTGTAGGTTAGGTTCATTTCTCTTTAATTAAAATAATTTGCTTTTTTTCTTTAATACCTGATGAACGCAGCCATACATTGACAAAGAATTATGAGATCTCTTCTTTTTATAACATTGTTCATGGGTATTCAACTAATGTCAGTTAAAAATGTCTGTTTCCATAATGTATAGTAAAACTTTTTAATGTATTTTTTTGTTTATGATTTTTCTGCAATCATTATGTACTATTTCGGCTTCAAAGAATGAAAAATAAGAAATAAACTTTTGCCTTAAATTTGCTCAACTATGTGCACAGCTTCGGGGATCAAATACTTACGGATTTAGTAATACTTCATGCTCTTGCGTTTGGTTTGATGGTTGGCGAAAAGAAAAAAAATGAGGCGCTGAAATCTCGCCTCTTGAAATTTCAAATAGATGATGACATCTAGAATGAAAATGCTCAGCTTTCCGCGCAAGTTCTTTTGAGACTGAATTGAAACAGCAGATTTTAGTTCATTGTAAAGTTAGGTGTAATCGCGATTTGACTAGATGGCAAACAATTCTTTTTCTTAAACAAAATTGTAACTGTTGTGTTGCTTATGATAGCCAGACAAGAAATGACAGGTATCTCAATGCATAGAAAAAAAACCCGCCTCAACCATAGAAACTTCAGTTTCAGAAGTCGCGAATGACGATCATGTAGCAAACCTTCGTGAACTGGCAGAATGTAAACCCCAAGGAAATTGTACCGCTAGGGCAAGTAATAAACTACGTTTTCTGTAATGAAGTAACAGATCGGCTTCTAAAATGAACTCAAAGCATTGCCTAAGAAAATGTCAGTCAAATAACTAGTTTCGTTTGTTGAATTATATTACCGTTCGTCTAATATAGCTATCATCACATAATTTAATGGAAAATGAAGTCTCCATAACCCCCCCCCTTTACTAGCTGGGTTTAACGTCAGTGTATTACATTTTATTCCTCGAAGTGTCTCAACCCTTTAAAAGGCACCATTTTGAGATCGTTTCAGAAGATCCTAAATAGAAGATTAATGAACATTTTAAGAATCTTCATAAAGACATTCACTAACTCTGTGAAAATGACAAAAAATTGGCAGAGTTAGAAGAAATGGTCATATACACTATGTAACTAAACAATAGTAGTTTCTTCGAAGTTGGACTTTTCTAATGAATTCGGCTTCTTAGACGCGCTATTTATATGTAGCACTTAATGACTCAAATTAAGGTTTTTAAGTATCGTTTGAATTCTCCTCCATTTAACAACAGCATTAAAACAGTCACCAGTAGATTGTTTTGTATTCAATTACAATTACTCGAAAATAGATTTATGCGCTAGTACAGCGAATCGGCAATAAAACCTTCATTATTCACTATTGTTTGACGGTGGGTGATTGAGAATTTTACACTAATAGACTCTAGAGCAATTTATACTGAGTCGCCTTTAGAGGGAGAAAATTAAATAAATGGATCTCATTTAGAGTAGATACTCACTTTAAGAAATGAGAATGTTAAATGAAATGAAATGATAGTGGCAGATCGGTGCTTTCCATTAACTTTAGCAGTTAAGAATCATAAGGCTTTCTTTCATTTCTAAAGCCATTTGATATTAGTCGTTTCACTAAATTTAGTATTTTTCGAGTTTTGAAATAAAATGAAAGCTGCTTCCTTACATATTTTAGACTTATTAATTCTATTACTGTTATTATTAAGATGTGCGTAAGAACATAAATTTTAATAATTTGAAACTGTTTACAAGTCATACATTTCACAAATGGCCATATATGCTGAAGAATAATTTTAAGAAGTAAATTAAAATAATCCCTCGAAAAGTCGAAGTAAAGAATTTGAGAAATATATGAAAACTTGCGTTACAAGTATCAACTTCTTTGACGTAAAGTGAATACGTTTATAACAATATATAAATACCAGTCTATTGGTTAGATTTAATATATATGTTCTTTTGAAACTTTCTCTTTGAATTTCGTGGTCTGGAGACAGGAAAAAGGGTACAGCATAGCAATCGTATCCGTGAAAGATATGATTTTGTGGAGAATTTTGCTTATATTTACACAGCCAGTCCAGTTCGCAAACTGTCAGAGTTCTATATGATTTCATCCAGAGTACATTCTTGATGTTATATTTTACCTAGATTCTAAAATCTTTTTTCATCGTAACACCTATAATAATTTGTAGTCCATTGCAGTCAAGTTGAAAACGTGCTTTCATATTTCTTCGCAAAAAGAAGGTTCTATGACAGAGTGTATGTAACCAAAACTTTTGAGAAGGATAAGCATCCATGGAACGAAACTTAACATCAGCTTGTATGACTCGAAGTCTAAAAAGGAAATTTTTGCTGTGTTTTTACGACTTTGAAAGTTTCATAGTTCAAATATCAAAAGGCAGTGCATAGGTCTGAGCTTATAAACAAATATACAACTGTAAGTGGGCAACAAACATGCAGCCATAAATTCGGTATTATTAAAATCTGATTCTATTAAATTACGCATTTTTGAACTTCCAGTAAAATATTCTGAATATACGCATTTTCTTTGAGTTTCAAGCCTTTGTGTATAAATCTGGAAAGAATAGAAATGGTTTTGGTGCAAAAGTCTAAAGATTTCAAACCTCAAAATACTTTTTTAAATGCAAATAAACAAAGAAATAGTACCATTCCGGTAGTAAAGGAAAGAGCAATAAAAGTATCCAAATTCGGAAGCGAAAAATTGAATATTTTTCAACCGGTCGAACCTTCTTTTAGAATTCCAGCTCACGTCTTTCTGAAGGCAGAGGTATGGAATATAGATAAAACAAGAACTAAGAAAAACAGACAAAGCCAATCGTGCCGTGTATGACAGCCATAAATTGTTGAAGATTCCTCCCAAGGGTGTGAGAACCCTCATTGAAAGAGTGAGGACTCAGCGGAAGTCATAAAAATAATAATTTCGTCTTTCAAAATTCTTGGTTTTGTGATTTCGATTTCATATATCCATCAGAAGTATTTTGGTGCAAAAACGTTCCAAACCGAACAAAACGTTTGAAAATAAAAATTTCGGCACAAAGCTTGCTTAATATTCCATATTTTGGCCAAACATAACAAGAATGATAATTTTGACTTCTGGTATTTTACTTTTATTCCTTGGTATCAAATTGCCTCATTATCAGTCAAGCCAATCTACGTTTGTAGTTACCAGAGAGTTGACTAAAGTATCATATTATTCCAGGTTAAAAGTTTCCTCAAAGGATAAAAGTCGCATCGCAGCTACTTTATGGAATAGGGGAGCTAGGGGTTAGTTGTAATAATTTTGGGAAAAATGCTTACATTTTCAAATGCATTTTCGATTCCTTGATTATAACTACTTTCTTTTGGTAGGATATCTAATCGTTCATCATATGTACTAAATAAACATTTGGCAATTTTATTGATTTCAGCACAAAAAAGTATTTTATCAAAGCTATTCGTCTGTTACAATTTGCCCCTGCCTTGGGGTAAATTGAAACAGACATGGGGCAAATAGTAACAATAAAAACGGCAATATTTAAAAACATTTGAGAATAATTACTGCTCGGTATAGTGCTAGTGAAGGATATCAAGTGGTTTAGAGTAAAACAAAGATGTAATTATTTAACTAATTAAAATAAAAGTCAGTCTTCTTCAGAACTTCAGTTAACACAAACAAATGATAAGTTGTTTCCTCTCACAAATTTTAAATGTGCCCGCCTGCAGATAAAGCATTGTACCAATTCTTCTTCATGGGAATCGCTAAGCATCTCTGCAAGTTAAGCACTACTACTTTTCTATTTCAGAATTTGTAGCTGAGTTTAAAATCCTTTCCTTTCATCATTTTTTCTCTTTAATTTCTTTAACTATTTCTTTTCCTTCACCTTTCTTTTTTCTCATTAATTATCACTTCATATTCTTTTTCCAATGCTTCTGCTTCGGGTGTGTGAAACAGAATGGCAAAATTCCTTTTGCATTGGTCTCTGATAGACCTTTCCATCGTGAAGCCTTAAGGAGAGATCTAACTTTTGAAGGGGAAAAATCAATTTTTATATTTTTCAAAAGAAACCTAGATAGAGTAAATTAATTTGCATGTTCGCATTTAAAGTATAACTACATGAAGCAAGATCACTTGCAACTTGCCCCATCGTATGGGCAAGCTAATTTTTGCTGATTTATAAGAAAATGTTGCGATTGGTAAAAAAATTAAAGTTGCATATTAAAATTTAATACATAGAAAAAAATAAATAGGTAAAACCACTTTTAAAAAAGCTTAGTTAACTTACCTTAAATCAAAATTAACAAAATATTTTTATTTATTTTAATAATTATTATTAACAAATAATCTTCTACGACAGCGAGATTGACACTTTGTACAGCAAAGGAACGTTGCTTATTCTGTTTATATTCTTTATATAATGGGGAAAATAAAGAAAATTGGGTGCAAATCAAGTAGCATTCTTAAGTTATTCTAAATAAGAGAAACTACTGTAAACTCTCTCTCACAAAAAAAGACTTCTCTATAGATGTAATAAGATTACATTTTCTATTATTCTTCCCGTAATTAAACACGTTGGAGTGAAAATATTGTGAAGGAATCTTATATACTTGAAAGTAAAATTTGAGCTTTTCATTTTGAGCGCGAGGACTATATTGTTATGAACCTGTTGAGAATGAAATTTTGGATTGCTAATTAAATACACTTCGTCGCAATTAAGGGTATATGATCGGAATCTGCACTTAATTAAAACGTGGATTTAATCTGTTCAATAAAAATTGTGATTACTAAACTGTAACTCTGGCTGAGCAATGAAGTTTTGCACGTGTGAACATGATTCATAAACCTACTTCCTATACTAAAACTATTTGTGTCATAAAGAGTAATTATTCACCCGTAGGTAATGATTAATTATGCGAGAAAATTGACGAGTAACCTGATGAAGTTAAGAACGGAATTTTGAATTTTTAGATTCACTATCATTTGAAAGAGCATAAGGTGCTATAAGGGACTCTGAAAGGTGTTTTAATATAATTAAGCCTTTAGTATTTACTAACTTCGGAGTATTATAAAGACTCCATTACACTAGATTATAGCTGGGATGTTTTATAAAGAATCTGAAATGCAGTGTGCGTTTAACAAATGCGTTCCTATTTATTTAAAATTTTATGTATGTATTGTATGTAATGTTTTTGCAATAAAATTCTTGAGAATATTTATTTCATACTAGAGGCATTAACGGAAAACCTACTAGCTCTTATTTACTTTATTATGTGTTGGGAAAAGTCTTGAAAGCGCCTATAGAATTAATCTAACTCTTCATTGAAAATAAGTTCTAGTGAAAAATAATGATCTGCGGCTTCAACTGCTTAGTCTGTATGGGGCGTTAGAATGGTATGGTTTGGTTTGGTTTGGTTTGGTTTGGTTTGGTTTGTTTGATTATTGAAGATAACGTGAGAGCTATCTACTTAGGGTCTGAGTGTGAGATGCTATATAATGAAGATAAGTTATAAGGTTTAGCTTAATTGTATCGGGGGAGGGTATTATGGAAACGTACACTAGGCTATCTGCGAAGGCGAGGGGTACCCTCTTGGAAGACTTTTCAAGTGAAACCCGATCGTACCCATGTTATATATGGGGAAAACAGCGAAAACTCCAATGCAGGCAGCCTGTTCGTTGGTATTCAAACCCCGTGTCAAACTTCTAATGTTCAGAGATTGAGCTTAACTTAGCTTTTCTTACAATGCCTTACATTTCCTTGCTGATACGAATTATCATCGTCAAAAGCTGTCAAAATGTAAAGCCAAGTAGTTCAGATTGAAACAGTAGCTCTCGACAGTTTTGTTGCAGTAAATTACATACTTATAAAATTATAATTAAAGATGGACTCAATTAAGAAATTATTAATTTCTCTCTAGATTTTTTTATTTTTCATATAGCAGTTACAATATAATTTATTCGGATGAATTCTCTAGAATTACCTCCAAAATATATATGCTGAATTTTAGCTTAAGATTCAAATAGATTAGGCTTATTGCTATGATTTTCAGACTATAAACTAAAGCCCACAATTAACCAAAAAATAACTATATTTAATTTATTGTGTTTCAAGTTGATTTCACTAAAGATTGTTTACTTTTCGAAAATGGCAGATATCTGAAACTAATCAGGCATTAAATTAAACTAGAAAAACATTGAAAAGAAAATTCTAAACCACTAGAAAGCTAGGGAAATAAATAAATTCTTAATTTATTTTTACGCGCTCTTTTTAACTGTTTCGTTTAATGGGTGCTACTGTAAAGAATAAAATTTTGTAACAGTTGTAGTGCTGAAAGATTAAATTAAAAATTGTGCTAAAAATAACTGTACTAAAAATAATCTGCAATTAAAACCATAGCTCACAATTATCATGATTCTTTGAAAAATATTTCTTTGGCATTTATAAATCTGTGGTTATTTAAAAGTACTGCAAGCAAAGTCATGGGAAAAAAGAAAGTATTTGTAATATTTTTTAGAAATATTATTCCCAAAGCTAACTTTCCTAAGACAAAAAGTCACATTATACATGTTACAAAGCTTATTATAATTCTGTAGGTATGGCAAGCAGAAAGCAAAATTGATGTTGGGTAGCGTCTTTTTTTCTACACTGCATATGATTACGCATAATAAAATCATTAATCTCATTGATAATTCAGTTATTATCTTTCTATACTTCTTGAAAGGGCTTTGGGGCGGACAGACTTGAAAGATATATTTTCACACGGAGATGCAGCGCGTCAAAAAGACAATATTTTAAATTTTAGATACTTTTTTCTTGAGCTCCCCTAAAATAAGTAAAATATTAAGAACGCATTGAAGGAATAATTTATAATAACATAACAAAACTTTATGTATGTTTACCTTTTTTTTCTTATTCAGACGAAAGCTCAGTATTTGATTAATATTACATTAACTATATTAAAATTCATATTGTATTTTATGCCCAGGCTTACCAAGAAAATTTTGGAGTGTTATATTCTGTCTCATAAACAGCATTCTTGCTGAAGTTTTATATATGTGTCAAACTAAATGCGAGAACGTTTATTACTCATCTCAGGCAGGTACACATTTAGAGTTTTTGTGCTATGCGGAATAGAAACCTTTTTGTCATACACTTTCCTAATCTTTAACAGTACTTAACTGTATTTATGACATTTAAATATTGTTATTTTTGTTATAAATTATAATTGAGAAAATACTACAATGCAAAATACAACGTTCAAAATCTTTAGATTATATAATTCAGTATTTTTCTAATTACATGTTTACTTTTATTCATTTATATTTTCATTGAATAGTACATTTATCACCAAATTAAAATTATTTTAACTTAATTAACCACAAAACAACGTTCAAATAAGCTAATTCAGTAAGTACGTAAATATGAGAAAATTAGACAAGAACTAGACAGTTATTTCAAGGTAAAGAGAGGGCTTTAAAAAAACATATAATCTTTGTATGAGTAGGAAGTGTGAAAATATCGCCTTTTCAGTCGGAATAGAAAGCAAATGAGAGTGAGAACTTTCCTTACTATTGGTGAAAGCCTCTTCGCTTCCTTTCTTATATACCAATTAACTTCTTTGCTTAAGATGCTGATTTTATTAGACGTATTAACGTTGTGTTGCGTGCGTACGGGTTCGTTATGGATTGAATGCACAAATCGTAAAAAGTTAACAAAAATTTATTCTTTCCACAAGAAATAAATCAAAATGCTGAAATATTTTTCCAGAGATATTCGCATAATATCACAATATCTCAAACGTTAAAACAGATAAAATAATTCTATGTCACAGCGAAATCACTACAATCAATAACAGCATTAAGTAAACAAACAGCAGTTCGTTTTAAACAGCTACAACTACAGCAACAACAACAACAACAACAACTCGGATAAAGTGTTTCAATTCGGCTTTTATAAGCTTTTTAATTATCACTAGAACAGTCTCGATTTTTCTAGATTTTTCTGGATGGCAACAGTAATTACGAGGTATTTATTTATTAAACATTAAATGCACGCGCTCTTTTATTTTTATTTTTTTGACGTAGCTTTCTCTTCAAAAATCGTCTGCGTTGCACGGGAAATATAAAGCAATTTTAATTACAATTCTAAATAGATAACCAAATATATGTGAATTCAACAACGTAACAAAAGTTTCACTTTGAAACTTAAATGAGCAACTTAAGCAATTACTTTAAAATGAGAAAATTAGGAAGGAGCTAAATAACTATTTCAGGATGAAAAAAAATGGGTTAAGTTTTTTTTAACCCATATAATCTTCATATGTTCTTAGGAAGTCTCAAAATATGACCCTTTCCATTAGAAATAGAAAACAAATAAGACTGCAAACTTCCCCCTTTATTACTGTAAGGCACTTCTATTCCTTTCCGTTGCCTTTTTTGCTCAAGACGTTGCTTTTATTAGATTGTTGAAAGATTCACTTTGGAACTTCCAAAGAGATGTTTTGTCCTTTGTGCATTTTAACATTATTATTTTAACAATATTGTTCGTGTCCTAGAGATTTTATCCATTATTAAATGTTAATCAAATTTGTAATTTTTCTTCTTTAGATGTTTCATTTTTTCTTTAATAGAAAAGTTTGCTGCTTCTGAAGATTTTTCATAGCTCCTTACATATTTCAGGTTACAACTGCTTCTGTAACTAAACATTAAACGTTGCAAAACTGTATTTCATGTTACTTTGGAAGCTAATTTGATTAAATAACGAAGCAATTGCAAGACCTAGTTTTGTGCACATCAAAAGTAAAGTAATAAAATTACCGAGAAACTGAACATCCTTCCCTTTTCTGATAAATATATGTCTGTGTATGATATTAAAGATTTAGCTCGGAGAAAATATCTCTTCAAAATTTAATCGACGTAAAAGCTCTTAAAGCTGATGTGTTACTTAAAATGAAATATCTTTCGAAGCAAACAAGGCTTTTAATTTGCAGCTGAAATGGCTGTTATGAAAATAAGATGTTTATCATCGAAGCTATTAGCCTTTCATTTAATTAGCATAACTTGTGCCAAAAAAATTAGACCTCTGAGCATATATTCCTTTTTCAAAGAAACAACAAATTCTTAAATTTCATCACATATTTTTACAGAAAGCTGCTGTATATGGATGCATTTGATAGAAATAATTGCTTTTCTAAAAAGTTTCAAATTAGAAATTGTTTGCTGTAAGGCATTTAATATAAAAGTCTTTTTTTAACAAATCAAAATAAATTTCGATGAAAGAAACTTGAAATGAATTCGCAACAGCTGTAAAATTTCACGTAGGAAAGAAAGAAACGTTTCGAAATTTTTCCCTATATTTATTTTCATTACATTAAATCTACTGTTATTTCATGCAAAAATATCTTCTTAATTTCCCAATACTGTCAAATTCCTTACATAAAAAGAAGTATTTCTGTTTTTTATTTCGTAAGATTATAGCAGAGTCAAATTAAGTGATAAATAAGACATTTACCAGTTAAGTCGAATTCAGTTTTAAAATTAGAAATACATTTATTTCTTTTTATTTGGATACACTTTCCAGGTAACAAATTTCATTTTTGATAAATGGCAGGATTAATCCTTGTTTCTCATCGGGAATGTTTTGAACTGGTTTTCGCTAAATTTCTTAAGTAATGCTCAGAAGCTGGTATTTTAGCTGATTTTTTTTCTATTAAAAATATGTCATTTTGAAAATGTACATCAAAGAATGTAATTGATTTTGATGAGTTTTAACATTAGCTTTAAAAATTATAGTGCCCGTTTCAATGAGCTGTATGATTTTTAACATTACCTGAAGATAAAATCTTGACTTTCGAGACAAATAATTTCCAAATTATAATAGATATTTCATTTAGTATAGAATTTCTTGGTATTGCTTGTGATCAAAATCTAATCTTTAAAGTAGAATTAATTTACAGTCTGTACATTATCACTACAAAGTTTTTGAATAAGACATTGGAATGTAGTCAATACTGTGGTTCTGCAATTTCATCTATCAACAGATCTTTAGATTACAAATATAGGTAAGCAATAGTATTTTTGGAGTCCGTGTTGTTTTTTGCATTATAAATTCTTGATTAATAGGATTTTCACTAATGTTAATTGTCTGTGACTTCAAGTTTCCTTCTCAATTTAAAACTCTTTAATTACCACGTAATTGTATTGTTAAAAAACAACATGTAATCTTTAAAAGTAACTTAAAAGGAGTTTAGAAAATTTTAATCCGCTAACGCATATCATAAATTCTAAGCACATCAACAGCATATTCATTTTATACTTAAGAGAACAATTCTTATAATGTTAATCTTAATTAACAATTCTGCTTCTTGGTTGCATATACAAGGATTAACGGTATAAATTTAATTATAATAAATAGCAGCTTAGAATTACTAATATTACTAACAGACAGACTAATATTACTAACAGAGTTTTTAATATACAGACTAATATTAAAAACTCTAACTAATACAAAAAAGAAATATATCTAAACTTTCAGTATGTATAATCAGGATAATTTCAGAAGCTTCATAGCAACAAAAATTATACGTGTCTTAAATATTGACTAATTCTTATGTTTGGGATTTTACCCTTTGCTTTGACATTTTATAGCTTCAGATATTAACTAAACGTCTGAAGAAAAACATAAGATTTTAAAAATAAGCACCTGAAATTTATTTTTGTTCGCAATGAAAAGAAACAGAAATAATTGCACCTTTGCTGTAGACTACCAATATGTAATTTAATCTAACAATACTTGTAAAAACATGGAAATGCTTTACTTGTCCCTTAAAAGAACACTTATGTTTTGTTCTCACTTTAACTAACTTTCGATTAAATTGGATTTAAATCACATTTTTAATTAATAAACATGGTAATATTTTTTGAGTTCCAATATAAGACTTTTTATTTGCATTGATAATTTTCGTAAATTTTAATTACATTAAGATTGATAATCAGTATCCATTATGCCAGTAATCATTATCAGTTTAAATTTGAAGTCTAACATTATTAATGATTCTCAAGTTTTAGGATTAATTTCCATTGCAAATAGGTGATCAACATTTTCTTCTATAGCTCAGGTGTTATGTCGAGTTTTGGTCAACACTTTCACATGTGTGTAAACATGCGTACTCCGATTGGCAATTTTAATGCTCTTTGTACCATATTAGTTTTACTGTTAGTTAAGGGAAGTATAATTTGGTTGCTTGCTTTATCTGTAATTTCTGTGGATTGTAGGCCAGAAAGGTATATTGTTGTAACCTCCCTTGTTCTGCCGCAGCTTGTGTGACATTCATTGGATCAATACATTGTTGTCTCTATTCATTGCTTTGATGGGAATTCAAAGACAGCCATGTGATCCAGATAATGGGACTCTCTGATTGGTTAGTGACGGGTGGCGCTAAACTACAATTTGCCATTGACTGAGTAAATATGATATGCAATGTTCAATAATTTTGTTATTGTCGGTCATTTAGTTATTGGTGTGTCCGATATTTATTGGAGCTATTTAGGCACGCTGACAACTGCGGAAGGAAAAGCGCTTTTGAAGAGAAAGTTCCGACAACAGGTTGAGCTATGTGCGATTACCGATTGCCTAGAGCAATATGATAAACAACTCTATGAATCCGAAAGGTTTTTAAGCCGTCGTGTTATACATTAATGCTTAACATGTGCATTGATTCAGTTAGGGTTATATGATGTAAAAAAAAATAAGTATAGTAAATTGACGATTAGTGGGCAGTGAGGAAAAGGAAAACAAAGAAATAAATGAAACGAAAAAAAGGGAATGTAAAAGAAAGAAAAGAGATGTTGCGAACCAGAGCACTTGAAAAATTCTGATGGAAATTAATTCAACTATTTTCTTTGCCAATACATTAGTTAATTTATTTTGAAAATTTTCTTGTAAAAGTGGCTTAAGTACAAAATGTATGTACATAATATAGAACTTGTTAACATCAAGCTTGTATTTAACATCAAGCCATATTTAATTGATATTCAGACTTTTAAATGCGTTATTTGTGTAAATAGAATAAGAGGTTCTACTTTTCTAGTTACATTTATCTAAAAGAAATATTGTTGTTTTATTTTTTATACCCTTAAAAGGGCTATTGTGCCTGAACCCAATACACATAAATAGATTTCTGGGGATACATTCGCGAAAATCTACATACAATATACGAGGTTCTCTGTTATGAAAGGAGGGTTTGAATATGAAACATTTGTTATTTACTAACATGCTTATGGTAGAAACAAAAATAAAATAAACCAGGTTAATTTCTGCTACGCATTCATATCCTTCAGAAATTCTCGGCTTATTACGATCGTAGCCTTACCTTTAAACTGAAGGGAGATTCTGAGCCTCAATTAATCATGGTCGAATTTGCATAAAGTACCAACTTACACGACTATGAAAAATAGATGCAGTCTGTCAGCCATTAAGCTGATACTTAAGATCTGTTTTTCAGAGGGAAACGGACTGTTCTCGAGAAATGCCTCTGCATACATAAAATACAGTCTTCAGTTTTTCTATGCAGTTAATGGCTACATGATATAAACTATGCATTTTGTGTCTGAATTTCTAAGTTAATGGCTGTTTTAAGCTCGCATTAATAATCTGCATTAAGGAATATTATTGCATTTGCGACGTTTCTTTTTTATGCATATGCACCCGCATAATCCAGGCATTTAAGGAGAAATTTCACGGTGAAAGAGTCAGTAATTGAAACAGCCATGCAAATAAGGTACTTTTTTTGCGCTTTTTTCCTCTTTCATTTTCAGAGTTAAACAGACAGAGTTTGTATGAATGTAAAAGCGCTAAATTCCCCGGACTGCAATTGCGAGGGCGGTGCTAGAGAACCAATAAAACAGTTTTGATAACATTCGTGGCTAGGCATTTGAGGCAAAGGGTCATAAACATTACAGCTCTATCGCCGTGTTTAGAACTTTTTTTAATTACTAACAACTCACAAATGCGCTTCTCTGAGATAACTAAGAATTATGGCCGTAAAAATTTATCTGCATATGCTGTGGAATTCTCGTAGGTAACGACGCGATGGCGTTATTAGCAAAAGTTTATTAGTTTATTAGTGTTCAAACTTGTTCCTCTCGGCTTCGAAAGTGAACTATTTTTACTCCGTTTTACTTTTCCAAATTATCACAGAAAAAATATAATAAAGTGAAGTATATCACAGCATAAGCTTTCCCCTATTGTTAACGACACTAAATATTAAAATTACTAGCAACGACATGAGGATGGCCTTACTTTCGAAGTAAGAAGGTTAGACGCCTTTCGAGAATATATGCACCATGAAACAAACTAGCATTTTAATCCATGCTTTTTGTGAGGAGAGGTCACTTTTCTTCTAACACTTCTATGCTGAAATTAATACAAATTACACATCATAAGTGATTTTTTTCGAGTTCAGTATTGCTGTATGGGATATTATCCATATTAGTTTTGAATTTCTGTCTCTGTTATGTACGCTAATGTTTGTATGTGCAACAAAAGGTGCATAACTATGGAGCTCAAAAAGAAAGTTTAAGTACCTCTAGGCGGATGATACAGGCCTCTCTCAACCCTTTCAAAATTTAATAAATGAGTTTCTTTAATAATTGTTTAGTTTAAGATTTTAAAATGGTGTTAAATAAAGAACATTTAAATTTTGATCGAAAATTAAAGAATTTATATTAAATCCCACATAGGAATGTGTCTTCCGGCGGCCATATAGCTAAAACCAATTAAAGGCTGAGTTTCGCCCTACTTTCGGTGATGGAGTTGACTGCGTGAGTTTTTGCATGTATACCATAAATACTGAGAGATTCCAAATTACTGCCAAGGTTTCAATGACCTATAATTTTGAAAAAGAAAACTAGGTACAGAATAAAACTATTTGCTGAACATGAAAGTATAATTCAAAATGTTCAACTTGCTAACATTTTAAACTATAATCAGACCTGCTAGCTGCCCGTGACTACGCGTTGAAAGAAATATTGCTTCCTTTCAAAATATCTGATTGGTTGATTTAAGTTAAAACCTACACGAGACAGAGCTGCAAGCTAAACATTTCCGCCAGCGAGCTAAAATGCCCCGCATACGTAATCGGAACACTGGTCGATCGCAAGTGCTTCAGCTATAAACCCTCCTGTTTAAATTAGTGCTACGCAAAATTCGTTTCTCGGAATGATTTCTTCTAGAGTCACGAGTCACTATATATGATAACCCCATTTCTCATCGCATTTAATTGATCATACCGACTCATACATTCAAACTAGCGACTGTTCAAGCATAAGCAACATGCGGTCTATGATTTCAAATAAAAATTCGCTATCAGTATATTGTTTCTCAACTCGTGGATTTCTAGCCTACGGTACGTACAATAAAAACGGTAGTCTTTTTCCTCTAAAAGAAAAGGCAAGATCAAGAGCTGTTCAGGATGATGTTGACAGAATTCACAAGCTCACAAGCAATAATTAAATGAGTCAGTTTTATTAATTCTAGTTTTGTAACTATGTAGGTGACGTTTACGACTATTTCATAACCGCTTCGGTTATGCGTCTACAAACTATAGAAACGCAGATTCGGAAGCCGGCTGAGGCAAGATCCAGTTTGTCAAAGACATTTTGTCCAATATTTAGGCGTTAATAAAAATTATTTATAGAGGTGGAGACTCAGAAAGAAGCAAAGTTTGTTTAGAATCCTTCGTCATAATTGTAGAATATGACGATTAGAAAACTTGCAAGCCATTCGGGAGTTCAAAAGGATAGTCTACTGAGCTTTGCGATACTTAGGATACTTGAGTTTGTAGGATATAGTCTTTTTAACTATCCTAAAATGTAACTAGATATACGTAAGTGTTAATCCTTGCGAATTCTCGCACAGGTTTGAAGATGACCACAACCAAGGAAGGGTGTAAAAGATCCTTTTATTGAACACAATATAACTTACAGACGGCACGGCACGGACTTACGTGCTTAGAAACACCGACTATTTACTGTGAGAACTTGAAAGATAGGTAATATTGGGTTGGCCTATAAGTCCTGGTGTTTTTTAAGTGAAATTTAAAATGTTTTGGCTTTTTTTTTTTTTTATTATTCAATAGAAAATTATGTAATCTACAAAACGGTGTGTTTAGTTTTTTCATGCTGATATATTTTTGTTCTTTTCATGTCGTTAAAATGAAGTATCCAGTCGACAAAAAAAAAGCATTTTAGACACCTCCCGCTTTTTGCGTTTGATTGGGGTGTCAAAGCCACAGAAGCTGCGTAAGAGGTTTGTGAAGCGTATGGCGAAGAAGCGATGCCTCATAGGACGGCTCAAAATTGGTTTAGCTGTTCAAAGACTGTGATTTTCACTATCGAGGCATTGAATAGCTTGTTGAACGTTAGGAAGAAGTTGTAAAGACCAACAGAGAATACTGTTGATTGATTTGCTGTTCATTTCTTATTTATTTTTGTGGAAACCTACACTTGAAAAAAGCCAAAACTTACAGGCCAACTCAATAGTAAATTAAAAGTTAACTCAGAACCTAAACCGGCAGAATAGTAATTCGGCGGCAAGAATGCGTAGCCGATGTTTAAGGTAAACGTCTGGAAGAATTAGCACCGTGCCTTCTCAATAGCGAAATCAGGCTGTGTTAAACTTTTCACTCCAACGGTTAAATACTCTCGTTCACCCTAATTCATGTACATCCTGGCGAAGAAACGCGAGGGAAATAAAAGAAAACAGAAAAGATTTACAAATTAAAATAGCTATTATTAAAAAAATTAACCGTACAAGATTTAATTTTTCCAGAAGGAGAAGTAACAGTGTAACCTATATAAGCTTGTTGAAGGTGAACTGAAAATTAGTCTATAGTTTTCCAACGAAATGGCTGTTTAATGCTGCCTAAGAGCCATTTTCCTTAGCACTGGCTTAGGTATGATGAACCTTCTTCCATTACCATAGCTCCTCCCAGATAGTTTACTGTTTGATTTCATTCTGTTAAGATCGGAAACCTTTGTGATCTCTTTAGGTGACCTAAAATGCAGATCTGTTACTGCAACAGAACTACAAAAGCTGAAAAAAAAATTCAAACAAAGTATAATTTCATTACATCTCACATGCCTTGAAAAAGGCACGTGCCATGAATGTAAGCTGTCTTCAAGCTGAAGCTGGTAGTAAGTATTATGTATCCTTCATGCTTTGAAAACAAAAGACTATTGAAGACCCGATAATAACTTAGATTCAATCTCTAAGAATCTCTTTGCTGTTACTGTCTGCTATAAGAGTACTTTTCTCAAAGCCTTAGATATGGTTTTTTAAGACATAAGAATGCTAAAATTGTACTTCGCACTGATTGTGCTATTGTACTGTAATTAGTACTATTATTGTGACGGATTGTTATATCATATGTCACGAAAGGAAAAATTATTTGAACACTTTTAATAGTTTAGCAATTGGATGGGCGAAGTTTTGCGGCTTACCTATACCATTTCGCATAGGAAAAATATTTTGTTTTACTGTCATTTTTATTTTAAAATAAATTCCTCTCAACTTCCTCGAGATTTCTCTTTCTACGGCATAAGCAGATTTCAAAAAGTTTGTATGATAAAAGTTCAGGGTGGAGGAAAGAGGCAAAAAAGTTAGCAATGACAGCATGATAAGCCCATGCCTTGCCACGCAACTGAAATACACGTAAAAAGAATTTTCTATCCATGTTTGAACAGTAATTAAACTCGCAGCATGAGGAAAAAACTGCAAAAACCAAGGAGGTAAAACTAATGTCTTCTCAGTCACGATACTTCCTGTAATCGAGTATTGAGGGGAGTGGAAAAAATAAGTAAAGAAATGGAAGTATGGAGTAAAAAAAAGGAGGGAAAAAACGAAAGAAATCGAGAAGTCGGTTAAGAAACCAAAAAATCAACACTTTTTGATGCTTAGGGAATAGCGGATATCCTCTACTTCCCTACGTCTCTGAGGAATTTCAATAAAGTGATTGGGGCTGTTCAGTCGCCAAGCCTTGAGTTGTCGATGGTGTCGCTAAATTACGAAGGGGGAGGTAGATGTTTATTTTTAGTCTGCATTAATTCAAATCTTAGACAGTGGCAGGCAGTTTGAATGGGGGGGGGAATTTCCAACCCAATGGTTTAATAAAAGGAGCAACATCAGTGTTAACTCTCACGCAAAGTTTCTTAGAGAATACGAACCAAAATTATGCTCTTGATGGCGTCCGACCGGTAGACAGTATGATGAAATAAAAGGCGTAGTTCTCAAAAGTTGTTTACGACAGCGAGTGGTTATGAACTACACAACAAAAGATGTTTTCTTAATCAAATTATAGAGGAGTTAAAAATGGTTCGGCATAGCTACCATATTGTGGACCATTGTAGGTTTCTTGAATAACAGTTCCATAGTTTGGGGTTGTATGAAGCTGCATATTCTAGCTACTAGTCTGTGTTTATCGCTGATTATTAAGTAAAACCTTTAATTATTTTAGAAATAAGCCTTTTAATACCTAATTCTAAAAAAGAATTTAAAATATTTTGCAAATTCTAAGCCACAAATTAAATTTAAAAGGTGTTAATAATAGATTTCATCCGTAATATGCACATAGAGTAATTGATTGTTTGAGAAATTAAAATTAAATAAAATGAAAAAAGAGGTAAAAATCAATTAATGATATTAAATTTATGACAAATAGGTAAGTAATTAAAAAATGTCCTAGTCCATCTTATCTGTAGCTGTGATGTGAATCATAATTTCACTCGAAACGTGAAAGTGCCGGAGCCGATCTCTTGAGCGTTTCACCCAAATTTAACCTGTGGCGCTTACCATCATTTCGAACAGAGCGCCTAAAAGTTATATACATTAGAGAAACATCTTGTTATGGTAACATAACGTTACAATTCTACAAGTTGAAACGTAATAAACTTTTTAATGTAGAGTATGTTCTTCTAGTATTATTGCTTAAAAACTGATTTCTTGTAAATTTCTTTTTATGTTATTATGAAATAAAATCTTAAATATTCGAAGATCGGATAAGCGTAGTTGAATTGCATCTGACACTCCTAGCTCTCAAAAAATTTTTTGGTAAATTTTTAAGCATATTTATGTCTTCGAGCGCTAGAGCAGAAATCTGATATTTCATAGAATTCGATTTTTTATGCCTCGCTTAGAATTCAAATGCAGTATACGAAATACAATTTACATGCCTTGTGCTTGTGCATAATATTTGAGTGTATATATGCAAAACATACATGTAAAGAAGACTAATCAATTCCTTGCGTTGAAATGTATCCTTAATGCAAAATCGATTTCTGTTTCTTTATTTATTTTTATTTTATTTTACTTTGCTTTAGTCATCTTTCATATCTTGAAGTCGGGTCTCAAAGTGAAGATGCCTACAGGTGAAGACATCTGTTATAAAGTATTTGACGGGTAAAAAGCGACTGGAGTGCTTCTGTTTTTAATCTGATTGAAATTTTGGAATCTTTCCTTACAACATTATATTATTTGTCTGTGCAATATCTGAGTCAAAAGCATTTTAATAATATTTTGGTGCTTTTCAATATATAAATAATCTAATACATACATACATATATATATATATATATAAGCATCGTGACTGTCTCCTCATTTTTAAATTCTCAAAGCACAAATGACATCGCGAAGAAAGTGCTCTCATTGATAAAAGCGATGTTTACATAAATTTCTGAGTCCCTAATGCATCTTTCGGTTTAGTTAGCATAAGACCACTGTAATCATTAGGTTATATAGACATTACCTAGGAGTCCAGGACGGCGGCAAATTTTAAGAATTCCATTGCGTATTATTTACATTCATGTGTTTTAGTTTGTATATTATAAGGTATTTTTTCCGCCTTCTTCGCATGCCATCGGGGTGTAGTGGTCAGCACACTCGACGCGTATTTGAGAGGTCTGTGGTTCGAGTCCTGGCGAGGGCATTGTTCATTTTTTGCATCTTCTGCTTCTAATTAACCTAGTGGCTCTACAATACTAGCTACAGTTTCGTGAAAACGTTATACTTAGGATTCGTATTAGAAAAACTAATTTTGTATTTATTTATATTACTGCTTATGTTTCTTCTCTCTCCTATTCTAGTATTAATGTGGGCCTTAATTAGCGAAGTAGCATCTCAAAGTTTAATTTCCAGAAATATGTAATCAGAAATATATAAACAATGAAATAAAATTTAAAATGATAAAGAAGTGTTCGCAGGCTAAATTCTTACATTTAAAATAAATTAATGAGCTAATTTATTGGAAAAACATTCAACAAGTGATAGTAAAGGTTTGGTTTGGCTTATGTGATTACGGCAAAACCTCGAGGGCTATCTCCCTAAGGGAAGAAATGCTTTCGTGAAGGACGTTCTACGGGAAACTGGCTCGTATACGCGTTTCACATGCGGAAAACCACGAAAATACCAATGCAGCCAACTCCGTTTGCAAGATTCAAACCTCGAACCGAATTACCAGTGCTCAGCGACTTTGCCGCTCGGACTCTGGGGGTGATAGTAAAGGATTAAGCTGAGATTAAACTCAGGATAAACTAAATGTATTTTAAGCTCCTTCCTTATTTTTCTGAATGGTGCTATTATCAAAATATATTATTTGCTATTAATAATGATCAGCGCATACGAAAATGATTGAAATTTTTTCTAAGCATTTTTCCAAAGAGACTGTCAAGTAATATGTAAGATTTCTTTAAAGTTGAATAGTGCAGAGCACGTTTAAAAATAAACGCAAATTGCATAGCAGACTTTCCAAACTAGAGATAAGAATGAGAGGGGAGTATAGCAAAAAAATTATCTTTCTACATATCATTATGCATGTATATAGTTAAAACATAACTGAACTCACTCATAGGTTTTAAGGGGAAAATGAGAAAAAAAGTATTGTGATTTGTTACACATGCACTTTCAGCCTTTGAAGTGATGGTAATAAACAAATAGTGACACTTTTAAACGAAGGAGATAATGTATTATTTCTTTCTATGAAACTTCCCTCCATGGAAGAGATCTTTGCATATCGTTATGCATGGATACAGTTAAAACTGACTCAGATTTTTAAGGGAAAAACGAAAAAAAATATTGTGATTTGTTGCACACGCACTCATAGTGGCTGAAATGATGGTAATAAGCAAATAGTGACACTTTTTAAACGAAAAAATAATGTATGGTCTCTGTATGAAACTGTTTTCCGCGGGTGAGGTAGTATAACTTATTTTTTCATTTGAAAAGTACCTTTATGTGAATGTATACATACACGTAAAGCAGGCTGATTTGTAATAAATTTTTCTACCATTCATGGTTGGTAAGCCTTATTTTTTTTTTTTTGGTCTTTTGCCTGCAGGCTTGCCAACCACGAAGAGTAGAAAAAATTGTTACATATTTTCTTTCTCTGTCACGTTTTTTAGCAGCATTTGGCGCACAAATTATGAAATTTGGTTTTTGCATTTCTTTCTCTTATTTCTGAGGTAAGTATATATACACATATATATTTGCTCTATTTTTATCGCTTTTCAGTATTTGGTTGCATATATATAGAGAGAAAGTAAGATTTCTATAGAAATTTTAGTAGGTGTTCAGTAGGGTTGAGTGGATTCAGCTAACTTGAAAATAATGAAAACAACAGTTAAATCTTTTTTAGTTTATCTCTGAATAGTCACCAGACTCAAATCCTTTTTCTGTTCTTTTCGCATTTTTGACGCAAAAGGATTTATGTGATTATTTGAACTGAATATTATGAAACTGCGTATGTTAAGTGTGAAACTATCTTCCGTCAACAAACAAATCTCTTTGCCAGCAATCTGCTTTAAAAAGCGCATATTATGGGACGTTTGAGATGTATTTCTATGCAACCGATTACATCATTTTCTGCCCTGTTTTGTTCAGGCAATTGCCATTTGCAAGCTTGCATCTTTAATTTTTTTTTTCATTCAAAACCCAGTGTCAATGGGTATGATAGATTACGGCTTTATTTTCTTTTAAACTTGCACTCTTGCCTAATTCCTCGTTTGTCAGCTTCCAAATTACTGTCACTTGCATTACACCACTATTAATAAACACGAAAGAAAAATTCCAGTGAATGCGTATAATTGTCGGAAGATTCTGTCTTTAAAAGTTTGTAGAGATGTAGAAAAGTGAACTGGATAATCATCTTAAACCTTAATTTTTTAACAGAGTTTTCGGTAAGAATAATGCCTGATCAGCTAAATTCCAGCTTTGAATAAGCAGTTGAGAACTTATTTATTTACGGAACTAAAGAATTCTAGTCTTGAACCTGAACTTTTGCCAACATTCCTCGCAAAAAACTTTCGAAAACTGGCGTTTTATGAAATCA
>KK113119.1:411904-437532 GCA_000611955.2 Stegodyphus mimosarum | reverse complement strand
ACACATTCTTCACAAACTGTCTATCTGTGCCAAAGGTTAAGGGGTTCTCTTAATGGCAGCCGGGAATCCTGATGATTGACACTTGTTTTAGTAGAGGATATTTCGTTACACGTTCTTTTAGAATTTATGGAAAGAAGATATTGGGGGATTATTCACTAAATGAGAAGTGTAACTTAAACAATGAGAAGGGTTAAGTATATAAAGTTGATCATTATGCAATTGAAATGTATTGAATATGTAATATATTTATTGGTATAAAAAAGGGATACATAATTAAATGAATAAATCTGGAAGTTTTTGAAAAAATTCTTTTTAAGTATTGACCTTATATCAGTTCTGATAAAAGAAATTACGAATTACAGATGTCACCAAACCAATTCAGATGCAAATATGAATCAATTAAACGAATAAATGCACTTGAAATGTTACATTTTTTACTAGTTACGTATCCATAACATAGAAGGTGCGCCCATAAAGTAACCCGACGATTTCTTATAAATAAGAAAAAGATTACAAACCTACAAATAAATTTATTTCTTTCAAAATAATCGCCAGAGGAGTCTAAAGAATTTTTTCAATATTTCTACATGTCATCGAAACGCTGTTTATATGCTTTGGAACTGGCAGTTCGCAAAATAGTGTAGCATATGATTTAATATCCGAGACGGTTTTAAATCTCTGACCTTTCTTGGCCATCTTAAACTTCGAAAAACAAAGCAGCTGGCAATAAATGCGGAAAATATGGAGGGTGATTTAATGCTGCAGTTGAATGCGTAGCAAGGTATTACACAGATATTGCTGAAAGGAGCCTAGCATTATCGTGTAAATCAAGCCATTACTCAGAATCAAAATGTTCCTTCCTAATGCATTTTCTTGTAAAAAACTCGATTAATTGATTGATTTTCAGGGACAAGTTCATGGTGAATAAGTTCTTTGTAATCAAAAAATGCAATCAGCATCAACTTAGTCTTTGATTTCTACATCCGCCGTGCTCTTTTGTTGCTGTTGTATGGGAGAAGAATGATCCTTTCTAATGCTCTTTTTTTTTCCTGGCTTTTTGTGTCAGGGTCGTATTGTAGACACCAGGTCTTATCTCCCGCTATGATACACTTTAAGAAATTGCTGTTCTGTCTCTCAGTAGTCAACAAATCTTCACAGCAAGCTTTTCTGCCATCTTTTTGCTGTTCTGTCAAAATCCAAGTCACAAATCTAGCACAAACTTTTCTCATTTTCAGATTTTCAATTAAAATTAACCTAGAGTTTACTTATCCCAAGCGTGTCTGAAAGTTGCTGAGTTGTTACACTTCGATCAGTTTTTATGCCAAAGAACGAATTTTGCCCCATTTTCCTCATTCTTTGAAGTTGAAGGGCTCACTATCTTTATTTGCTCTTCAACGCTTTCGAGCTTACATATAAAGCGGTTGAACCACTCATACACTTAAGTTCTTGATAATGATGCATTACCATATGCTTTTTGAATCATCTCTAACGTATCTATAGAAGATTTACCAAATTTGTAACAAAATTTAATGTTAAAACATTGCTCCATAACATTCTTAATCTTATAACTTTGTTCTTTCTTTTTGTGTACTATATTTTCTCAGTAAATGAAAATGATTTCTGTGTTTCGATATGCAAACAACAAAATAACCAGATGAAACTAAGAGCTGAGATGCCAATTTTTTTAAACGGACATTTATTCTTTCTGCTTTTTTTAATCATTTGCTCTTTTAATTTCTTCGGCTACTTTGTGGACGCACATTGTATGCTAAGTCTGCATGCAAACTATTGCGAAGGATATATTTTGTGTGAGAAATATGAATATCCTATTTGTGCATATTTACTTCATTCGTCATGAAATGGATGTTGTTTAACCATATATTTTCTGTAGACTTCCCGGAAGATCTGTTTTATATGGTAAAGAAATATGATAAAGAAATTTAGGTCTATCTGCGTAAGAGGAGAAATGCTTTTGTGGAGGAAATTCAAGAGAAATGGCTCGTGTTCATGTTATATTTAGGGAAATTCAACCATACAGCCAGCCCGTTCACCTGGGATCAACTACCAGTATTCAGTGATCTGAATTGTTCGGTCAATGGTTATTTATATCTGTATTTATGTGATGCATAGTTTTCTGCTTTAATCTTTCATTTTAATGTAACTCAGATTGATTTCGAGTAACAACATTAATTTTAGTTACTTTTCGCATTCATTTTAACTTAATATTTAGTATAGGAGAAAGAGAGAATGTATCCCAGTAAGCTTAGATGTTAACTTCCTGCGGCCCGCCAGTGGTCGAACGGTAAAGTTGCTGAACACAAGTAGTTCGGTCCAGGGTTCGAATCCCGACGAACGGTATGGCTGCATGGGCGTTTTCTTGGTTTTCCCCATGTGTAACATGTATTCAAGCCAGTTTCTCTTAGAAAGTCCTCCATTAAAGCATCCCTCTCTTTAGGAAGATAGCCCTCTTGTGCTGTGCCGTAACCAAATACACCAAACCAAACCAAGTTAATTGCCTCCATACAAAGCTAAGGCTTCTCTCAATCATTTCGATCATTTGATTTGAAAAGAAAGCATCACTTAAAATACTCGTTTTTGTTACTAAATCCATTGTTCTGTTTCTGGTCCTCCCACTGCTAAAATTAGCAAGAAATATTTTCGACCAACGCAAAGAACTGGCGATGTTTTATGGCACTAGCGCGTGACTTTAATTACGAGGTCCATTTTGCAACGGGAGTGAGGGAAACGAGCAGTTACCCATTATATAAGTCGGCGAAATCCGCTGACGTGTCCATCAGCTTTCGGGAAACTTCGATTACCTTCGACTGTCTGGAAATATCTACCTTGTTAACGCGAAATAAAGTCAATTCCGAATGCAAATCGCACTCGATGCACCGCCGATAAGGTCGCCGTGACCGCGGTCGAAGGGCATTAGTTACCGCGGTCACGTCCCTCACTCGCCTTCTAATGACCACCTTTGTTCCTTAATTTTCTTAGAGAATGTTTGTTGTCACTTTCGCGACTTCGTTTGCATATGCGGTTTCTGCTTCGTTACATCGAGAATACGGAAGCAGCCTATTAAACAGGTGGAGAAAGCGGGCGGAAAGGGAGGGTGGGGGCTAAAATAACGCTTTACCATCGTGTCGCTTTCCTAGAACAAGTTAACTGAAATCACGCGACTACGAGCGCCTCCATTACTCTTTTCTTTCCCGCTAAATATGTGTGACAGCTGCTGGTAAAGTAGAAATGGGGAATGCTTAACTGATATTCACACAGTGGTCTTCGCATCTCGCGGACCCATAATTAATATTTATATTAAGCTAATAATTTATGAATGACGTAGTATTTCGGCAGTCGTTGTCGATTTCTGGAGCAATATTTTAAATTCGCGATTGTAATTAGGACATTATATGAAGAAATATGCCATAAAGAGTGGTTTTTGAATTCTTGAAATGTGAAGTGTAACGCATGAGGATTTGAAAGTGGCCATTTTTTTTAATCTGTGAAAATCGCACATTTTGGAGACTGAATATGTCGCATTCATCAGAAGGATTATGTACCTTAAGCAAGATTATATAAATTTTGCTACGTTTTGTGTAGCTGTTATTGAAAATAACTGTAGCGGCTTCTATTTCACTTGTTTGCAATACAGAAAAACTACATTGCTGTGGTCCGACATCTTAGAAAAGAAACTTGGTATGCGAGAATTTCGTTCGCATTCGTCTTAAGTATGTGCAATTTAGAAAAGTTTAGTTTATTGTGTAGGGTAAAAAGCGCGAGAGTTATATGCCTAAAGAGACGAATGCCTTCGTAGAAGACTTTCGAAGGGAAATTGCCTTAATTACGCTAGTTATCATAAATTAAGGAAAAATCACAAAAATAGCAATAACTCCCTCAAAAATAATCCAAACCGTGCAAAGTTTGAATATGTTGCCAAGTAAGAGTAGCTGAGTAAAACTGCAATATGCAAATTAGTGGCGGTGCACTCGGAATACGTCATCTGCGAGGAGCATAAAAGTCCATGTTTGAGAGTAAGCCCATATATTTCGCAGTGATAGTAACATCAGAAATCTCAGATAGCAATTCGTAACAATGAGTTCCAGGCTTCATTTGCCTGCAGAACTACGGTGGAGAGCCATTGGGAGACTAGACGCAGGACAAAGTCTAACAGAAGTAACCAGGTGGCTAAATGTGAGTTCTGTGGTTCATAGACTTTGGAGGGAATTTCAAATCACAGATTCGGCATTTAGGAGGTTCAACCAAGGACAGCCAACTGCTACGACGAGCGCTGATGACCGATATTTGACATTATGTGCACGCAGGAATAGAACCGGTACTCGGACTCTTCTTAGATCCTCCCTTGCTTCAGCCACCGGAAGGTTGGTGTCAATGTCAACTGTGCGTAGAAGGCTTCTCGAAGGCGGTCTGCATACGAGGCGACCAGCCATCTGCGTGACGCTCACGTCACGCTATAGGAGGGACCGTTTGCAGTGGGCACAACAACATGTCCACTGGATGCCTGATCAATGGAGGGCTGTTCTCTTTACGAATGAGTCCAGGTTTAGTCTAGAAAGCGATAGTAGGCGTTATTTGATATGGAGAGAACCTGGAACCCGTTATCATCCGTCAAATACCCGTGAAAGAGATGCATACGGAAGAGGCAGTGTCTGTGTTTGCGGTGACATCTCTTTGGGTGGACGCACAGACCTCCATGTCTCTCCAAGGGGAATCGTGAATGCTCAGGTTTATAGAGATGACTGATAGACCGCATAAGTGAAAGCATCACACATCGCTGTATGTGCTGTATTGCTTCTAGAGACGATCATATTCCATACTGAAGGTACTTTTCCTATAGCAAACTGACGCCTTCGATTTGTTCATTTTACACATGTGCTAATTTCTATACTGCTACAGTTGTCTGGTAATTTCTTTTTATGTTGTTTGATACCTTACTATGTGTTGTATATTGTGGGTAAGTTTCATAAAATTCTACACGTGACTTCAGAAATCGTGATTTTTGTGATTTTTCCTTAATTTATGATAACCAATGTATATTGAGAAAACCATGAAATCCCCGCGAAGCAAACCATTTCACCTCCATAAATTACCCTTATTCAGTTACAAGTTAAACTAGGCGTTACTTTGATTCCGTGAGTCAGTAATCACCGCTAGAATAACTAAGCTCTTAAAGCAATCTAGACACAGAGATATTTTTTATTTATTCTACGTCGTGTCTTGTGAGGGTTAAGTTAAAATAACGCAGTACAAAGGTATAAGTTCCCTGGATCTGAATGAGAACGCAAGTTTGCCCGAAAACTGTTCCTAATTATAGTGTCTAACTTATTCTAACAAAGACTACAAGAAAGACCGCTAACCATAACTCAAAATTCTAACTTAACCAAACCAAATCTATCTTGTGACTTTCAATCTAACATGAGAGAGCGGTCACTCGCGAGGAGAGAATTTTCGCCACAGTTAGTATCAGTTTGAATGTGAAAATTCTGACACAGCTCGGCTATACGCTATTCGTCTAACTATATAGTAGAATTGCCTGCTACTCAAATCTGCATAAATTGTGGACTGAGCGAATCTCGTGGCGAAACGGGGCAAAAGTAAAGGTGTAAATGAAATAAAACTTCTTTGTGAAACTCAAACATGATGCCACAGTTCTTATCCACTCGACCAATAATAGATTTAATAACTAGGATGTTTGTTTTCTGCTATGCATTAATTTGCATTCTTTATTGTTTTATGGCTTTTATTGTATAAACATATTTGAGATACTGTTATAAGCTCCTCTGATAGACATTCGTTTTATTCTTTTCTGCTGAAGTTCAATGTACTTCAGTATCTACATCTTCACCTGTCAATTAACCTGAAGCATTGCTAATTCAGCAAGCAAATTTAGCTTATCTAGAATTTGAAACTTTTTAAGATCACTTTAAGATTAGAAGCTTTTTTTTCTTAAGTTGTCGGTGTATAGGAAACACCAATGAAGCACCACATTGCTTTAAAGGTTGAATATTTGTAAATAGTTCAGGGAATGATGTCTCTTAAAATAAATAAATGAGGCCATTTTAAAGAAATGACTATGAAATTTATAAAGAAAGCAACAATCAAAATCGCGGAATTACCATTTCCATAGTAGTAGGATTATAGTAACCTCCGATAGTTAAATTTTAAAAGATAATAATGAGTGTTTGGACATCTCTTTCAGTACATTCAGACAGGCTGTTCTAATTTTACTGCACATCAACTCTCAGGTTTATTAAAATGTCATTTTGCGTAAAATGAAATAGCAAATTATTAAAAAATTTCACCTAAGGCATTCTGATCCTTGACATGGAAGAACTATGTTACGATTGTGTGAACTTTTTCATCCTAATGTGTGTGTGAAGACATCCGTTAAAGGAAGCTGTTCATTATAAACAGCTGTTTACAATAAGTTTCAGTCCTCCTGTATATATCATAGTTTAGTTTCAAGAATTTTGAGAGCTTTTTCAAGTAACTACCATGCTCCTTACAATTAGGCACATAGCCCTCGAGCAGTTTGTCATAATTAAATAAATCAAACCAAACCATTCTTCTTACAGCTTTGTGTAACAGTTTAAAGCCTTATGGTATGGAACATTATCCTTGTGGGTTTGGGCATTTCTTAAAGGAAGTCGATGAATATTTAGGGGTCTGTCTGATCAGCACGGATGCTGATCAAGCGAAAAACTAGCACCAAGATTTTTAATATTTAAATGCTGCTCTGTAGATATTCGAGAACCTAGGAAATATATCCCAAATAATTACATTACATCATATCTATCAACCTGAACATATGACACTAGCCAACTGTGGTACATTACTTCTTGTTATTTGCTCCATATCCTGGCTTGTCGATTTACATGTGAATTGAAACTTGAATTTTGTCGAACCTAGCAGCTATTTCTAATAATTTTAGATCCATTTTTGGGGACTTGTTCTCACTGTAGACAAAATGTTTGGTTTCTATGCCATCTATGTTAGGTGAATTGGATTCGATAGATCATTTGCTGTAAAAGCCAATTAGGGACTATGTGCGGCATGTTATGTTATATATAGAAAAGAGTTATGGTGTTAGAAGAAATATTTCTTCCAGTGTCCGCTAATGAGCTGCGCAGTATTTTGCGAATCCACCCTACGGTTCATCTCTTTTTTATAATCTCATATAGTCGAAGTTCCCCTTAGTCATGAAACCATATGTTTTCATCTTCTTGATGATGGTGTTTCGCTTTTTGCACCTTTCAATTAGTACACTGGACACATTTGTCTTAGAACATTCGGCCAAATTTACAGTACTAAAACAACTCATCTAACAAGTTAACAGAAAACTTCATTATCGATTCATTTTCGAAGTCACTTTAGTAAAATTTTTCCGTGTTACAGCTCTACAACAGTGGACTACTGGAGAGCTATAACATAAAAAAACTTATTTAAGCGACTTCGAAAATGAATCGATGATAGAGTTTTCTATTAACTTGTAATTCCGTTTCTGAGAGATTTAAAAAAAATTATTTCATAATTGTTTGTATCTGTCAGAAGTATATTTAATTAATATAAAGACTACTTTACAATTTGCATTTTCAGTGCATATATTTATTCGATATCAAAAATTAATTTAGTGTGATATTATAGAATAAATTAGTACTCATTCAAATGCTAGAAACCAATACACAGGAATTATTGAAATAAAAAATTCCCTTGATTGGCTAATAGCCAGTGAAATACTTTCTCCATCTGCGCGTAAACACATACACGCACGCAATGGATTCTTGTTTATTCAGAGTTTTAAGATATAAGAAGACTGACCGAATTATCAAAACTATTCTGTAACATCTCGTTTAATAGGTTTTACTGAATAAAGAAATAGAAAAGTAGCTTTTTAACCTTGTGTATTATTTTCATATACCTCCATAAATAAGTACATCGCAATGAAAAAACAACTAATTAGTTGTTGCCTATTTAAGTAGCTCTATAAGTTTTGGGTATTTTGGTCAATTTTTCTATATTTAGGTAGAAAGAAGTATCTTTTTTCAGACAGGTAGACAAAGTTACTTTTTTATCCTATTTTTAGTGCTATTTTCATTTTAAATCAGCCATATTGCATTTTCAAATTTTGGATTTCCAATGTATAAATTGCATAATGCAAACGTGTAATACGTTTTTTCGAGAAAATATTAACTACTCAAAATCACGGCTAAAGGCTAAGAGTAGTGTTGAAAGCGTTGTTGCCGTAACAAGGGCGTGCAGACAATGAGATCGACATACATGCACACATACGCACACACACACACAACACACACACATGTATATATATATATATATATAAGAAGTCTGCTGATATATTTTTTGAGAATAAACAAAAAAAAACTCTCCCCCGATTTCTATGAATATTTTACTGCACTTTTCAGCTAGACTTGGATTTATGACTGAAAAAACAATCTGCAACTCAGTTTTTCAAATACTAGGCAAAATCTAAGTGTAGGTCACAGTGTAGTATAAAAATGAAAGACAGTGCATATATAAAATAAATTTACTGTAACCCTGGATGAGATTTCATGCCCTTACTTATTGTTGTAGTTTTATACAAAATAAAGTATTCTTGGTACGATGTGTGTCTCTTTTCGCTTTATTTATCCATTTTAAAGGCTGTGTCTATCAGTAAAGTATAAAATGTAATTCAGAATTCAGTAGACTAATCTAGAAAGGAAATAAATGAGAAACAAAATGATCTAAAGAAACAGAAGGAACGAGAGGCATAAAAAGCATTTGATAATGGTAGTACAAATGCACGGTTTTAACCATTAAGGTAACTGTAAGCAATTTTAATTAACAATTTTAACCACTAAACTATAGTAAATATGCTTAGAGAACTAAGCAACAGTCAGCGAGACTTCAAGGAATGTTAAACAGTATTATTAATGAGTTCTTGATGTACTGAGGATGTGAAATATCCAGTGAATTAATGCAATGTTTCACAAGTCTAGTGATCATAAACTCTTATACTCATCAGAATAAACAGCTGTTGTAAGCGAATAAACCCTGAACGATCCCAGATGAATAGTGTTATAAAACATCTTGTTTACACTTTAAATGTAGACTTCTTTTAATTTAAAAGATTTATAAAGGTATCGTAAAGGCGACTAAGCGGCTCCAATGTGATATTTTTGTCGATATTAATATGCAGACATTAGTTGTAGTTTGCAGGAGAGCGACTTCCTCCGCTCAAAATATTCTGAGACGTTTTCTTCTCACTCTGAATGAAGCTACTCAATTAATTTTAAAACATGTTTTAGCAGAATCATTTGAGGTCATTAGCTCAGGTCTTCGTCTTTTTTCCTTAATCTCCATTACACTCTGGAGAAGCGTAATTGATTTCGAAACACATGGGCTTGAGAGCAAATCGGGATCATTAAGTTTGGTCATCAGCTCTCGCTCCAGATATGTTGGTGCACTTAGGTTGAATTATAAAAGTCTAATTACATATTTTACGCCGTATTAATGCAATTAGTGTGAACCTTTAGACAAGATTGGCGAAATGGCTGATTTCCGGAAGCTTGTAACCCTTTATTCATTAAGAAGATGGCATTCACGGGCAAATCTTAATGTTGGCTGAGGAATAAGGAAATAATAATAATAATAATAATAGTAGATAACTTTATTTATCTGAAGACTGGCATTAAATAGAAAAAATGTAAGCTTACGTTGGCTGATTTGTATCTGATATACCTTTTACAAAAGCAAAGAAAGCAAGGTTAAGCCTATAAAAATTGCTTACCATGTGATACTTGTTAATTAATCTAGTAAAAATTAAAGAATCCTCTTTAATTTTATACAGAACTCAGCGTGTATCGTATTTGTTCAACAAATATTTCTCTCACACCTTTACGCACCATGATTATTACTTTAAAGTTAGATTTCCTTTCTTTCAGCGAAGCGCTGACATGCCATATGCAGCTATTAGCATTTCCGAAGAAGCATTTCGTGCAAATTTTCCTTTCCGGAAAAGAAAAATCTCTCTTATCTACAAGTTATAAGCTGCCATTAAAAAGTTAAGGATAAAAGAGAATCTTCCTTTATTACATTCAGAAATATGAGCATGAAATACAATTAATAGTAAGTACATTAATGCAAGCTGAGATCATTTACGTAATTGAAGGTTATATCTCATTTTTAAAAGTACAGTGTAGAGTTATTATTTTTTTAAAGCAGTAAACCTAAAAAATCAGAGGTGCCCTCGCGGGGATTCGAACTTCGGATCTTCAGACTGCCAGCCGGACGTGCTTCCATTTACTTCACGAGGACATACGCTATACTCCTTATATACTCCAACACTAAAAGGGCGATTGGAGAGGTGGAAATCGTGACGGGGACGAATTATTATTATCTACCACATTTCAGTTCATGCGCCATTTATGAATGACTATTGAAAGTATTTGGAGAGAGAAACGAGAGAAAGCAAGAGACGCCTTAATTGGGATTCGAACTCCAAACCATTCGGTTGCTAGCCAGACGAATTTCCAATTCCACCACGAGGTCAAGTAGTAAAAAAGCAGAAAATTCCTTGCAGCTTAGGTTTTAGCAGTGGAATTCCAGTAATGAAATAAAAACTGCCAATTTCGAAGAGATATTAGGAGATATAGAAATTTTATGCCTGAAATATTCTACATAATATCTTTGAGAAATCATTTACTTCATGCATTAGTTGCTTGGAAGAGAACGAATCTATCACATGATTTTACAAAACGGTTTAATATTACTTGCAGTATCAACAACAGACTATCCAGTAAATTTCTTGGCGAGTGTGTAGTTTCAAGACGTCGCTCACTGGTTTCATTACCTCTTGACGATTCCTTTCTAGATGTTTCAACTAGTAAAACAACAGCAAACACCTTGCTATCGATCATTTTATAACAAGAGAAAGACATAAATCTTTTTCTAATGGAAAAAGAAGGCTTTAGTTACAAAGACAGTTTACCAGTGCAGCTTCTGTGTGTATTGCATTAAATCATAGAAACAAGGCAGCTCGACTACGTTAGTGTCTCATAGGGCAGTAATATTCCCACAGACGAATCTGGGTGTTGTCTACATTGTGACTCTTGATGTGGCACGTCTAGAGAGTGTAAAGATCATGATACAACCAAAACAGTATACTCAAAAGGGAGAAAGTCTCTCTTATTTGTTGTTTCTAGTTTAGGCGGGAATCTCTTGGGGACCCACATTTTCTTCTAAGTGTCCCTACTGGACCACTGAATGCTCTGGTGTACTGGGGATCAGCATGTAACAGCATATACATGTTGTTTAATTTATAGCAATACCCAGTCACTTACAGCAGTTATAATCAATAATCAATTGATATTTGGGAGATAGACATTTTAGCAAGGACTAGCCAACTTGATCATCAATCCTGAGTTCGATTAAATTTTTATGGGATCACTTAGGTAGATGAGTAGCTGCGCTGTCCTCGCTTCTTAACCCTTTGACTACGAATATAAGAAAACATTAACCCGTCTTTTATCCAAGTGAACAAAATTTTTCATAAATAAGGTAAATTTAGCATTTGGGATTTTTTTTGACTAACGGTTTTCAAGCCGTCCGAACCGTAGTTAATGGTGGGATACGTATGTTCCACGCGTAGCGATTGACTTATTATAAGCCCACCTATTATCCTGGAAAACTTTCTTATATGAAATAGATTTTACATCGTATGGTACAGGGTAAAGCATTCTTTGCATAACCCAACATTAATCATTGGGCAACTCCTATTTGTTCTTTTCTCTATGCTCCTTTGTGTACAACGAGCACAGCCGCATCTTGATTTTCCAGCTATTGGAAGATTATCCCCAACATTCAGGAGACTCTAAGTACTTTTTAACTCAGGAGTAATTTTTAAAGCTTTAGTGAGACATATATGTCCGTTAGTAGTCAAATTGTTAACAAGAACAGTTGAATGAACTGAAAAAGGAGTTCAGGTATGCACGAGCTCTTCTCTGGACTGAAATAACTAATAATTTGACCAATAGCGGAGTGACAGATGTGAGACTGACGTTCGAGAGGGATGGCTTCCACGTATGAGTTTATTTTTGTTGTTATTGTTAGAAAAAAGTATTGTCTGTTGATCGCTTATGATTTTCGTGAATTTTTTAAATTTTTTTTCAGAATTGCAAATTGTAAAATCACTTAAAAGTGCAGTAAATTATTATGCTATTTAAGCATGAGCTAATTTTTTACCTTATCTATCTAAAAAAACATAGCCCGAAAACTGCTTCTTCTTTAAAGTTTGAAACGTTATGTAAGTATAAAATAAGTTTTACATAGATATATTGTCATTTATAGTTCAATGGAGTTTATAATTTAGCTTAAGCTTTTTTTTTGTGCATCTATTGCTTGAAAAACTTAGGTACTTGATGGAGCCTTTAGATCTTAAACAACAGCGGTAGAAAGGAGGGCAAATTTAAATATATGCTATAAATGTATATATTTTTATATTCGAATATTTACATACATCTATGTATAAAAATGTAAACCAGCAAATCTTGTTTTCTTGTCTTCAAGTCTTGTTCCTGTACATTTTGCATAAGATTGTTTGGTTGTTTTAAAATGCCTGAAAATGCCAGGATGTTGTAACAGTTTTCGTTATTATAAGATAAATGAATAACTATTAATACATTCTATACTTTATCTGTGGTATCTAAATTTACTAAATGTCACACTTTTATCCTTAATCATTGCGCTTGCTGGCTTAAGTTCTTTTAAGACATGAATATTTTAATTTATTCGAGATTCATTTCTTGGGTTCGTTTAGATTCGAGTTTAATTAGAATTGTAAGAAAATCTCTGACACAAAGCTAAAAATCATTGCATGTTGGGAATTTTGGTTCTGCGGCCATTTAGCTTATTGTACTTTTAGATTTAATGCAAAGAAAATTGTTAATCGTTTCAGATATACATTCAAGGCAAAATGAGAAATTTTTGCTATTCCACAATAAAATTAATCTTGTTTTGGTTATTTAAGTGCACGCACGTTTTCTTCCTAAACTCTTTATTATAAGATCCTATACGACATTTTTTTAACTGAGTTAAAATAAAAGCAGAGAATTAAAAACCTAGTGAACTGTTTTCTAGTACTAGAAAGCCGAAACATATAAACTTCCTAATAGCTGCTATGGGATTCATTTCTTGCAACCAGAAATATCAATCTACACCTATGCAATTTAATTCTGAGCCTACGATTTCAAAGGCGTTTCTCTTCTGACATGGGTAATGTTCTCAATAATTTTGCTCAATAAATCTGGCTCTAAAGTTCCATTAAATAAAGAACAAGAGACATAACATTGTGTTGATACAGTGCCGGGGGGGAAATTATGCAGATTTTTTTCACAGCTTTTTCCCTGAATTATATGTGTCATTTACAGATAGGTACAAATGTTCCTAGTGTTCTGATAAAAATATGAAGGTCATAATAAAGCTTCTGAAAAATCTGTTCTTTTTACAACAAAGGTTATAAAAGTTATCTATTTATTAAACAAATGCACAGTATTTTTTGATCGATATAATTTCAATAATTGTAGTTAATGTTCTTTAAATCCATAATGAAGTCATCATATACCATACGCATTGGCTACATTTTTATTATGAGTTATACCTGAAATATGCTAAATTTAGTCAAAAGTATACTTAAGCAATTTTATCGTCAAAAAAAATTATCTGTTGTAATCTATGCTAATAGAGACGAAGTTCTCCCCCCCCCTTCCAAAAAAAAAGATAAAATTCGTACATTATGAACGATTCGTTTAACGTTGCTTTATAGAATAAAATTAATAATGTAAGATGTTATCTATGTGACTTAAATAAAAAAAAAGTCGGATATTTCGTGATTCAACTAAGTATGAATAGGGTTTTTCAAGTAAAATATAATAAAATCCTAGCCGAATAGGACAAAAAAATACGGTTGGTATATTGGTAGGATCTGTTTTCTACGTGCAATAAGTACATACTATGCCTAAAAGTAATTATATTTGCAAGTTAGGTCGATAATTTTCTTCTCCTGGTAACGTACTTTAAAAGAAACGAACAAAAAAGAGACATAAAAACTCTCAGTTTTAGGTTTCTTCAAAACTTTTATATTTCTTATTATTTTTTTCTTGCATAACAGTAATAAAGTTTCATAAAAATGCGAGCTAATTACATTTTTTTCGTCCGTATAGAATAAAATGCTTACTTGTTTCCATATTATGTAGAGGCAAAACTACAAACGAAGTTGTAAAATTGGAATAGAATAAACGCCGTGTTGCTTACAAACTTGAAAATTATTGGCTTCAGCTCTTGCTTTTCTGTAAAAAGTCAGAAATAGAAAACTTATGTAATTATTGTTAATTCTCTATGTCCTCGCTGTGATCATTCGCATGCCAGGGGGCTGGCGCCTGTCATTGGTCAAAGATGTTGAGCAGTGATTTTGATGAAATGTCTTTGGCTATTGCGGCCTTGGTCGACTGGATCGCAGACTTGATCGAGAACTTGAGGGGAATGGAATCCGAGGGTCTGTTATACATTTTTCTTTTTCATCAATAATTCGAAAGGAGTTTTAAATCAACAGATTTTGAATATCGCGAAGATATTAGTCAACCCTATTCTAGCTTTATTTAGTACCTTATTTGAAATTTGAACCCGAATCTGTCGCAGTTGCAGCCAGCCTCTCTTAACTGCCAGATAAAGAGACAATTTCTTAACAGGATTTTGAAATCAGAACTGGCTCGCTAATTGTTTTTCAAAATTCAACTTAAACTCTAGTGATTACAATATACAGGTAGCGAATTTATTTCATTGTAATTAAACAGTTTTGCTTGTTCATTCTTATTACTTCGTTACAAGAGAAATCTCACAAATAAGTCTGCATCATCAATGTGATCGAAATTTATAAACAAAGCGATATTAATCAGTAAATCTTACAAATACCAAAGGTAATTGTAGTGGAATCTCTTGACTTTTTGTTATCAGATTCATATACTATATATCGTGGTTGCAATTCCTAATATTGTTGAACAATTGCCTTGCTTTGATTCCAATTTAATTTTAACTTTAGATGCTTCAAGTTTAATTCATATGCCTATATACATGGAAATGGTAATTCTCAATAGTCTGATTATCTACTCATCCAGCATCAAGCATGATAGGCCCAAATTACTGGAAGAATTATTTAATACCATATATTATTATAGCTGTATCTAAATAGTTTATTTTACAGAAACATTTAATTTAATGTGATGCATGAATTCAGTTCTCCCTCAGACTCAATATGATTTTTGCTGTATCATATAATATGATAAATAAAATTACAGTCCAGTATTAATTCCTGCGAAACACTGTTTTTTTAAAAAAAACCGTTTTTCCTGAGCTTAAAGAATTATCTATCTAGAATGATCTGGTTTCATTTTACCATGTTATTTGTACATATAGACTGCCATGATTAATATTACTTAATGCAATATTAATCATATGTGCAAATGTATGTATGTATGAATGCAAAATCCTCCTAAGTATTGCTGATAGCAGATATTGATAGCAGATTTGATATATATTTTATATCTCATCATGGGATGATCAAAGCTTATAGCAGTTTGATACACTCTGTGATTGGCGAGCCAATGAGATGGATTGCCTTTATATTCTGAAAAATAGGTTTTATTGAAACTCGTTAGAAAATTTTGAGAGTGTGTATTAGTGATCAAGTCTCGTTTATTGTAATTATCCTAACAGGTACAGATTCCTGCATGTTGAACTGGAAAGAACCTACATTAAGTTGAAAAAGCGAGCATCTTGTGCATGCTTGATATTACTGTAGTTAAATATATGTCGCTCGTTTTTGAAATGTTACACTGATATGTTTTAACGTGTGTAATGTGTTCTAATAGAATTTTTTAAAACATTGGTGGAACCTTTCGAAACCTAAGGCGTATGATAATTAACTCTGCATATATTAAAGTTACCTGGCAACATATAAAGTTCCAGTTATTTCCACTTGTTTAAAAAGTCTTTAGACGATCAGCTTTTTCAATCGATTTCTTATTGCTTGCTTATTCGCTCCTAAATGTCCCCCTTTGGTCATTGAATCAAACACTCCTTCTTCGGTATCTCCTTCTGTCACTAGTGTAAACCGCTAATATGGTAGACATAGTTTTACTTTAACTACAACAACAGAATTTAGTTTTGAAGCATACACAGAAGTGAAGACTCTTTTATTACATCATCTTGATATCATTATGAGAGCGTGTACTCTTTTAACACTGAAATGTTTTCAACTAATTTTGTTATTCACTTCTTTACCGTTCTAAAACTTTTTCATAGTAGATCCTTTACAGCCATTGACTAAAGTAAAGCCACCGTATGAAATTAGACTTAAGTATCGCGTCGTTTTATTTTCCTCATTATTTGTGGCATCAAAAGGAAATGAAAAAGGGAACATGTTAATTTACTACAGCAGGAAAAAAAATACGCCCTAATTTAATGATGACGGATCAGATATTTAAAAATGCAAATCGATGCAAAAAGGCTACAGAAGTATGATAAATACATGGCTTATGTAAATTACATAAAAAGGGATGAACATGAACCTTAAACAGAGTGATCAATCTTATCAATATATACATAATTTAATATTATAAATAAGTAAAAAAGATAGATTAAAAAATTAAAAAACGAGAGATCGAATTACTCAAACTGTAGTCAGATATTATTTTAAAATTAAAAAATGTAAATTTACGTTCTGTACATCAAATTATAAATCAACTTACTGTAGCAAACACAACCTAACAACCCAATTTTCTGCTTATCAAAAAAAAAATGCAGAGTTTATGCGACAAATGAGAAATAATAAAACTTTATTTCTAAATAAAGCAGAATTACGTACTAATAATATTATAAACTGTGCCTAACGGGTGAAGTTACTATTCTTCTCATTGCCTACGAAAATTTAAGGTGCAATGTATTTCTTAAGTGAAAATTGCGAGAGTAGAACTAAAATAGGATCTTACAGTTCATAACACTAATGCTGTTGCACAAAAAGAGAGCTATAATTTCTTGTCTTGTTAAAAATACTGAGAAAATACGTATTTTACAGGAATAACTAAAATGTTTGTAGTAGCTTTGTATGAGTGTCATAAACCTCAGCTTTTGTGTGTGACATGACATTTATCTTTCAATATATTTGAGCTTCCTTGCGAGATATAAGAAAATATTACTCTGTAATTTTGAAGCTTGGCTTGATAGCAAGCTTAAGAATTCCAGAATTATTCATAAATGATAAAACAGTTTACCGAAACAAAATAAACATTCAGCCGAATATTAAAAACCTTCTATTGTTTTCCCAAAAGGAAAAAATCCCAAACATATACCAGAATATTTTAAAGCCTTTATTTCATAAATGTTACTTTTTTGTAATCTTAGCCTAAGAATATAGTAGTAATTGCATTATTGTTCTCTGTTTGTAGGTGATCTGGAACCAGTGTTGGCGACAACTCTTTCAAGCAAGCATCTTTTTTGTGTAACGCGTGCAACTGGTAAGAATTTTGAGCTTTTTAATATTGTATAATTCAACGTTTTAAAATTTTTTATGGTTACCTCCCACTTTCTTACAGTTTTACTAAAATGTATGCAAATTTAGTGTTTGTTTTACTGGGAAAGTTGGCTTAGTGTTTCCAAAAGTAATTAAAGAATTAATTACCTTGAGAATGCATGTATTCATGAGTTTCATATTTTTATTAGTATTTTATTTTCATGAACTTTCGTAAATTGTTGTTTTTCAGAACTGTTTATCTAGGTTAATTTATTGCATAAAATTATCGCATAAAATAATGCACTCTTTATGAAGTCTTTGAATGTACCAATGCTTCGAAATGAGTTTTAATGATTTTAAGACTAAAAATAATATAGACAATAAAAAATTAAGCATCAAAACCATATTAAAATAATCTAAAATTAAATATAAAAACAAGGAAAGGGATATCTTTTATGATATTACTTCATATTGTGTTTTCAAGCACAAAAGTAAAATTAATTGAAGTTTTATTAAGAGTTTGATCCGTTATTCTTCGAAAAATCAGTTAAGTAATTTTATAAATTAGTTTAAAATTTTTTAAGTTATTTGGGTTTTACTCTTAAGGACCGTGTTTAATAAAACAGAAATTATTTACGCTTTATTTTATTATGTTTTCTGAATCATCATTTCATCGTAAATTTATAATGTG
Source organism: Stegodyphus mimosarum (assembly GCA_000611955.2). Classification (NCBI taxonomy): domain Eukaryota; kingdom Metazoa; phylum Arthropoda; class Arachnida; order Araneae; family Eresidae; genus Stegodyphus; species Stegodyphus mimosarum. Next base: position 419,263 of record KK113119.1, on the reverse strand, counting down.
TGCAATGACGAGTAAAAATGCGTATGTTAAAAGGTCCTAAAATGAAACGTTGCGGGGGAGTGGAGGAACTATTTTATTTGAAAAAAGTTATTTAGTTGCAAGCGGCATTATGTTTTATAGCACAGATCGACAAACAGGATGGGCTTGAGTTAGATGTATTTTGTTGGTGTCCGCCGAAAACATCGCGGCAAAAATATCGCGGAGAAAACAACGCAAGGCGAAAACGTAGTAGTACAAAACATCGTGAGAGAAAAGAAAGCAAAGAGAAAACATCGCAATTCTAAAACATCGGGGTACAAAATATCATGGTCGAAAATAAAGCGGTTCAAAAACTTTGCAGTTAAAAAACACCGTCGTCCAAAATATCTTGGTAAAAAATAAAGTTCCTACAAATGATCGCATGATGATAAAATCGCATATATGGAAGTTAAGACGGATATTCTTGTTCTTTTCATACTTTTTAATGAACTAATAAATTCTTTTCATACTTTTTAATGAACTAATAAATTCTTTTCATACTTTTTAATGAACTAATAAATTTCTGCTGAAAACTAAGAAACTTAAGAATTTAAAATTGAAAATGAGTAGAAAAGTATTGCAAGTCTATAGCACTTAAGAATTTTAAATTTACATAGTTAATTAACATATGTTATTAATAAATTAATCTTCTTTTATAAAGTTTTGCTGCTAATTTTTTATGAAAAATACAATATAAAAATGTTTAGAAAAAAGAAGATAAATAAGTGCATGCGGTTGCCTCTATAAAAATTGCTTAGTTAATTATCAAATAGTTTTCTTTTGCATTTGTTAATCTGTTATTGTTTTAGTGAAAATTATATCTTGTTTTGTTTCCGTTTATTCTTAAAGTGTCGTTAACATTTTCATTTTCTTTCCCTCTTGAGCTCTAAAATCATTAATCGAAAATGCATTTACAACTTTTAAAACCTGAAACACGCATGTGGACGATGTGATCGTCTTGAGTACGATATTTTCGACACCGATATTTTTAAATTGGGAAGTTTTTGAACCGCTTTATTTTCGATGATGATAATTTGTACTGCAATGTTTTCTCTTTACTTTCTTTTCTCTGACGATGTTTTGTAGCACGACGTTTTTGCCTTGGTATGACTGCGTTGTTTTCTCCGCGACGTTTTCGTCCGCGATGTTTTTGCCACGACATATTTGGCTGTGACCTGTTTTGTTTGGGAGGGCACTCTAGGACTGTCTGCCTAAGGAAGGGATGCTTCTGAGAAGGGTACTCTAATAGAAACTGGCTCATATCTACGCCAAAAGTCAGTTTGAAACCAAAGATTGCTACTGGATGACACCGTGGGCCCTCATGTTTATCGGATGTGCCACTGAACATACCGGCTGCATGACTGCACAATGACTCGACGCCAGAGACCATCTGCGGCTACAGAAAATAGTTTCTGGCAACATGTCGAAATCTCGTAGGCCGACTTACTTCAAATGCGCATGCCCTATGTATTATTCTTTTGCATAACCGAGTGGTAGCAATTATGATTGCTACCTCATTTCATTACTGAATACTGATTTCATTACTAATTTTGCAAGTCGAACCAAGGCATAGTTTCTTATTTTTCGTAGTGTTTCTATTTTAATATCTAGCAGTCTATTCAAGTGAGGGAAAAAATTAATCACATGTAAAATAAAAATGAAATTTAAATTTTTTAAATCTTTTTAAAGTAAAGTGTATTTATAGTTTCAGAAAAGGACTTCAATTACGCAACGTCCGCATTCTTCTGTAAATCTCTTCTCGTGCACTTTTATGGAGAACTCTATTCTATGCACCTATGACCCATCATTTTTAATTTAGATATTAATGTGAGTTTATTAACTATTAATAAGATTTAGTAATGTTTAAATCGTCCCGATGCAGAGAGGGGAAAATAATCTTGTTTCAAATGGATGTTAGGGGTCTTTTAATATGTACCGTTAAGGGAAATCCAATTCCGACGAATTCCCCCTTTTAAGAAGAAACATTTCCGAGTAGCCTAAGAACCTATTAATTTATAAGCAGGAGAAGTTTATGCTGTCTCCTAGATTGAAAAAAAGAAAAAAGAAGAAGAAGGGGGAAAATGGACGCAAATATGGTCCGAAGGGGTAGAATCTTTAGGCATCATTTTAAACTTATCTTGTTTCTGTCGAATCCCAGACAACAACAATAGCAACAATAAAAAATAAATTAAGGGATGCTAATATAGCCTACCATTTCATATGCAACGTGCACTTTATTTTTAAAGGTGCTTTTGTGTTGTCTTTGAGCTTAAATCCGTTTCTGAACCACATGAGCGTAGGTTACTCAAAAAAAAAAAAATGAAGATATTAAGAAAAGGAAACTTAACAGCGCTTTCAGTTTGGAAAGAGTCCAAAGATTTTGAGTTAATATATGTTTTTATAAATACGCAAAACCTGTTTTTAGGCATTAAAAATGAGTTTAACTATGCACTTGTTGGAGCTGTGTATTCATTTAATGGGAGAATGGGCTATTTTGTGAAAGGTATTCACACGTTTTAAAGTGTGGTTTACAGCAAATAGCGACAAAATTCTTCTTTTAGATTCTAATGCGTTGGTAATGGGCTAAAACTGAAAATAATGTATGCGCTTATTCTCTTTGAAAATTTAAACGAGTTCTTAACACATTCCCACCCATTCTGCAATTTCATTTAAAATATAGTTAAGATATTTTATTATTTTATTCGTGCATTCGTTGTTTTTATTTATTTATGATTATTTTTTGAAGTAATTTATTCTGAAAACATAGCTAAGCGAAGAGTTGAAAAATTTGACGGCAAGCCTTAAAGCGCGTAGAATGCCTCGTTCCGTAAACGTATTCTCAGAACAAAACAAAAAAAAAGTTTCTAAACTGAATTCTCTTTTAACAAAGCAACTATAACGATGCTTTATTTTTTATGATTTCGTAAACAACGCATGAAAATCGCATTTTAAGAAAGGTCTGGTTTTATTTTTAAACGCCATATTGTATAGCCGGTGGGTAAAAACTAGATTAAACATTTCTCGGGACAAAATTTGAGCTGCTTTTCTTTCAATTATTTTAGTGCGTAGAAGTTTCGAATTCGCATATGTAATAGCAAAGATAATAACATGCACCGACAGGATTTATTATGCAGTAAATAAATATTTTTTGCTATCCTGTAAGGAATTTCTCTCTGTAATGATTTAAATAAAAAAAATGAAGTATTTTTTTCTTTGGCTAAGAAACGAACTACATGATATAATTATTTATATTTCATGAAAAAAGTTTCCATTTTACCGAGTACAAGTAGAATTTCTACGGTGGTTTTTCTTTCTTTCTTTTTTTTTTTTTTTTTTAAATGCTTACTTCATCGGAGTGAGAAAAGTCTCTTGTCTCTTTGGGGGCGGGAGTAGTCTAGCTCATGGTGAAGATAAGCTAAAAAATACCCTATGTAATTTTTCAATATACTTCGACGGTAATGTTATTTAATTAACAATCCCGTAATAGCTGTTCATTAATACTTTGTCATTTAGTTTATTAGGTATTTATCCCGCCTTCTTAGCATGCCTTCGTGGAGCACACTCGGGGCGTATTCTAGAGGTCCGAAGTTCGAATCCCGGCGAGAACATCGTTTTTCACGTCTTACGTCTCAGAAATAGCCTAATGTTTCAACAGTGGCGCCCGAAATAAAAAAGGTGGTGGATGATTATTCTCTACCAGAAGGATTTGGCGATTAAGTCTCCTAATCCCCAGTCGCCCTTTAAAAGGGGGAGTATATAAGGTAATTCTGCCACCTTCTTAGCTTCGAGGTGTAATGGCAGCACACTCGGCGCGTATTCGAGAGGTCCGAGGTTCGAATCCCGGCGAGGGCACTGCTCGTTTTTCACGTCTACCGTCTTCGAAATAACATAATGTTTTACAGTGGCGCGCGAAATAAAAAAGGTGGTGCATGATCATTCTCTACCACAAGGATTTGGCGACTGGGTTTCCTAATCCCCAGTTGCCCTTTAAAAGGGGGAGTATATAAGGTATTTCTGCCGCCTTCTTAGCTTCGGAGTGTAATGGTAATGATTCCAAATAACCTAATGTCTCTACAAGTTTATTTATTATAAGTTCTTGATTAATATTACAGGGTAAGTCAAAAGGAAATACCCTGTTATAAATTATTATAGTAAAATATTTAATCAACATACGTCAAACTAAACTTTAAACATCTAGATTTCTTTTACGTATTGCATATGTACCATGCAGACTCTTCTGTCACGTGACACACATCTAGTCTAATCCAGTCCACACAAGTTGAAGCATATCCGATATGGCTTATACAGCGTCACGGATAATGCGAATTTTTAGTTAATCAATGTCGGACCACAGTAGCGGTACAAAACAATTGTTTTAATATTCTTCCGCAAAGGAGGGGAACAAACAAGGGCTGGGTGTTCGACAGAAGCCTAGCGAAGAATGCTTTGTCATTCTCTTCTTTGGAATGTTTATGTATCACTTTACGAAAGGCTTCCACATAAAACTTATCTAATATGTGACAAGAAATTTTGGGAATTAAAATTGAATTTCATGTAAATATGTATCACGTATTTTTTTAGCCTCTAACTATTTGTAACGCGATAACTGTTGCTGATTTATCCTGTATTTAATATAACTTATTAAAAAGGTGAAACTCTGCTAAAATATTAATAATTTCATCGTCCATCATTTTCACAGAATACAAATTTTGAAAAATATTAAGTGTCATTTTTATGTATCATATTCACCTTTAAACTACTCTGTTTAAGGGAAGATTTATTGCTTTTATCGTAAACTGTGTTTTCAAAGAATACAGTATTTTACTTTAAGGTTTTATATTCACTTAAAAAGTTAAGGTTTTATTTCTGTAGCTTTTATAGCTGAATACCGGTTGATTAGCGTCTAAAGAGAATATGCAAGGGAAACAATATATGTCTTTAATTTACTGTCTTTACTTTACTTAGATACAGTAATTATGATTTTATTCTGTTAGTTTTCGTTTGCATTCATGTTTGCTGCGGCGCCAAAAAATGACACCACGAAGATCTTATATAAGCAGGAAGGGCGCTGTGCTAAGTTCTTCTCTGTTTCACTTCTTGTGAGTACATTTTAAAAACATTCATGCTGTCATGTCCCAATCTAGGATTATTTTAGGTTACTTGAAAGCGCTATTTTAACAGCAAAAATTCACTGTAAATAACCGAATATCCAAAAATTCAAGCTAAATGCCGAAGCGTTTGAGGTTACTCCGTCTTGCTGTTCCATACCTGCTATTAAGTCTTCATGAAAAGACTACGGCACTTCTTTGTCCTCGTTTCCCGTGATGTGTGGCTGGTTCCTATGTTTGTGTCTAAGACTACTGAATTGTGACAAGCATTCTTATGCTATGGACTTTTGTGAACAGGGATTTAGTTTATGGACTCAGGTTTGTTTCAAGTCACAGACAAACCCTTTTTGCTTCTTAATTTTCCCCACTCTAATATATTTATCAATACGTTTTTGTATTCCACGAGTTGCTTCAGCAATGAAAAAAGCATTCGTTTTTTAAAGGTAACACATTGTTAAATCGAAAGATAAATTAATACACAAGATTTTATCTGTGGATATTTAATAAATTCAGTTGTTCGCAGCTAACACTAAGCTGTTTTAACGCGTCCATTTTACTTATTTGCATCTATTTTATTGATATATTCAAAAATAGAAGATCTTAATAACACTGTGACACCGCGTGAATAATTGCTTAGCAGATAAACGATTCTTCTTTCATGTGTAATGACGACAGATCTGTATCTTCAAACAAATCTGCATCATTTTATATGCTTTCCGTCTTTTTGATTTTTTGTTCTACTGAATGTCTATCTGCTTTGCCACTTGTTAAAAAGAAACTGTCACTTTGAGTAATGAAGTTTCTCTAGGGCTATTTTTCATACGGCATCAAGTAAGTGAGGATAAGGTTGGAAAATTTGTTAGGTGGCGTGCAAATAATGATGGAATGTTGTACTTTGACCACCACAAGCGCGTGGGGTAGCATAAGTATCTGCTGAAACTTCAAGGGCGATGGCTTAGGTGCGTTTAACTTTTGACAGACAGTGTATCTTGAAGATAAGTTGCCCAATTTGTTTTTCCCTTGGCTGAAACTCCAGTCGTCCAGTATTCGCAAAAACAAAATGCAAAACGTGATACTATTGCGCGATGCAATCAACAGCAATTATTTTGAATCGGATGTACCGTGCTTCGATTTAATTTATTGAAAATTACATATAAAACTACGAGTCAGTCCTGTTTCAGATTATTACATAATATATTAATGGTAGCTTTAGAAGAATTTTATTGGCTGAAATTTCAATTGGTCTTGATGTTCAAAGCAGAGCTTTGGAAACATGTATATTTATGTATGTGCATGTGTGTTAGTTTAAAATTTAGGAATTAATCATGTAAAGTTTATTTGTTTAACATTCAAACTCAATCAGCTTGTCGCTGAGCTTCTTCAAAGTAAGTGTTACGTAAATATAAGCCTTAAAAATTTAGAAAAAGAGAATTATGTTGCATTCAAATAATTATTATGCAAAAGTACGTTACGTCAGTTTGCTGTCAAATTATGGCGTATAAGAATAGCTGTCTAGGGCGAGCTGTTTAAGTGGGTTTTTATTTAGGATGCAACACAGCAATTTAAAAAAATGGCATTAAAGGAATAAATAAATTTAGTAATGATCATATCTATGTTAAAGAAAGGAGCTTGATTTTAAAATGGAAAAAAGGATGTATAACGAAGAAGGCCGGCAGCAAATACATCTTTTAGTTTCAAAGTGTTTTTAAAAAAATAAGTGGTGATTTGTAAAAAAAAATTTTTTCAAGGATATTTCGATGAAAGTGAAAATTCGAAAAGCTTAACAGTTTTAGGGAAGTATGAAAATGACTAATTTTCCCTTACAGTGCATGTTTCCTTGTATAAAAAGAGATTTCATATAAAGTTAATAAAAAAATTTTATGACGCAAACTTTCATTTTTACTTACCAATTTTTAATCACTAATTCAGTGCTTGATTTTAGATGTATATGTATTTAAGCGCATAAATTTTCAGTTTTAAGCCCGGAGCCTTAAAATCTGTAACTACGTTTTAAACCAGAAGAAGAATATGAGAAAAACAGAGTGCAAACGAAACTGTTCTAAGAAAAACTCTCTGTCTTTGTAAATCTGTATATACTATATATATATATATATAAAATAGAGAGTCAGATTGTGTTATACACAGTCCAGTCACATTAATGTGACCATCTGTCAAAAGCCAGAATAACCACCTTTCGCAGAGCGGACTGCTGCGAGACGTGCAAGAGAGTCAC
>KK113119.1:398255-411129 GCA_000611955.2 Stegodyphus mimosarum | reverse complement strand
CCCGTGGTGCACCACATTTGCCACGTCGCTGATTTTGGACAGTCCCATTTTGCCATGCACGGTACACTTTTACCACGGCGGCACGCGAACAGTTCACAAACTCAGCCGTTTCGGAAATGCTTCCACCCTTGGCCCGAAAGCCAATGATCATGCCCTTTTGGAAGTCGGATAAATCGCTTCGTTTCTGCATTACGCCAACGATTGAAATGTTTTCCGAAGCCCTCACACACCCTTTATATACGCTCAACTGCACTGTGCTGCCACCTGCCTTCTGTGATTGGTTATTTAACTCTGACATGGAAAGTACGTGGTGGTCACATTAATGTGACTGGACTGTGTATATAAAATACAAACCGATTGTCAGATTGCGTTCTCTCTTATTCGATCACTTTAATATCTTGTTTGTATTAAAAGTTAGCTATTACTGTTACTTTTACGTACAGATTTTTTAATGCATAAGTAACTATACAGAAGATTGTAAGTCAGACTGCTTAGCTTTTTGCTTTAGTTTATGTGAAACATAAGACATTAACCAGTTCCATTTTATGCGCAATACTGTTTCGTTGACATTGCTGGTTTGTACATCTTTGGATGTGTCACGAAAAAGTATGATCTTTTTGCAGACTCTTACTTGCATTGTTGAGAGGAAAGGGTTACCTTGAAAACTGAAGCTTTTAAGCTAAAGGTAGCAGTAGTGGACGTATGCGGCCTTTAAGAACACAAAATAAGAGCTCGAAACATTTCTGAGCTTTTTAAACTAGAGCAGTTTAGTGTATTCAACTTTAAAAATTCATCAAGACCTCCGTTCTGAATTCCATTAACCATTTTAAATCAAGATATACCCAATACTGTATCAGTGTCTGCTCCAGGTACTATTTTTCCATTTTAATTTCTTACTTTTCTTGAAGTATATATTTAAATTGGAAAACTTAGAGCCGAGACTTCTACGATGAAATTACTATAGCCTGTTATAAGTTACAGAATTATCTATATTTAGCTTACTAAAGCAAAAGAAACGTTTTACGGATTGTATGTTTTTCTCGATCGAGACTATGTAAAATGCTAAATTTTGTTTACAGAACCCACAGTAATGAAATTGCTTTCGTATAGGTCCTTTATTTTAGTTTGAGAAGCTTTGTATTTGGAAGTATAGGTCTAGAATCGATATGCCCCATCAGTGGCCTAATGATTAAGACCGCTGAATACTGGTAGTTCAATCGGTTCGAACCCAGACGAAAGGGCTGGCTGCATATCTAGTTTTCGTGCTCTTCACCATGCGTAACAGAAGTACGAGCCAGTTTCCCTTAGAAAGTCCTCCGCGAGGGTATCCCTCCTCTTAAGCAAATAATCCTCTTGGCTTTGCTATATTCAAATAACCTAATATAACCTAGGACCGATGTTTAAAGAAAAGTCAGTGTTGCTATCCTTTTCGAACATTTAATGCTTGTACTTAAAATACCATGAAATTGAATTAAAAGTCACCGAAGAGAAGAATGTAAGGCAATTTTCGAAAAATAGGCCGTTATTTTTATCAGATTAAAATAGAGACCGTCAATTAATTGTTATAATAATGTATTGCTAAAGCACTGATTAATGAGCTATGTTTTATGATTTATTTCAATGAAATAAAATTCCATTATTTTATAAATGATCATGATAATTTTAAAAATAAACCAAAATGAAACTGTTGAGTATGCAATTCAGAGTCAGTATTGACATGATTAACTTCTGTAGTCTACGCTTTTGAAAGTAGTCTTGATTTCAGAAATCAAATTCCACTCGCTACAGCTAGACTTTTCTTTGAATTAATGAAGCAGAACTAATAAGTAATTGAGGATCAAATAAAAAGTACTTAAGTAATTTCCCATGTCATATCCATAATTTAAAAACAAATAAAAGTTAAAATTACGTAATGCGTTTAATAATAATCTCGAATTGAACGAGTTACTATTGAACCTCCTTTATCTTACAAAGATATATTTCATTTTTATTTAATCGCAATGTTTCATAGCAATTGATTTTAACCCACTCCACTGATGTGCAATCTCCCGTATAAAACTGTAAATCAAGATGGATGCAGGAAACTATCAGTTACTAAGAAATAGCTACTATCGTTAGAGTTTCAAAATTTGTATTTAACTGAGGAAACAATTTTTTTATTCTATTCTAACAACTTTCTTATGCTTTATCATCCCAAATTAATCTTTAATAAGCGACTTTTTACTGTTTCTTAACATCTTTCAAAGTGATATATTTGTTAATTTTACCTTAGAGCAGGTGAAATTATTTTAATCCTGTACATCTCTAAATGCATGGAAAATAACACGTTTAGTTTTACTTCACCAACTTAAATCTCTGTGTGTTATTAGAATATTAAAGTGTGTGTTATTAGAATACGAAATTGAAGAAAACTAGGTGATATTAAAAATACCTGATATGAAAGGCTAATTCACTAAACATATGTTAACCGTTTGGGGAATTGGTATTTTTCCCTCCTTTTTTATTTTCTTAATGAAGCGGAAAAAATTTCAATTTGTCTAATCGATGATGCTTTCTACTCAACAAAGTTCATCCAAAATAACAAGTTTACGTTTTAATTTCACAGAAAAATATGCTTTGTATTAAGTGATTTAAATTTCAATACACATTCTGCTCTTTTGTAGCAAATCTTAATTAAATTTGAGGAATGTAACAAAATATTAACTAAACCCAAGATACAATGTTATAATTACTTATCTCCCAGAACAATACTTTTTTTTTTTTTTTTTTTTTGCTTATAACAAACACATTCGCCTTCCCCCTTCTTTTTCAGCCTCTCCCAACAACTCTAACTATAGTTCAATGTTTCGGAAGATATTCTTCTTCGCCCCCTTTCAACATTTTTGTTTCCCATATAGAAAGGTCCAGGATGAAAAAAAAAAATAAACAGTTTTTCCGGAGACCTCTACTTTCTGTTTGTTTTCAGCTTTCTGTTATCTTTCTTTTTTTCCCTCCCCCCTTCTCAACCAGTGTACACGAAAAATATCATTTTGAGTATGTTTTTAGGAGGATCGTACTTCACAAAGAAGAGTTTCTTAATGCTTTTTTCCCCTATATAACAAGAGTTTCCAGATTGAATCAATTTTCAAGTATTGATCATTTCGATCCAACATCCTCTAGTGTAGCAAAGGATAAGCTTTCGATAATATGTTTGAAATTGTTCTCTTACAGTTAAGCTGTCATTGCTGTTTGCCGACTTTGTTTTGAGATTCTGTATTGTACGGTAACTTTATCTTTTTCAGGAATAAGATTTTTTGTCATATGTATGTTAGCTTTAAAACTTAAAAAAATTTCTTATTAGGTGTGATTTTTTGAAGGTCTATGGTTCGAAGGCATGTTTAAGTTCATAATTTTTCTTATTTTAATATTTTAAAAATAAATAAATTACTTTTAATAAATGCAAAAATTTATATTCATGTGATTGCCGAAATTCTCGTATTTTCTTCGGCGTTCAGAGCGTCCAGGGTCATGCGCTAACAGAATTTTGCTTGCAGTTTATGCTGGTGAACGAGTTAGATTTCATTTTAACAAACCAGTACTTTCTTTTCTTTTCGCCATCGACAGAACAGCTGGCCTACTGTGTTAGGTGCTCTTCAGCGTGTTGGATCCCGTCGATGGAATTAAGAGAAAAAAATGGAACTTAGTACTATGTTCTCCGGGAATTGACTATGTAAAGTCGTAGAGACATTAGGTATTTTTGGAAGCAGTAGAGATGAAAAATGAGCAATGCCCTCGCCGGGATTCGAACCACGGACCTCTGAAATATGCGCCTAGCGTGCTGACCACTACACAATGAAGGCATGCGAAGAAGGGGGAAGAAATACCTTATATACTGCCACTTTTAAAGGGCGATTGGGGATTAGGGGACCCCAATCGCCAAATCCTGATGGCGGAGGATCATCATCCACCACCTTTTTTATTTCGGGCGCCACTTATAGAGCCATTAGGTATTTTTATAAGCAGGAGAGATGAAAAATGAGCAATGCCTTCGCCGAGACTCGGAACTACGGACCTCTGGAATACGCGACCAGTGTGCTGACCGCTACACCACGTAGGCATGCGAAGAAGGGGGAAGAAATAAAGTGACGAACTCTGAAAGATAAACCAGAAAATGGAAAGAAAGTGCATGATGGGGACTAACGAGATGAACTTTTTCCTCTTATTTCTCTTGCTTCATTTCAACTCATCTGAACTCAGTAAAGTATAAAGTAACAAATTAGCAATTACGCCTACTAATGGTTGGCAGTTGACGGCAGTTTTCTCATATCATTCTTTTAAGTTAGGTTAAGAAATTTGAAAAAAGCAAAGCACACAATGGTAGTTTGCCTAAGAAAAAGTGTGCCTTCTTGGAGAACTTTCTGAGAGAAACTGGCTCGTATTCACGTTACACATAGGTAAAACCACCAAAACTAACCATACTGCCAGCCCGTTCTCTAAAATAGAACCCGTGACCAACTCCCAGTATTCAAAGGTCTTAAATACTCAGGAACCGGTGTGGTTATTTCTAAGTGGAGAAAAAGGGTGAAGTTGTCTTTGGCATAAGTGAAGTTTAAAGGTTTAAGTTCGGTAAGAATTCGAGGAACATTGCAGTCCTTGATTTGCGTTAGATTAGCTTTTCACAAAAGTACTACTACAGCTTTTCTCGATATAACAGAGCACAATCAATAGTTACCGCTTCAAACTACTAAGAATATTTAACACAAGAGCCTCAATTGCTTAAGCTCGCACAGTGATCTCTCAGTATACTCTGAGTTAAATTCTAAATTAAAATGAAAACTATTGCTCTTTTCGGTCTTATATAGTTCACCCCGGTCCGCCAAAAATTTCTAGTACCTTCGATTTCTCGAAATTGCTGGAGGACATGTACAGTTACTTAGGTCCAAATACAGTTACAGTTACATAGGGGTCAAACCATTTACGTAGGGATAGGACCAACACATCACCAAACGGTCAATTTTTTGGTTTGACGAATTTTGGCTATTTCTCACTAGATTTTTGTGTTGTCGCCAACACGCCGCCAGCTTGGCCGTATCTCTCCAGTTTGGCGAAAGAGCCATTTACCTCAATGTTAAATGGACTTACCCCTGTAACCTTATTTTTCCGGCAATGCTTCACATTTCTTAAGTCTTTCACGTTACATTTATACAAGAGATACTACAATTTGCATGTAATTTCAGTAGAATTATTTACGTATACACAAAAGTCGTAACAGTATTAACGATCTGAAACGATTTCTATCAACCCTACAAATGACAAGTAGTCCTCTGACTAAACTTTTTTGTCATTTGCATTCTACAGAATGTATCAATACCAACAATAGAATACCAACAGAATTATATAGAAGTATTTTAAATTTACATTTTTTTGTTTTTATCCGTAGTCTCGGTTTGGGCGTGGACAAAAACCTGTCAGTATCCCGTATGTTAAAGCCTTCAAATAAGATTTAAAGATTAAAATTTAGATTACTTTCCGGCTATAACTAACTCTGCGAGTGAGCTGATGTTATCTACAAACATGCACATCTATACATTTTGCTGTCTAATTTATTTTAACAAAATTTTATCGCTTCGTTTACCACAATGAATACTAAGGATAAACAGAAGTCGGAAAAGTAAAATAATAAATGAAAGTATAATATCGCCACAAAATCAAGGTAAAGGAAAGACAAGGATAGTATTTAAAATAAATAAATCAATTTTAAGATACTTAAATATCAAAAATAAGAACAAATTTTTAAAAGCAAAAAAAATCTCTTTAGTCCTTAAATTTTCAAATAAATTGGTAACCAAAATGCAGACACGTCCTTTCAAGCTTCATGAAGTATTTTCCAATGCTGGACACGATGAAAACGCTTTAGAAGAAATGTGTTTATTATCATCTTTACCACTATCATAGCCGCAAAGCCCGTTTGGAGGAAATCCAAATCGCTTTAAATAACTCTTAAGTTTCTCATGTACGGGCAAAATTTTAGTTAAATAGTTTATTGAAAACTGATTAATATTTAATCTCAGAGAAAATCTGGTGGAGAAACGCTGTTTGTTCATTATGCCTTATGTAATTAAGATATTTCTTATTCACACTGAAAATAACATTCTTCTCACAAAACACTTAAAAATATGGATTATCCTTCAGTATTAAATGTGAAGGATATCTTTAGAGAAGTGATCATTAATGTTGCACATTCTCCACTGAAACCGGAATTTCCAATCAAACGAAACTTAATAAAATGTTGAAGGAATAAGATAAATAAGCACAATTTTCATAAATATGAAGTAACTGGTTCTGCAGTTTGATCGCATACAACATTTTTCCTTAACCAGCAGCTCCCTCTTGTTGGATTTGATAGTCTGGAGGCCTTAGCTTAATTCATTGAAGCCAAAGATTCTGAAATTACTCTAAAATTTCTATCAGAAGATTTAACTTATTCAGGAAAAACGAGAATTTATTTTCTGTACTGCTGAGCAAATACTATAAAATAATTTTTAAATGAACAAAATAATATTTCTATACTGCCTTAAATATTACAAAATAACTTTGAAATGAGCGAATTGTTTCTGAAGGAAAATGTAAGCTATATTTTTAGTACCTCATTTACAGGATTTACCAAAACTTCTGAATATAAAGCTTTATACGCCATAGATTTTGACAAAGTTTACATGATTGAAAAAGAATCTCAGGAGCTGCGTTTCTATTTCTTAAGATTTACATACTTTTTAGGGGGTGTTTTTTCGGTGTTAGGAAACATAAGAAATCAGCTGTGCTCTAGCCTTGATTTCAACCACGAACCTTCCACTTGCCAGCTTTTCGTGCACCACTTACACCATAAGAGGATACTTGAGGTAATTCCTTACATTCTATTCCGACTTAAGGCGCAGCTTCGGAAAGGCATGAAACTCAGTCGACCTTATCTAATTGGTGTTGAATTATCCTCCACCTGTACATTAATTCGAGTTATTCTGTGAAGGCTATTAGATTTTAAATAAGCTGTAAACGTGAAAAATCAACTGTACTCTCATCAGAATTTGAACTATGAATCTTCCATTTGCTAGATGGATATGTTAACCACTAACACCACGACAGCTCGTCGGGGAGAATGGAAGTACGCGGAATTCCTTGCGACTAAGCAGGGAAAGGTGATGGTGATTTAAGAGTTGCAAACCTTGTTATAATATTAATGTAAGGTTGCAGTAGCCTAGCTAATGTGAATAGCTGAGAATTCATTTGGCGTTCTAGTCCTGGAATATCTGAGAAGTTGATTTGAATTTAGAGTCCAGAGCTTTCACAGCTACAAGGAAATCCCACCCGTATTAAGACTACTAGTTATTTATATATGCATATATTTCGCTTTCTTGCAAATGCATAGTTGTAAGCTCGTAATCTAAATGTATCATGGTTCCTTCTCTGTTATTTTCGAATTATTTATGCCTGGAATTTGTCAGCTGCAGCTAGGTTAAATTAAACAGAGTAGTCTCCCCATCTACAGTATGTGGCCTTCAAATTAATATTCGTACTTTTAATAACATAATTAAAGCCTGCTTGTTTGAGAGTAAGTAGTTTCATTCCCAAGCTAACGGGAGATTATTTAGGTCTTCAGTTTGCACATTTTCTGGTTGTAACTTAACTGTGAAAACTTGTAAAATATATGTTATCATTTTATGCTGTTATAATTTTTGCGCTGTTGACCAAAAGTTTTTGATTTCTTTTAATGCATAAAAAATGCACGAAGGTGTACCTATTATGAGTGATAGATAAAGTAATAGGGAAAAGAAAAATTAATTTTGCTGCAATATGTATGTAAAAATTTTTTCAGGATTTATTATGCATCAACATAAAACTAATTTAGTATAATTAGTTAAAGCAAGGCATTAGTTCTACTAAAGGATGAAAATTAGGCAAGCTATATACACTCGTGAACAAACATTGAGAGAATTCGCAAATTAGGTCTGTTTTTACGAAAAGTAGTGAACCAAAGGTGCTAATTATGCGCTTAAGAATTATGCAAACGTTCAGAGTCCAGTACGTAAGCTTACACGTGCGTGTCTGCGAAGCTGTGATTGTGGAGTGAATATAAGCGCATGAGGGTTTTTCGGCGATTTGTGTGTTTGTATTTCTTCACAACATTCACTGTGTTTCTCGCAAGAGTTGGGTAAATTTTACAAGATATCGGATAAAATTAGTAGCCACAAACGTATAGATGGCGAAATGAAATGGAAAATTGTTGGTAGACTGGAGGCAGGACAATCACAAGCGCAGGTAGATATAGAGCCATTTGTAACGCCCTGTGTCGTCTGCAGTTTGTGGAAACAGTTTCAGGACACTGGATCCTTATTGAGAAGACCTGGACAAGGTCAACAGAGATTCACAACGACAAATGAGAATCTTTATTTAGCACTTCAGCTCGGCGACGCAGGATTGCTACATACAGCTCACATATGAACTGTATGCTGCCACTGGAAGCGAGTTTCATGGTATACAGTTGCCCGAAAGCTTCATGAGATAGGGCTGTATGCTAGAAGACCCACTGTTTGCGTCCCGCTCACTTCAGCAGACAAGAGAGAGCGTTTAGCATGCAAGGTTTAGCATACCTTGGACCAGACTTCAGTGGAGCATCGCGCTTTTAATAGATGAGTCGAGATTCAGCCTAGATGCTGATTCTCGCTGTACGTGTATCGGGAGAGAGCCAGGTAACACGTCGGGCACATACTTGGGCAGGCATTATGTGAGGCAGCCTCATATTCTTGTATGGGTTTGACAAAGTTCTATGGCTTCTACGAAGTATAAAAACGTGATGTTAGAACCCTATGTTCTACTTTACTGGGTGGCAGTTGGTCTTGGATTTCTGTTAATGGAAGACATTGCTTAAAGTTCAGCTGGTCGACGATCATCTATAAAGTGACATTATTTGCCGCATTAACTGGCCAGTCAGATCTCCTGACCTTAACCCTATAGAGAATGACTGGGACGCTCTTGGGAAGGTA
Source organism: Stegodyphus mimosarum (assembly GCA_000611955.2). Classification (NCBI taxonomy): domain Eukaryota; kingdom Metazoa; phylum Arthropoda; class Arachnida; order Araneae; family Eresidae; genus Stegodyphus; species Stegodyphus mimosarum. The sequence continues at coordinate 402,112 of KK113119.1, read as the reverse complement.
ATGTCATCTCGGCATCTATCTCTGAAAATGGTCTCAGAGTTAAAAACGTCCTTGCTACAAAAGTGAGATCGACTGCCATAGGAACTACTCAAATACCATCTGTCCAGTATATCGTCATGCTGCGTGGCATGTCTGACTGTGAGGTGGTACCATATCACGTATAAGACTCATTCTCAGTTCGATATCACAACGTGTATTTTGACATCACTGCACTATGAACTTTACTGATAATCATGCCTACATAAAATGACTTTTTAATAGTGCGTTCCTTTCTCTTTTATGTTCATATCAAATCATTAAAATTTGTCTATTGGTTTTTAAGAACTTCGCCATCATGTCTAAATACTCTGAATTTTACACTCGAGTATAGCTTTAAAGCTTTAAATAGAAAGCTAAAAATCTATAATGGAGAACTGATTAAGAAGTAAAAGATAAATGTACATAAATATAAAAAGAGACGAAAGTAAAATTGGAAAACCGTAATTACGTTGCATATATATAAAAAAGTATCTTGATCTCTGGCAGTATTAGAAGGAATTTGTGGATTGAAACTATATTGAGTATCAAATTATCTTGGAATAACTTTGCTGTTAGTATTTTGTGTTTATTTCTTTGGAAGCTTGGAAGAGTATGTAATAGATTGGATTAGATTATTTGATTGTGGCAATAGAGGGGGATATCTTCCTGAGTTTGTAGCATTAAGCAGGGCAATTAAGATGTAGCATGTAAAAATTATTTTTAACTTTAAAATATTTTTGACATTCTTCATTATAAGCTAATTATTGCGAATATACGAGTTTAAGTATTTTAATATGTTATCCATTTTATTTTATGTATTTAATTTTGAAATTATCAGCTTAATTGTTTAACTTGCTCCAGTACTAAAACTGCTTCGTAAGTCTCCCTCATGAGTTAGAAAAATTTATTTTAAAAATGAAATCTTTTACTTAAACTGCTGTTCATAATCTAGAAATTTGTTCTATTTTGATGAACTTAAGTAAGTTTTAGTCCTATATCTGCGTACTTTCTTTCTCGCCATAGCTTTCAGAAGCCTATGACTTAAATTTCAGACTTATATATTTTTTAACTGTCTATATAAAATTATCACTTTCAGCCAAATTCTACATTTTCTAATGATAAAAATTATACTAGTCGTTGCTGCATGCCCATGGACGGACCATTTAAAAATGTAAATCTGATAATGAAAGCTTATTATTCCAAACAAATCAATCTATTAAACATATGTGTGATAACACAGAAATAAATTTTATCATTCAGTTTCATAATTCAAAGGAAATTTAATTTTCAGAGAAATTTATAAATATGTTTCATCATATAGTTGCATATTAGTGCAATTTTTTGGTATTGTAATGCATATTGGTAGAATTTTTGGTACCGAACCGTTTACAGATGTTTTAACAGCTTTCTCAAACGCTTATAGTGTCTGAAACGGACTATGAAATTTTTTTAATAAATGATTTCATTAAATTTGTCTATAATTTCACAATTATGGATTTGTGCGAAGGGATTCTCCATTAGCAATGATTTTATTTTCGTTTTTGAAAATCTGATATTTTTACAGCAGTGTGCGTAAATTCTGGACGAAGTTTGAAAACCATGTTCTCTGAATTATATTAAAAAACAAATTTTCCTGTTCTTTCTAGTTTAATATTAATGGTTATTAAATTTTGCCCATCATTCTCATTTTTTAGAGTCATGCTTACGATCCTAAAACTAAAACGAATCATTACTGTTTATTTGCATGCAATATTTTGATTAGTATTTCATTAAATGAAACATTGTTGTTAACGATTTGGAATATTTTTGCTAATATTTATTTTGCGGAGTATTATATATTAACTTTTATAAAGCAAAGTTGCACAATTAGCGAAATTTTTAGTAGAATCTTTTGCACTAAATTTATACGGTTGTAGGGTTTCTCACTTTTATTCTATTAATTTAAGTGTCGAGGAACCTAGTGAACTGCTAAGCGAATAATCGCTTAAGTCCAAGAACAAAAATGTAAACTCAAGAAGGGTTAATTACCCTTTATTTGCTCAAAATAAGTTTAACAGTCGGCCCTTTCTTTGGGCGTACAACAGAGCCTCCACTTGGACTTAAACTCAAAATGTATAAATAAGAACCAGCTAGTGACTAACTAAAGAGATTTAGCCAAAGCTAACACAGTTCTAAACTAGTTGGCCCGTGATATTGAATTAGCCAGCGAACTATCAAAAGGCACGTAGTACTGCCGAGCGTAGTAATAGCTTAGAGAGACGTAGTCCAAAGGCGAACTCGCGCTACTCAGGAATCCTCACTCAGTTGAACTTGACTTAAATACTATTCTCTTTCTCATTTCCATTTAACCAGATTCTAAAACCTCATTCTGGAAGGGAGTTATAAGTTGAAGCTAGGTGACACAGGAAGGATACACTAACTTAAAATAACTGTTACAAAATTAAAATATAGCTTACAAAGTGTAAAAACCAATATTGCTTACATTGCTATAATATATATTATAGCGGTTCAAAGTTTTATGCAAAATGCACACTTTTGCGCAGAGTTTTCCTTTCAGGTATCTTCACTTATGATAGTTCAAGAGGCATTATTTATATGTGTAGGATAATTAAGACTAATAATAATTGTTAATACTTTATTCTTTACGTGACCTGCATTTATGGCAATATTTATTTTTTTTACTTAAGAACAGAAGTAATGTTTACAAAAACTACCATGTTATTATAATTGTTGCAATTATCAAAGAAGATGGGTGAAAAAAATTTTCTTTGCTACCTCGGTAATAACACTACTCACAAAAAGAAATGCATGGATGAGTAGTAATTAAATGACATTATCAAATTATATCCATTTCGAGGTAATCGTGTTTTTTTTTTTTTTTTGAGTACTTGAATACAGCTGAGAGAATTAGCAAATTGGTTGAAATGGAAGGTGGTTATAAATAAATATAGTCCGACCCCAAGGATTTAATGAGTTCATGGATTTCCAGGTGGGATGAAAAAAAAAATAGTAATTTCTCGTTTGTCTAGCTGTGTTAATTCACTTACACTTTATCTGTTTATCGCAGAGGTATGTATTTCAAGTAAACAGTTAACGAAGGTTTTTTTTTTTTCATTTTTATGTGAGTTAAAGCTTGGATTTCTTATCTGCACAAATAACTTTTCATCCACTGTTCCAGATAATCTGAAATTAAAATGCATGCGATTGCAGAAAAACTGTCCGATTTTTATTTTGAGGTGATGTGATGCACCTGTAGTTGATTTTCGTGTCTTCTGAGAACTATCTTTTAAGAAAAAAGAGAAGTAACTTGCATAGAGGTGTAATGGCGATTTAACGTTTGCATGTCTTCACCAACTTTCAATCAGTTAAAAAATTTTATTCCCCCTTTCAAAATTTGATACGTCTATTGCAATTAAACAAATAAGTAAATGCCTGTACCATGAAAATCTAATGTTGTAGGATGAAAAATCGACAACAACAAAAAAAAAGCTGAAGAACGAAAATAACTAATTATAGTGTAACAAAAAAAAACGAACGACAAATAAAAAATACGTGTGAAATACATATCAAAACAAATACCAAAATGAAATATATGAATTTACTTAAAAAAGGCTCTCTCTTCGAGGAGCGGTTGCGGGGTATGTTATAAAGTATGTTATAAAAGTCACCCAAATTTTAATCATGTTTCTGGTGTACAACAAACAATCAACTATAAAAAATTACATACTTACTTGTAATAAGTAGTTATTATTCAATAAATATTTTAAGCAATGTACTCTATTCAATCCTCCGCCATGTGATAAACAAGGACTGGCGCTATTTAAAAAAAAAAAAAAAAA